>VXAK01004163.1:0-130913 GCA_013399435.1 Arenaria interpres | reverse complement strand
GTTGAGTTCCTATCTTTGCTAACTCTCTTAGCAAGGACAAGACTGAGAGATTTTTGTGATTCCCTTTGCTGCCTTTGAAATGCCTTTGAAATGCAGCATGTAGGAGGAGTGAGGAGAAGAAACAGTAGAGAGATAATTTAGCACAGAATGAGGAAAATTGTGACAAAAAAAAAAAGGCTAGGAAGCAAACAAACAAAAAAACTATGTATGATCATTATTCCCTTTCATTTAGAAGCTCAGTGTATTTACCCAGATGATGGATTGCTCCCATTTAGATGAAAAAACTCAACCCGGTGACCTTTAGAAATATATTCAGAGTCCTTCAAGCAGTACTGAAATCCCAATCTTCCCTTCATTTTCCATTTGATGGACACCTAGACCACATGTTAGCAGAACAGATAGACAAAGAAAAAAATATGTTATACAATTTCAAGATGAAAAAATACCAAACGACATGGATAGGCCTGATCCCAAACCCGGTCTACAGCTATTTAAATATTCAGAGCAGCTGGACCCAGAATTTTGTGTCTGCCTTGCTATAGCAAAGGCCTCGGCTTTGAAAAATACATTTAAAGAATTCAAAATCAACTTAATTCATGGTTATGTAATTAAATTGTTTTACTTTTAATTATAGAGTGAAACTCATGAAGAATTGTCATGAATGAAGTGTCATGAAGAATTATAATTGTTGTTAGGAAGCTTTGCATTTTGTCAGGTTGTGTCACCTGATTAACACAGAAGAAGGGGAATTGTGGGCAAGCAGGTTAACTAAGCACGTAAGAAGTTAATAGCTTTGGTTTTTATGTTATATTCATTCACTGTTATTGTCAACTTATTCATGTAACTAATGTCCCTAACAGGCATAATTCAGTTACCTGGTCATGATTAATTTGCAAACCCAGGCAAAAAATTAAAATGTTCATTTCTTAAATCAGAATTATATATTAAATGTGAAGTTAAAAAATATTTATCAGATGAAAGCCAAGACTTTAAAGACCAATAATCAAGGAAGAAATGGGCAAGTCAATAAATATGCCAAAGTCTGAGCAGAAGTTAAGGCCTATATTACACAGAAGGCCACCAAGCCTGTTTTCAAGTCCATCCCCCACCAAGAGACAACAGGTTGAAAGAGGCCTTAAAGTCATACAAAAAGTGACAAGACAGTACTTGGGAATCAGAAGGGGAAGTCATGATATGAACCAGAGCCATTGTGACAGTCAGTATTTAACAGAGCTTGCTTTCCCTCACAAAGCATAGGCTGAAAAGCTGTGAGAAAAATCTCTCTGTAAAGAATAAAACACTGATTATTGTCAATAAATTAAAATGCTGCCCAAGCACTGCCTACATTACCTGTGTATAACACATTGCCATTTCTTTTCTGCCCATGTGCACACTTTGGCCTACAGACTTCTTTTTTTCACTGTGTTTGACAGTGATCTTCAAAAGATTCCAGTTTCTCAACAACATGTATGAAGGGATTTTATATCCTGGGACAAGCCACAGCAAAATAAACAAGACGACACAGAAGCTGAACTTTGAAATTTTCAACATTCAAGCACAAATATGAGGCAGAACATTGTCAGCTCTCAGTAATGTCCATAAAGGCCTACAGACAGTTAGACCCAGAAAGGAAAGAAATTAAAGTAATGGTTTTCTAGCCCTGATAAAAGAGAGACCTATCAATTAAGAAAAGTCCAGGACAGGTTGCTCAAAACCGGTAAGTTTAGTTTCAGAGGCCACAAACAGAGTTTCCGCAGACATAGAGTGATACAGTACTTTGGAGGCATTGAAATTTTTGGGTTGATTTTGTATTCACTTGCTTTTTTGAAATCTCATTAACAATGCTGTATGACTATGAAACAAATGTGCAAGCCTCTTATGAACATTCTCTTGCTGTTTCATTAAAGCAGTTTTGTATAGGTTTCTTAGCTTCCATGGTAATTTAGAAGTGTTTTTTATAGTCAAGCTTTTTGTAAGAGGGCTGAGTTTTGAATTTTGACCAATAAGTTATCACACTCACAATCTCATCTAATAAAGACAAGCAGCATGATGTGACGTATTTAATCAGTCTACCTTTGGCAGTACACTTTAATTTGAACTTGACTTCCAAAGCCTGCTTTTGGACAGCCCACAAGCAGAAAAAGCAACTGTGTTCCTCAGTAACTGAATATTTCTCAAGTTATGGCTCAGCATCTAATCAAGGGATAATTAATAAACCAAAAATCACATAAAGAGAAAGAAACTATTTTCAAAAAACTTTAAGGGGCCACACTCATCCTAAAAGGATCCATCCCCACTCCACACACCCCCTCGTAGCAACAGGATCCTGTATGAACATCAGATAGATACAGCTGAACACATTTTAACGAAAATACGTTAGATCTAATTTAAAGTAGTGCATAATGTCAAAGAGACAAAAGTTCAGTTTCCATGCTATAGGCAAGACTTAAAGAAGATAAGGACGCACTTAAATTCCCTGTGCTCAGCATAGGCCTGATTTCTTCACAGAATTTGTTGTCATCATGAAATCTAAAAATGAAAGTGAAGCTTGAACAGGTTTGATAACATGGAACTCTCAAGGACATTTCAGCCTAACACAGACAAGGTCAGAATAAGTCAAACCAAACTTCTGTTCTCAAAGCTTGAGTTCAAAGCATATTGACCCTAAAAATATAAGACATATACAAACTGTTCATGTGAATTCAGGCAATAATGGCTATACACCTTATTGGAAGCCTTTGAAGACTCCAGTTGGTGCCTTGCTTCTGCTCATTAGGTGGAGGCAGGGGGAAGCATGTTTTGAATGGCAAGTGTGTTACACAAAGATCAGGCTATGAGAATGGAGAAAGACTAATGCTGCTACATCCACTAAAGAAAAACAAAGTGTGCTAATTGGTTTTGTTGAAGACAGAAGCAGGTGCTCTCCTCGGGGCTTTAACAAAGACCTGAAGGCTGTTTGGTTGATTTGTGGTATGATCTCTGTTGGCAACAAATTATCAGGCTACACAAGGGGCTGTGAAAGGAATACTCAGTCCTCATTGATATAATACATGCAGAAAATAGATGAACATGGTCTAAATAAAAAAATATTACCTGTATTATAGATTTTTTTATGGTATTTTTCACTCAATAAAATTTATTTTTGCATTTCTACTGCCAGGAAAAGGCAGGAGAGATGAAGTTTGAATGGCAGCAGGGCTTAACCCAATTTAGAGATTGGCAAGCAAGTCAATTACAGGAGAGCTACCCAGAGATGAGTAGTATCTGTTTTTTCAGCGTACTTATCATTTTTATAGCTATTTCTGTGCCCAAGTCTCAGTTTCCAGGGGATTCAGTAGCAGAAGTGTATGTTTAGCACTTTCTTTGAAACTATGGTTTATAGTTAACAGGAGTAAGTTAAACTTGTCACGACAGAGAGAATTGTCCTATGAAGGAGCTAACTTCTTTAATCTAGCAATACCCTTTTTATTCCTGTGAGCCCTTCTCTGGATGTCCTCCACATTCAATGTAAGCAACAGTGAATTTCTGCAGCAAAAAATGAAGCCTAGTGCATATACAAAGATGATGAATTGTAAATCATAATTATAAATACCAATCAAAATCTTCTTTCTGTATGTGTTTCATAATGGTGTACAAAAATGAAAGAGTAAAGCCTCTTTACTTTGCAGCAACTATCCTTCTATAGAGCCATCCATACAACATACTGAATGAGGTAGAGCCTAACAGAAAAAAAGCATGTCATCACATGATTAAATGTGAGATGATATGAACAAATTCAAGCTAAGCTGGTGATTTTTCATATAATTTAAAGTACAAACTGTATTTAATTATGTGGTAACACAGTGACATTCAATCATCAGTAGGGCTTTTATCTTTCTAATGGCGTGTCTCTGTCTTTGAGAAAACAGAGAGAGTTGGCAAATACCTCTGAATTGAGACCAACTTTATAGTTTTAATTGTAAGGGAAAAATAGGAAAACATGTTTTATCAAAGACCTACTCATACACTTGCTGATAGCATGTCAGAGCCTTGAGTGCACTCCCCCCCCTTCTAGGAATGTAGGTGGCTACGGAAGGCCAGCTTACTGATAAGAGCCATTGTGCACAAAAACCTTTGTGTGGAGGCCTCAGCAAGGGCTCCCCCCTTCCTTCAGGAGCTGCATTTAACCATGAATCTCATCCCTGAACTCCACCTGGGCTACATTGCAGCTGTGTGGTAGTCATGCCTCTGCCTGGCCATGTAGCCTATTGACCGGTACCCCTGATCCTCATCCATGGTCCAGGCACCCTGGGACCTCATCACTCTGGACTTGCCCATCGATCTGGTCAATGTCTGACTTTGTTTTCATCAAACCCGCTCTGCTCTTTGAGAACTGCAGGTGAGCACCTGCCATCACAATCCCTGCCCTTGCGGAGCAGCCCACATGGCTCCTGACACAAAGTGTCTCGGTCGCTTTGTGCTTTGTTGCAGCCATGGGAAGGGAACAAACTTCTCTTTAGAGTCCAGCTAGTCTTTTTACCAAACTTCTCTTCCTAAATTTTTACACCTTCTGGCTTTTGTTCCCTTTGTTTCAGCATCAAACTTTACCTAGATGGAAGGAAAAAAGCAGGAAGGGGAGAGCGGCCCACTGGCAACACAGAAGAGACAAGCTCTCAGTTTTGCAGATATTTCTCAGGTATTGGCATACCCTCCAGCTCAAACTCTTGCCAAGAGCCATCACAGGGAAACTGTAGCTTTCCCTCTGTAGTCCCTTGCTGGTATGTTCTTGGTTTCTCTCTTACAGTTGTATTTATGCAGTTCCTGCTATGTTAGGAGCTATTAGGGAATTCAAGATAGCTGTAAAAGGCTATTAAACAGGACAAAACTTCTTCTGAGGATGTGAAGGCACAGCTCAGCCAAATGAGGGAAATAAAGGAAAAAAATACAAGGAACATCCAAGAAATACATCAACATTTTACAACAAAAATATTTAGAAAATATAAGGCTACAAGGCCCATTAACTGCCACCCTCAGTTGTGCTGCCACCTCTATTATGGAGTTAGGGAAAGCCCACATCTTATGAATAATAAGGACATATCCAAATTCTTACAAATAGGAAACAGCATGACAGTAAATCAGCCTCCTTTCTTTATGAATATATTTTAATATATTCTGTGACTAGTGGACTAAAACTATTTCTAATACAAGTTCATTTCTCACAGGTTTCTTTCAATGTCTACTGATATATCCTCCATTCTTATCTTTTCAGGCATTTAAAGTAGGCTGTCTGCATAGGACATATGTTAGAGACAGGTATTTGTTAGGAAACATATAAAGTCACTGTCATTCTTTGCCAAGCAGTCAACTGTTTGAGGCATTACAGTTTTGATTCCCTTTTTGACTGTAGAACTCTATGACAGGATAGAAAATACTTTCATCATGTTTCTTGAGATCAGGGATTTTTACAAACTTTTTGTGCTAACAAATAAAATCGGATGCTTTCCTTATTTAGTTACATTGTAGTTCTCATTCAAACACCAGAAGAATCCTTGCTTCCCAGTGATTTTGATGGCAGCCACAGAAAATTAAGACAAGCAAATTCAATGTATATTTTCTCACAATCCAGAAACTGGAGGGCATCCAATAAAATTTCCAGGTACCAAATTTAAAACCACGTTACATAATAAACTGTCCAACTCATTGACACAGTAAGCTGCTGAGGCCAAAAGTCTGAACAAATTCAAAACAGAACTGGACAAAAATCACAGAAGACAGGTCCACTAGAAGCTTTTAAACACAATGGACAAATAACAGCCTCTGGCTCAGAAAGTTCGCCCTGTTAAATGCGCTAAACTAGGAGGTTTCAAAGCAGAATTGTTCTGTGCCTGGCCTGATTCTTGTTCTCCCTCTAAGCACCATCTATGAGCTACTATCAAAAGAGAAGACAGCAAGCTAAACAGACCTTTGGTCTCAGCCTATATGACATGCTGCTTTGAAAGAAAAAAACTTTGAAAATTAGTGCATTTTGTCCCATTTAGTGGCATATTTTAGTTATTTTAAAGTCTTTAGAGTTATGATTGGGGGTAATAACTAAAGAAGGAAAACATGAAAATAAATAGTAAGTTCAATCAGTAAATATGCATCAATTCAGTAACATTGAAAATATTGCTATTGCTTGAAGAAAATAACAAAATTAAATGGCAAACACAGGACTGCAAAGAGAAATCCTGTCACTGTTAGATATGCATAAAACTGTCAATTATTACACCTGTAACAGATGGTGAGACTGTTAATCATTTTGTAGCAATAGTGTATTTATTGCCCACAGCAAAATGCAATGTTTCAAATAGCCTGGTATCCTCGTAATAATAATAATAATAATTTCAATGCACTTTTTTTCAAGGATCCCAAAGCTCTTCGGAAATGTTTTCTTCTCAGGACATCCCTCACAGATATTTGAATAGCTTTTTATTAGTTTTAGAACAAGAGAGAAATGCTAAGGGATGTGTGACCACGTTCATAAAAGTTTATTCTTCCTGAAATGAAGACGTCACTCATATTCATGAGACAAAGCCTCACTTCCAGGCTTTATTTCACTGAAAACACTGGAACTGTTTATGCAAGAAGATCACCTGATCATATACGTCAAAAATTCAGTCTCATACCCTCTGAAACCATTACAATTCATAAAGCACGGGCCAGAGCATCAGACGTTAGAAATTCGCACAAATCCATTCAAGTTTCTTGGAACTGTGACAAATACAAAAGTAGAAGATCTCAAAATTTGTATATGATGAAGTGCAGGAGCAAGTGCATGGTCATACTCATTTAAAAGCAACAGCGGTGCCAGGAGTGCCATGGGCTACCCACGGCCAGACACAGCAGGGCCTGGCCACCAGGGCTTGTCCCACATTCCCAGCCAGAAGAAGGGCTGCTGGGATCACCAGGGCAGCCCCGGCCCTGAGCGTTGGGCACCTCCCTGGGGATGGGACAAGGCTGGGTTGGGATGTGGGCCCGTGGGTGGGCCTGGCTCAATGAGGTCCATGATGAGGTAGGGCTGTGGGGAACTTGAGACCAGCCCTGCTGCAGCTTCACTGGGGCAGGGGCTGACAGGCCTGGGGGGCTGACATGGGGTCCTGGACCATGAGGCATGTGGAGGCGAAGATCCCCAATGGGGCTAGGCAGCGACAGTCAGGGCTAACAGTGCCCTGGGGCCATGACACAAGAGGCAAAATTCATATATCAAGTGTCATGGATGCCCAGTTTAATTCAAATCCTTGTTTAGAAGTACTTGGGGCAAGCATCCCATCCCCTTTCTAATACAGTACACATGCTGGCTGCAGACACTACTTTTCTGCAGAGCAGCCTGGCCTTAAAAGTGACCATGTTAGTAGCAAGAGCATCGACCTCATCAGGGAGTGAGTACATTAGTGCAGCAAGACTCTTTCACACTAAACAACCAGTCATTTCTCTTGCTGCCTATTCTTGAGAGTAATACTGCATATAATATTCATGTAGCTTCAGTTGCAGAGATTTCTAAAAATAAAGCATTTTTCAATAAATCATTCTCAGTCCTCCTCTGCGATTTCACTAGTTAAAGTCCCACCAGTGAGGTGACATGTTTCAGGTCCCAACTGAGCATTATAGTGTTAGTTTCATAAAAAATGCTATTATAGCTCCAGACAGACATCTTATTTCGTTATAGGTCCTAGATCATTGCAGTAGCCTTCAGAGCTTATTTTCCCATCTGTTTGTCTTGAGACTTTGAGTTCCCTGGCCTTGTTCAGGGCTTTTTTTTTTGAGACTGACAGCCTATGGCTGTGCATTATGGCCCCCACTTCTCTTTTGGACCCATGCTGTTGTCTCTAGCACCTTGTAATCCCCACTGCCACAAATACTAGGTTTTGCCCCACTGCAGCTGGAGTGCCTCTGATCCCAGCCTCCTCGCCTACAATTCCCACACAGGACAGATTTTTCCAGCTTATGCTCATACTACCTGTACAAAACTGCCATCCAGCACACTGTCTTATTCCACTTTTTCTAAGAGTGGCCAAATGTGAGTGCCTGAAAAAGGGTGAAGAGACAGGGAAGGTATGTAGCAATGCCCTAGATATTTACCAGGTCACTATCAATTTTCAGACTAGAAAATTTTTGAATCAGTGTTTTTAGCTACATGTGTAAGAACCCACAATGGACTTCTTTTCCATAAAATATGGGTTTCCAAATTTTGATCCTATGTGCAGTTTTAGCATGCACATCATCCCACAACACTGGTTTCCACAGGCTTATTGTGTATTTTCTAAAACATTACTTCTTTTGTGTAGGATTTGATCTTTCCACCTGGTAGCTTAATCTAATGCCACTTGGTTTGCATACTGGAAAGCAAAGGGAATAGTTGTTCCATGCTTACCCTCTGCTCTGGGTTACCATGCATGGTCAGATACTAGTCCTTGAGACATCTAGGATGAAGTTGGCTGGGACACTTATGCTTTTCTGCAGTGGCATCCACACTGGTGACATAGATGTACCAAAGTGGCCTGCAACTTCTAGAGTAGCTGTACTGGCTGGCAGTAGAGATCTGGAATGTATTACATTTCTTTTGAAGTTCTCTTTGTAAGGTTTGCAGTTTTCCTGAGTTGATGCCTGTAGCAGAAGACAGAGACAGTTTAGTCTGCTTTGTTCTACATGGTGTTTACTGTTATCTTCCTTTTCCTTTTCTCTTCCTTGGGGAGTAGGTAGGAGGAGAACATCACAAGCCAGTGTCAATAGAATGTTAAAGGTTAGTGAGATAGATATGGATCCATAAACCCTAGAATGCAATGGATAACTAATATGAAACAACAGAGTAGTTCCCCTCCCCTTAGCAACAGTATCAAGAGAGGGTTGGTGAAGGACATCTGAATGACTGTTACATTATACCCCTTGACCATTATACACTAACCCGGTTAGATGCTCTTGCATGGAGTCTGTTCTTTTCTTACTAAGCAATGAGTCTGACAAGGTAAGGGTGCATCCTGCAACAGAAGAGGACAGCATAATGAAGACAGAGAGGGGGAAAATGAATGCATTGAAGAGGCAAGGCTGAAATAACTGCTTCAAGCAGCCCACTTAAAGGGATAGGTTGCTCACCTGCAGAGACCCAACAGTAGACAAAATTTGTGGGTGAGGCTTCTATTTCCTCTTTCTTGCAGAACAGGCCACATCCTCTCATCTCATTCCTCCCTTTAATAACACATGATATAACCCTTGTCAGTTTTATCTCTCACTCGCAATTTTGCTTTTTTCCCCCCTTATTCTTCAATTTTGCTTTTTTTTTACAGCTTATAACAGAATAGCATCAAAGTTTTTTAGGACCATTCACCTGTCAATCTATCAACCCCTGTTCAACAGATCTGACTGATTGCAGGCAATGATTTCAAAGCAGTGCAGTGCTAAATTAGGCCTTTCCAATAGAAATTGAAGTTCCCAATGAAGCACTACACTTTCATTCCGCCCTCAGAGAACCGTGGTACCTAACTAGCATAAGACATGAGATCTGCAAGCTTCTCATAAATAGCATCCAGCTGCTTTATTTACAATTAAATTATCTGAAATCTAATACAAATCTTCTATGCAAACACACACTATTACTATTGTATATGAAACTGATATTGGATACATAGACAAAACTAGCAAGTATTGAACAGGTTGAAAATGATCATCAGGTATTCGTCTGATGGGAATCTTTTGAAGACCTACAGCTATCCAACTCATAAAAGGGATCATAGACTTCCTTGGATTTAGGGGACAAAAAATCTACCACTTAAAATAAAGAACAGTAAAAAAGTGCCTTATACATATGAGCTTGTTACCAACCATCATGAAACATTTTAGAGAGGCCAATTAGCAAACTAGTGGATGGGTGTAAGGCAACCTGAAATAACAAAACATGTGCTAAAGCCTCAGAAATCACCATCTCATAGGACAGAAAAGAGTTACTTAGGAGTTCCTATAGGAATTATTGTTATCAATGAGCTGGAGTTCAAGTTAATGCTAATGTCACTGTTGTCTCTAGGAAGCCAAAGAAACCTCTTTCCTTTTGGATGTGTTGGAGACAATGGACAACAGCCTTTGAATGCCATGTTTCTCATGGTTACTAAATGGGTGAGTTTTTGATTCCCTGGATCCTTCATATGAAGCCATGACACCTGAAATGCAATTTCTTGCTGCTGCTGTTGACTTGACCCGAGTATAAGTAGGTCTTCCGGCCTTTATGAATCAACATACATAAGACATCTAAAGAGATCAAACAAGACAACATCATGCTGCCTGTCAGCAGTGCTCCGGTAAGTTCACAGTTCATTTCCAAGCTGACTAAACCTAATTAAAGTGTACCTCTAGATATAACATGAATAGGGATGTGTCAGAAACTAAGCATAAGCAAACAGATTCATAATGAAATCAGTGATAATTGGAATTTCAGATGGCAAAACTAGCTTGCAAAGTCAGAGTACTAAACATTCCTACTGAGATTAAGAATTTACTGAAAATTCATGTAGAACCTTTCATAGGGTAAGTAATGAAATATTTGAGCAGATGGGCATCCCTTTGCCTCTGGGGCAGAATTAATATTATCTAAATGCATGTACTTCCCAGACTGCCGCATGCCCTAAGAAGTTTCCCAGTTATTATTCTGCTATTGTATTTTAGAAAATTTAATGTGTTCTTAAATATTCTTAGGTAGCAAAGGAGAGGACAACAATGAGATAGGACACTGCATAAAGAGCAAATTCTAGTCATACTCAAAAGTTTCCACTTCTGGAAATTTTATTTTGCTCCAACACCTATCCAAAAGGTCTGTGACTCCAGCATGACAAAGCAAGCTGATCTCAGGGAATCCATTTTTGTTCCTGCACTGTCATATGACTGCAGAAACTGCTGAAATCCTTTGACCTCAACATGGCAATACCACTTTAAATCAGAAAGGAATTGACCCACTTAAAGTTAGTGGGTTTAGGTTCTGCAATCAGTCTGTTTCTTTTATAAACAAGAGTGACTGAATATTTTGTAACTATTTTAGATATTGAGTAACAAGTAGCTATTGGGTTATATAAAAGCCACCTAGAAAAGAATGGCAGATAGGGTTTTTTGAGGCTTTTAGTGTACTTTATGCATGAGGTAAAGCATAAGTTTACAAGAAACCTGCAGGAGCAAGAAATAGACTTCTTTAGGTGCATGGTGTTGAGCAGCCAACATTTAGAAAAGTTTACTAGCTTTGAAATGACATAGAAGCACTTGATCTTAGGTACCATAACCTGCATCTGAGGGTTTAACAATAGCTGGCATTCAAGGCAGTCTAGAGTTTAAAGTTTATAATCATTAAAATTACAGAAGTCCTTGCGTACAAGCTTCATGTGCTACTTTACCAAAGCTCTCAAACCTGAATGTTATAATAGAAAGGGAAACACCACCCTACAGCACTGGCTGAGACCCTCCAAACAAGACCACACTCCAGGAAAAAAAAAAAATATCTCTCTTGTATCTTGCTCTAGGAGTAAACCTAAAATTCCAGGATGTGTCACTTTCTGGGATGAACAGGAGTAATTATAAAGGTGTAGCTAATTGAGATTCTGTTCTCAAGCTATGCCAGATCAATAAGGCATATAATTGTGCATTAACTCTCAATAAATCAGACATGCAAAGCGCTTGCTGATTGTCTACATTGGCAGATATTGCAGGCTAATGTGATTCTTCCTACCATGTTCAAAGAAGCAGGACTTTAAATACTTTTCTAGTAGACAAAAAATTACATTAAGAAACTACCTGGTCATTAATTAAATTTACTTTCAAAAAAAAAAACCAAAAAACCTAAACACATAACATTATTTGTTTAATATAAAGCCTTATATGCAATTCTGCTATACAACTCGAATAACAGACCAAAGCACATACAGAAGTTCATTTTTGCTGTGGCAGAAGGTTTCTATTCTGTGCACCAGATAAAACATTTCATCCTGGCCCTGTGAGAGTTGGAGGGAGATCTGTTACCAAAATGAAAGGTCAGAATGTGAACTACGGGTGTATTTTCCATGAATTATTGACCGAGATTTTTTTCCAGTAATAGGATAAATGCATTCAGAAAAAGAACTAGCATAGCAAGACACTCGATGTGGTATTTTCTCTCTCTGTGCTAGAAGCAGCAGGGGAGGAGCAGCACCATTTCATTGTTTATTTTAAGAAATTAGCCTTTTATACAAAAATTGAGATCCACTATCACTTTAGTCGCTGACTATACCAAAGCAAGAGCAGATAAGAAACATATCCCTGTGCCATTTCAGATTAAAAATCCATAATTCCAATACTGTATTTAACCTGTGTACACTAACGGACATGCTCAGAGCTCAACAACTGTTTTTTCTTCTGTATCTGTTATGGAGCGCAGCTCCTGTTCCAGGTTTATCCCAGCCATCCTCTTTGCACTGAAGAAAAGTGTGACCCAGTATGCATTACCAGGTATACCTCAGGACTCGCTGTAATGAGTCAACCCACAGCATTCACCATAAACCCAGGGCACCTATTCCTGACAATCACTTACAGTATCAGACAACACGCGTTGTCTTATAGCCCACCACCTTTCTCATGTTTATATTTCCTTTATGCACAGCCAGTGCCTGAAAAGAGCAAAATAGGATAGTCTCTGGTTTTGGTTTTTTGTTGGTGGTGTTTTGAGGAGGGGATTTTTTTCAGTATATGTTCTGCTCTTTGTTTAAACAAAAAACATGGGGGGAAAAAGCTTATTGTTCTCATCACTTGATAAATGTAATCCCCACAAGCAGATTTTTTTCCTATCTGGATTAGAAAGATGAGAGCAGTCAAGGCTTGCCTGTTTACCCATCTACAACCAAGCCATAGGGTGCAATAGGTTTTACTTGGGTAGTACATAAAGATAATTCACAACCTTACTAACAATTGATAGTTGTTGGTGAACTTCTGTGATGTGGATGCTAAAAGTGTTTTCCCTTAGGTCCTAAATTTTTGGGGGTTTTATGTTTCTTGCATCCTTTGCTCTGTTACAAAATAGAGTAAATGAGTCAATGATTTATTTTTTTAAGGGAAAAAATGGATTTACTTTTTTCTGACTTTTGTATTAAAATGGCATAAAGTTGGATACACCTTAGCCCATAGTAGAGTATTCATACTAGGTATGAAGTAATGTTCTCTAGGCAATCCTGCTTTAGCCGGGGAGTTGGGCTAGATGATCTCTAGAGGTCCCTTCCAACTCTGACAATTCCATGAAGTGAATTAACAGTTCAGCACAAAATCAGAATATATGATTTATTGGCAAACATTTTTGTTCTGCGAGTGAAACTAATTTAGTTAAACAACACTTTTAAGTATAAATGTTCCTTCATAAAAGCATTTAAGTATATAAAAACATTTAAGTATAAATGTTCCCTCAAATATTGACTAGCTCTAAATATTGACAGACAAATCAAGCTGGATAGATCGTTTGCTAGATTGAATGCTGGATCCATTGACCTTCAAATCCATCATGTTTTGCAACCTGTATTTAATTGCCTTACAGCAACACACTTTTCTTTATTCTCTGTCAAGCAAATACCTGACATACTGAGTGCACTATTGTCAAACAAAAGAATGGTTCCTTCCCTGGAGTATGACATGCAAGTGGGAGGGGAGGAGAGAAGTAAAGGTTATTTTAATTTAGTTCTCAGTTCTCTCTCAGACAAGTTGCTTAGCTCACCATAAATTCATCACCACACGGCTCAGCTATTCCTAGTATGCTACCTTCAAAAATTTATTATTTATGGACGCGGTCATGGAGTAACTCAAATGCCTGCAACAATTCCATGACAGAGATTCAAAAGGAATATTACACCTCTACATTTTCTAGTAGTCCTTTGTTAAGCTGATAAAATGATTAAAGTTAAATGCACCATGATCCCTGTTGCTGCACACCTATGTTCCAAAGATATTAATTAAATTAATTGTCCATGTAAACCAGAAGACTCTGAGGTCCATCACAACGTGATTGTTGCTGTCACTGCAGCAAGAGCATATAAGGGAACAAGGATAGCTACTGAAGAAGGAAAAGGCGATCAGCATGATGAACAGGAAAAAAGTTAATAGCTAAAGCAGAGCTGGTCTGCTGCATCCCATTCAACAGCTCCCTAAAATGAAGTACTATTGGATTACATTTCCTCAGTCAGGTTATTCATCTGAAATACTAGAGCCATCTAGACAGGATTAAAAAGGATAAGAGTGTTCCCCATGATAACAAACATTAAATCCAATGACTGAATGAAAGACAGAGGGTGATGCAGTTTGTGTGTGTGTGTGCATGCACAGGCGTGTGTTCCCCTGCATGAGATGGCCTCTATAGGCTTGAGTGATTCAACTGCATTTCTGCCAGAGCCTTTTATTCTGCATGCACACAGTCAAATGCATCAAATATTTACCATTGTGGAGCAAAGCAATGCTGTGAGTTTGGAGTGCTGGTAACGACCCTGTCCAAGCAACTCCCTAATAAAGTACAGATGTGGTTTCAAAATGGAACAGAAGTACAGAACACACACATGCACACACACACACATGCATACACACAAAATACTCTGTGGGTTATTTACATTATGCCTGGTATTGATTATGACCAGATGGAAGGGGAAAGCAATAGCTGACAGATTGACCATATGGATCTGCTTTAATTACCCTGAGCTATAGGTTTGCAATTCTTCCTTGTCCCTTTTTGGCTCAGAAACCTATGATTTGCTAAAGGGAGAAAAATGTAAACTTACTGTAAGGAGCATATTTCCATCATAAGCCTCCCAGTGCTACACTCAGGTTTTGAGCTATCTTTCTTTACAGGAATTGCAGTTCCGGCACCACTTCATAAAACCACAGCCAGTACCATGAGCAGGAGTTTTTGTTACAGACCAATGAACAAAAAGTGGTTTAATACTGATGAGCCTTGCAGACAATAGATCCTAACTGAAGAAGCTTTGTTTAAGACTCTGCTTTTCAAAAGCTGTTTCAGCCAGCCTCATACAACACACCAATAAAAAACCCAGAGATGGCAGTTGTGAAGGCATCATTCTATTCTGAAAACTGGGAGCCCTCAGCACTGCTTTGAGCTTCAAAGCCTTGGCTCTGGAGGCTTTCTAAATAGCTGCTCTTCCTACAAGAGTCAGATATAGCAGGAGCTACAAACTCCCTTAAAGTAACAAAGGAAAACACAGTCTCCCCACCCAGCTGTGACCTTCTGAGACTTGTGCATTATGCATTAGAAGGCTGGAGTGTAAATGGATATTTCAGAAGAGCTTAAAGAAAAAAAAAGAAAAGCCTAATCGACAAAAAAAAAGCTTTTTGGTCTTTCTGCTAAAAGTGGATTTGAAACAATGTATTTTCTGTACAGTTTAACCTTTAATTTCTATTGTTTTGATTTGCAGCCACTTTCATCCCACTTCCAAGGGCAGAGGACAAACAACCCTCTATTGCTCATAGGTTTTATTTATATATATGCACCATTATAGTTATCTAACCTTTCCACTTTTCAAATCCATCACTTATGCCTGCTGCCAAACAAGTTGCTGAAGATTTTCAGTGCTCTCTAAATCCATATTGCCGCTCTAAAACAAGTAGCATGAGCATCAAAGAAACAACATATAGAGCTGAGGCAGAATGAAAAGAGATGATGCAAACTAGGTAATCAGCACTAGAAAGAAATGTGCATCACGTTCCAATGTGCTATTCACGTCTTCTGAGGGTTACAGGAGGCTTCCAGCCTCTCTGGCACTAAAAGGCATGAATCCCTCCTTTCAGTCTTTGAGTCAAGAAGATCTGTGATAGCCAGAGTTTGTGACTGGTCAGAGTTTTGTCCCTCGATTTTGTGACTTTCTCTGCAATCTTGGACAACTGGGGAGTTTTATTCCATTTTCTTACCCCTAAAATGGGAATAAACATTAATTCATGCACAGCAACTGCTAGTGGAATTAGCGAAGCATTTTCAAACGCATAGCTAAAAGCCATGCTCCATCGACTCTAGCTCTGCCTGGCCATAATTCTAAAACCACAAAGAAGCTGAAAAGGTTGCACCCAATCTGGTAAACTATTCTCAGTTATAAATTTAATAGTCTACTGGAACAAATGGCAAAAGCCCTGCTGATTAAACACAGTTAGGATTTCACCCCACTAAACAAAATTCCTAATGGAACTCGTGCACTTCAAACATTTGCACACTGCAGCCTTGTATTTTCAGTTTCAGAAAGGTATTTTGTAATTCATGCATGACTGCTGCTCTACAAAAGAATATTAAATAAAATTTCAAGGTTGGGTGAAACCTTTACAAAAAACAGTGTTTGTCCTTAAAATCATGCTTTTTGTAAACAAAATTATATTTAAATTTGATGTCTACTTGAGAAAGAAATTTATTTTTTATTATCATTTTTGACAAAAGCTAACTGCTTTACACTCTGTAACACATACAGTCAACATCCAAAGACAAGTTTTAGAAAATGTAAGACTATTTGTAGTATTTCCCCTTCCTCAGACAACAAGCACAAAGAGTTCAATTTACTATTATGCTGTCATTTCACCTACCAAGCCTGCGACAAAACCAGCCTGGGAATCTATAGCTTTCAAATCCCAGCCATATGCATTAGCAGATAAACCACACTGTTTCCTTTTGTGCCCTTGCTACTCTGATGATAGGTAAGATTGGAAGCCAACTTAGGGAAAACTACTATTTCAGTGTAAAAGAAGAGAGGTTACAGATGCACCCCCAAAGGTGAATAACAAAGAGTAATATGTGAGTTCTTCTCTTCATGGTGGAAATTCTGCCTGAGATAACTTGCACACCCAAGACTAACGTTTACATGTCTGTGTAGAAACAGAATGACATCCTGGTGATACAGCTTTAGAGGTTTACTCAGAGTGACAATACAGTTCATTATAGGAGGCTGTTGGCCCTTATTTCTAAGTGGTCCCCCTGGAGCCACACTGGCAGAAGCTTGGAAAGAGGCCGAGCTGTACTGGGGTCCTTTAGCTTCAGCCTAAGGATAATGTGTTCATACATTACCTCTGGACTTGCAGAGTAGAACACTTAGTAGGATGCAAGGAGAGGTTATTTAGATTTTCAATTAGTGTTGTGACACAGAGGAGGAAAAACTGACTCAGGTTAGTACATAAAATACATGGACAAAAGTACACTGGGAACAGGGTTAAAATCTTTAAACTTCAGCCATAAAATACAGTCACATGTCAAAGGACTTTCCCTAAGAGAAGACAGAAAATCTGCTGTCTTTGGAAAGCAGCTTGGAGGGCAAACTCAGTACAGAGCATGTCAAGGTAGATTTCTTTCAGCTGTATGGATGTGCAAATCCAAATATTCACCCTGAAAAGTCAAATTCAGAAATGCTAGCTTTCACACTGTTTTCACCAAACCATGAAATGCAAGCAATCCTTGATAGACAGCTTTGCTCCTATGTTTCCCCTCTGCATATTAACTCAAAGTTTCAGGCACACCTAGCCAACGTTAGGTAAAAAATCAGAATATCTGGGTGGGATTTAAGTGGTAATGTAGATGCAAGTCCTTCACTATACAATATAGGCAGGGGCCATGTAATATGCCTACTTGAGATGCTATATGCAATGTACTACACAAATGTTCAAATTACTGCTGTGTCGACAGAGCATTAAATACTGCTTGAATGTATTCAGTAGCTCTGCTGGGTTTCTTGACTTGGCTCATTCTTTATCAGGAAAAAGTAGTACTGCTTCTGACATCAAGCAAGTATGCCACTTACATGACCATATGCCGGTATATTATGCAAGCTTGTGGACACCTCCTTACATACATAAAACTGTGTAAGTGATTTTAGATGGATTATACTTGTTAAATCCAAAGGTGTGCATCTGATTTGTAAAAATAATTCTTATGCTGCCTAAAGTCCTGGCTTGGTGTTCTGACATACCTGTGACAACAGATTAAAATTAGATGACCCAGGTGTCCCTCTGCATCTTCCTAACAGATGCTGTTAGGCAGCCAAATAAACCTTAATTGAAGTTGTGGGCAATAACCCCTTCACCCATCTAGTTTTAATCCATTGACACAAATCTGCTGGATACCATAGAAGCAGTTATATTGTCCAAAAGTGCTTTTATCGGTGCAGCTCATTTCACACATTGAACCACTATAAATTGTGCTAGCCCTAGCACCTTTTTGCTAGTATACCTGTAATTCCATTAGTAGGGTTTTATCGGGAAAGTTATCCAGTAAAGCTATCTGTAAAGCCAGGTCTTTTATTAGGAGTGAAACTGCTAACAAGTCTGACATTCAAATTACCATTACTAGCCAGCTGAGTTATCTTGCTGAAATGAACGGATTATTCACACCTCTCCGAACTACTGCTGCAAGCTCTTTGCTCTGTCTCCTGTGATTCAAGTTTCTGAGGTTTTCTTTGCAAGCAGAACCCATAAAAACACCATTATTTTTCAAAATTCAGAGGACCAAGCTATTGATACAAAATGGTTCCTGGTATGATCTGCTACTGCTTCCAGACCTACTCCAGGCACTTACAAGCAATAGCCTGGAAAATTCCCTAGGTTACCTGGAAAGTTCCCAAACTCCTGCTCAGCACAAGAAAATGCAGAGATCATACTAAGAGAAAGTGTAATCTCATGGTTAATATTCAGGTTCTCCTGAACACAACTTTGGGAAAATATTTTTATTTTCTTTGCTGCAGCTTTCCCACTGAAAGGTGATAGTCCTCTTCCTCTTACAGGCCTGCTGTGATCGACCTTGCAGCTCACTGCATGAGTAGGGAGAGTCTAAAGCTTTCAAGTGCTTTGAGAGAAAAAATAACAAAATAATGTTGATCAAGGGACTGCTAGAAAAAGACTATAAAATACATCAGTTGTGCTCTTTCTGCACTGGTTTCAATCTTTTTGGTTAAAAGCTGCAGAAGTCCTGCCAGGGCAGTCACAGGGCCTCTTAAGTGAGGCTGTGGCTGCGTGATCAAAGAGGCCATGATGCAGGTATGCACTTGGACCAGAACAAAGGTACCATAGCAGCTCCTGAGAAAGGAGCAGACTGTGTATTTGAAAGCCTGAGAAAGAAGCAAGCTGCATGCTGAAAGACAGACGTTTGATCATGCAAAAAACATAGCCCTGACTCATCCAAGGGTGCTTTGGGACAGCTCCAAGCTGTACTCAAGTCACATGATGGCTTTGCTGCTTTCGAAATTCAGGACAGTTCTATTTGCCTTGGGTTAACTGGTTCACATGTCCCTTGCTTACATGTGATCTCATGTAAAGGAATCATCTACTAGGAAAAAAAAAGAAAGGCAAAAAAATTACATAAAGAAAAAAGGCACAAGTTTGGGGACTTGAGGGTTGGTTTTTTTTAAACAATGGGCTTCATGGGTAATCAAAACCCTGGCTTCTTTGGACTTACATATTAATGTGATAGACTGTGGATTACAGTGGAGAGGTCTCTGACAATTCTGAAAAGACCTTAAAAAAATAGAGATTAGTAAATAAATGTAGACAGCAGGAGTGGGCTCTTGATTTTCCACAAAAAGGGGAAAAAGAAGGCACAGGAAGAGGCCTGACCTTCCCCTTCCGTGGACACTAACCCAGCACAGAATTATAGTCCCGTCTCACTTGCTTCATGCAAACAAAGAGTAATGCTCATGAATGGAGGTACACTGTCCTGAATTCTTCTCTCCTTGCTTTCATCAGCCACAGCATGCTCATCCAGGGTCAGAGTAATGCTGTGTAATTGATGGGTATTCGCATTCTGGAGTATCACAGCCTGGTAAGTAACAGCATTCACACAGCTGGGAAGAAAGAGATTCTTGTTAAATAAAAGAGACCAGAATTAGAAGGCAAGGATTTTAACTAAAGCTACATATTTCTAATGCATATTTCTGACAGCTTGCTCACTTGCACCAAGTGCTTCAAGATGTACAAAAATGTACATGTATTTAAGACAGCTGGATCTCTGTGCCATCAAGTGCTTCTGAGGCTGCAGTTTTACAGTTTGAAAGCTACCATGCTAACTTGGTGCCATGTATTTGAAAAATGTTTCCTAAAATAAACGAAACATAAAAGAAAAATCACTATTATCATTGCGCATTTTGTTTTACATGACAATGCAAACATTATTGAAGGTTACAGAAAAAGGTCACATGAGCATTTTGTCGGGGAGTTTCAGATAAATCCAATTTTTGAGAGTTATGAGAGCTTGAGACAGTAGAAACAGCCACAAGAAGACCAGGCATAAGGCAGAGTAAGGTAGAAATGCATAAAACAGGTCAGGCTTGCTTCAAGGTCTGAAGAAAAAATGAATACTGTTAAGCTTTATATTTTGGGTTCAGTGTAGCTGCCACAGATAAGCTATTTGTTGGGTTTCACCCACACATGGCCAGACAACATTTGGCAGTTTCACTTTGAGATGGCTTGTAGTCAAATTTAGAGTCAAATATAGTGACATTCTCAGGCCTGATTCAGGAGCTTATTACTCAGCCCCTGCTCGGAAGAATTAGGCTAAAACAATACAAGCACACAGGTACCAAATCAAAGGAAACGTACTGTGCCTTTTTTTTTTCTTCCTTTTTTTTTTTTCTTTCATACCTACTCTTCTGGCTTTGTACAGTGCACAGAACAGACTGATTCAAAAATTTTACAGAGATGAATCTTAACATAACACTAAGATATTTGTGCTTATCTTTCTGGGCACAATTCTGCACTCCCTCCTGCCTACTGCACCTCAACTCTCTACTTTCAGAGCTTTCCATACAGCATCTCTGGCTCTTGCAGACTTGGTCAGCAATAAGTATTCTGGACGTGGAGATTTTCAAAGAAAGGGAGAAAAATGCTGTGACACCTTTAAGTATTTATACCACAGGGCTAACCCAAAAGATACACCCACTTGGGTAACTCTGATAAGCAGACCAGCTTTGATCTCTTTATCTTCTTTCTCTGTTCATGCTTTCTTCTTGCTGAGCAGAGACATTAACTATGCCCCTAGGTGAGTGGGTGGGTGGAGGTATGGAAAAAATGTTAGCTCAGCTTGCTAATAGCTTGAGCTGCTCTACTGGATGTCAGATTTTGGTAGGTTCTGAAAGTCATGATGGTAGTCATTTGCCCATGTTACATCAACATTGTTTCCATCTAAGCTTCATAGCATATATTAAACTAACCTGGTTTCTAAAATAACAATTTTTCAAGTAACACTTGAAACAAAAGGGGAAAAAAGCAGAACTGTTTTTTCTACCAACCCAATGATACAAACAGTTTACTAAGTTATGCTGTGAGTATAAATCACATTTTGGTTTGGTCTACGTCCTTTTCATAGATCTGTGGAAAGCTGGGGTTTACTGTTTGTAAAGATTTCTTTGCTTATCAAATCACAAAGTCTTCCATAAATAATCTCCAGTGAATGTCTTTTGATGGTAAAAATGACAGTAATAGCAGGGCAAATAAATGAGAAACAGATTGCTTCAATTCTTGTTGAAAATAAGGGACTGGATTAATGCAATGATGACATTGAAAACAATTGTGAGTAGATAAAAATCTCTGTTTACTTACATAGTAAGTATTTAAGCCTAGAAGAAATTCATCGTGCAGTATTTCTAAGGTGCATTTTGTTCTTCAAAGTGCTTTATAAATGTTATAATTCATATCCTAAAACATTCTGAGGTCCCTCATTTCCTATTCCAAATGATTCAAATTAGGAAGCCTCTTTAGAAGCAAACTATACAGACTTCTAAAAAACTAACTTATTCATGGATAAAGAGGAAGTGAACATAAAAGCTAGCACTGGATGTCCAAGGCTCCAGCCTCTCACCTGCTCAGGTTTAGATCAGACCAAACCACCTCCTCTGCTTGGTTGGCCATGTTTTCAGTCATAATGGTTCTTACGATTGTGAGTTTCCAACCATCACTCATTCCAGTTTTTAAGAAACCCTGTATTCAGCATGCAGAACCAACAGCCTTTACCGTGACCATTATAAGTTATTACGAAGTGCTCCAACAGTACCTAGATACCCACAACCCACACTGGTGCCCCATGTGCTAGGGATCAGCCAAAGACAATTGTTCAGTAGTGCAATTTGTTCCTAATTAATAGACCTGCTGGGAACAGGCAAAGTCACAAAGAACGAGTTAGTCCTCCAGATTCAGCCATTTCATTAAGACCTTGTAGCCTGCCCACATTTTAAAGAAACTCAGAAATAAACCAGCATGGGTGGTTGAACCATCTACTGTTGAGCCTAGAGGCAGTTTTGAGCAACTGAGACTGTGAGATCTTATTCAGAAAATGTTTACACCCCAGTCCCTGCTGTCCAGAAAAACATTTCAGAGACAGCTTCAAAGTACTTGGATCAGAGGCTGCAAGCAAGGAAGTAGCCACACCATAAGTCTCAAAGGGTACTAAATAGCTTAAACATTTATTTACATTCTCAGGTGCAATTCATAACCTGTGTTGAGCATTATGAATACACTAAGGACAGTACTTGAGTTAGCTAGCTTTAAATTTATGTTGAAAAGGCCTTTGTTAACCACAGCGACTACAATATTGGCACATCCTTAGGTAGCAAGGCTTTGCAGGAAAGAAAATACATATGACAACACACTGAATAACTGCACTGGCAAGGGCAATGGCACTCCAACCTCTCACTGGGATTTTACTCACAAATATGAAGTAGGAAGTAAGAATTACTAAAAATAAGATGTCAAATACTGTGTCAAACAGCTTTTTTTGACAGTTACTTGGTTTCAACCAAGTTTTACTTTCAGTCATTTCAGCACCGAAGCAAGCAGTTCTCAACAAATGTAAAAGCATACATTTCAAACAAACTCCTCACAAATTAAACTGCAAGATCTCACAGAAATCTCTCTATATGCTGTACTTAGTTTGATATTTTTATTCTTATAACTTTTTTCCTTCAATTTCTTTTTTTTTAAAAAAAAGTTACCTTTGCTCTTGAAGTAACTTTCTGTTCCCACACATTCTCTGCCCATCATTCACAACTTACCTTCTTATAATAATAAAGAGGGGATTTATGCTTAATTTTCTGAAATCACTGTATTCATTTATTTCCAGTACAGAGGATAAAAAATAAATAAATAAAAAGAAAAAGAAAGGTGATTTTCCTTTTTTATTACAAGCATATATTTTTATTTTGTTTTTTTCTTCCCCAGTACACACATAACTTTGTTGTCACAGACTCTGGGATTGTGGCAGCACATTTAAAAAATGTCTTCTAAATAAGTTAAAATCATGCCACACAGCAAACTGAAATGAGGCATTGAATCACATCTCCCATAGGAATAAATCTGCAAAATTTTTTCAAGTCAATTTTCTTACATTGATCTACTGAGAAAATGGTGGTGGAAAGGGGTTAATCCCCTTTTGCATCATTCTTCCCCTCTCCCATTACACTCCTGTCCTCTTATCACTTCTATTTGAGTTATAAGACTTAAAGTCAGAAATATGTTCAGGAAGTTTTCATAATGCTGATGACACTTCAAATGGGTTAGAGGGGACAGAGAGAGAGAGATTAACTAAGTAACTATATTTGTATGCATTAGCTCAAAAAGCAATTAACTGCTGTAACAGGAGACCCAACAGATTGGTGCCTACCGAGAGTTTGTATGACTAATGCTGTGTGACTGTATCAAGAAGAGCAGTTTGCCCACTAGAGAAGCTAACACATTACTATGTAAGAAGTAATTCACTTTGAACTCACATTTTTAAGCTTGCAGCTGCTCTCAACATTTTTTTTGAGCTTTATGCTTCCTTTTTTCCGTAATTATTTTTGACAACTCCGCCCCTCCTACTCAGCCCAGTGAAAAGCAATGCGGTGGAAAAAGCATTGTACTTGCACAACAAAAATGGGTAGTTGTGTATTTTCTTGTCTGCCTAACCCTTCTTCCTTTCCTACTCTCCAGAAAGCCCCAGACTCAAAATACAATAAAGGACAAAAGCAGAATGTCCACTCTTCTAGAAATGAAAACAAAACTCCTATTAATTCCAGTGACAGTAGTGTCTGACTTGATATTAAAACAATTCTCACCCCGTACTCCCCAGCCCCCCAGTTTCTCCCCGGTTTAAAATAACCATCCCAGACAGATCCAGTTGACAGTTCCTCTAGCAGTTACTTTGGACTGCAGGACTGTCTAAAAGCAGTGTTATCTTCCATGTGGTCCAAGAAAGGCCACATCCATGCCTAGTTCACAACAGTATTCATTCCAAAGTGGTTCCTTCTAGCTGCAGTGGTATCTGATATTGTGGTAACACTGAGAAATCACTGAGAGTTTGTGGTTGTAGGTTTCCTGAAGGCTGGACCTTTGGACCTTGGGGAGGAGGGAGATGGATGGTAAGTGAATCCCCTCAAGGCTACACAGCTTAGAGGCAACACAAATAAGTTAAACATCTTTCATCGTCCTCCTCAGAGGATCCTCTTACCTGTGTCCGAAGTCACACATTCTATATCTGCTTTACATTACTTTCCTGGGAGACATCCTTGGAAGACAGATCCGTGACTTCCTACCTAGCCAAGGCTGGAGGAAATCACACAACCCCTCTTCCTCTGCTTCTCTTTCAGTAATACTAACAACTATTTTGAAGACTCCAATTCCAGCAGATGAAAGACACTTGAGGCAAAGTTTTAGCTACTGATTATTAGGCTTCCCTCTCACAGAGATCATAGGTTTCTCACCTACTTAATTGTCTTTTTTTTAAAAAAATAGTACAGGAAAACTGCTGCAGAAATCTGACACATATTAAGGGAATGCAGGAATTGATAAACAACACAAAGAATTAAGATCGATTGCTTTGAGAATAACTGATGAGATCATTCACTTATGAAATAGCAGGCTTGATAGCAAGGATCAGGTGTCCCTGAACTAGCTCCTGAAGTGTAACCATACCACGTAATTAATATCAGCCCTCAGAGAGGCTAACATTTCTGTTCAAGTCGCGTTTCCTTCTGCTATCAGTGAATTTTTCTGTGCAGGCTCAAGGCACAGCAGAGCAGAACAACAGGGAGTGCAGTGCTGTTATATAGAGGCTGCATTGTCTGCAGAAGCACACTGCTAGCTGGTAGTGAAAGAGGCAACAAAGAGACTGCTGGAGGGTCACTTGGAAATAAAAAAAAATAAAATAAAAATGCCAGAGCTGTAGCACTGGATATGCTAGCTATTACAACTTGGCTCAGGAAACAGAGAACTTTCCAGGGCCATTTCCAGCCTTTGCAGGAGACTGTGCTCTCTCTTGAACACAGAACAGACTTGGCTGAGTGGGCTTGCTGTACCCTGTCACACTATTCATGGCAATCGTGCCTGTTTTATCCTCTGCTTTTCTGGAGGGAAGGGTAAAAAGAAGTGTCCCTAACAGTTCTTCAAAAATATAGAAAATGCTAACCAAAACCAGCAAAAATAATTAAAACCTAAGGCCAGCTTAAAAAACATGTTGGAAGTCATACAGCTGCAGTCTTCAAAGGCCTGCTTTTTTCTGGAGAGGGGTGGAGAAGAGAGCTTTGATTTAAACACCACCACCACCACAATGGATCATTTGATCTTTTGGTTCCTCCTGTTTTATTTTAATTAATGTTTCTAAGTACTGATTTAAAGTCAATCCAGCTTTATTAAAGGTTCATTGCAGGATTAAGAGAGATTTGAAACCAAGCCCAATACAGTCAGCAGAGACAAGTTCAAAATGGCTACTCAGTAAATAAAAAACATATCACGCTGGTAGTGTTTTGAACGACCAGCCAATAAAATCAAGCAGCATTTTTAAACACTGTGGTGTTTTTTTTTTTTCCCCTGGCAATGAAAATCTTTTAAACTCCTAGGCCTTTGTGCCACTTGAGAAACATTCCTTTTCTTTTTTTTTTTTTTTTTAGAACATCAAGTATGCAGTCATTACCCGCGTTAAATGCAACATATACTAGCAACCTCATACAATTTGATTCTACTCTTTTGCCAGGTTTTCAGGCTCAGAAGCGGCAAGATTTCCTAGCTGGAGGTGGTGCCAAGGCTCTAACATTCTTTAGACTATGTTACTCTTACAAGTAGCACACATAGGACACAGAAGGAGCAAGGCTTGTGAAGACAATGAGCTTATTTTAAATTTTGCAGAGGCAATAGTCTTTCTAGCTCCTCCAGATAGGTTGCATCCAGTTGACAGCCTGTCTGGGTGGTATTAGGACTGTGTCTAGGAACGTATTAGTATTTCATAAGGATTAGGCAGATCCTTTATGAAAAAAACCCTGTTTCACTTGCCTTATTGCCATCTCAGATGAGATAGCATGTCACAGGTATCAAAAAATGTCCCCTCCTCCCTTCCAGAGAGAATTTTATCCAAGTTATACAAGCTGAACCCCTCAGACTATATCTATACTACTGTCTCTGTTCAGGGCTTCTGGCTTCTGCAGGGTTTGGAGAAGACGACAAAGAGGGACAGGAAATACTTCACATGACACCTTGGAAAGCACCGTTCCTCATTCCCTCTTACAGAAACCTTTCCACAGCTAATGCAGTGGGTAGGTGAGAAAAGAGGAGACGTCCTGTGAAAAATATGGATCTAGCTGTGAGGGAGCTATGGTATTAGCAAGAAAGTGTGTAGCAGAACAGTGTGGGCACTGGTGCTGCTATCAGCAGGTCCAGGATCAGCCGGTACGGTCCATTGTTCCTCCACTTCATTCAGTGCAGCTAGTCCCCTCTAGTTCAAATGGAGAACAATTCACAGCTGTGGATATACTACCCTAATTCACTCTCTCCCCTGTGAGTGTGTCTACAGAGGGTATCGGGGGGCCTCCATTGCATTAACGTTGCTACTAAGGCAAGGCAGTACTTACAGAAATGCATTTCAATTCTGACTCCTGCAGACATGCTTTGGTTACTTTCATCCACTTAATGAGAAAATAATGTAAGGCCCAGCTGGTATAAGTCAGCACGGAAGCAATGAGCCTAAGGAAATAGTGCCAATTTACCTCAGTGAGGATCTGGCCCAAGGGATTCATAATGGATGGAGATGTCTAGTCAAGTAGAGGTTAGAACAGCTCAAAATGTCTGCATTTATCCTCCACTTTCACAGTTCAGACAGCTTCTGCCAAATGGTATGAGCAGCTGGACATCTCTTTCAAATCCATATTTAATTCCCTAAAGCTGCACTGAAATGAAGAATCCTGCCCACAAAACAGATCAATATCTTACACTGCTTTAACTTCAGATCGTATTGAACAAGGAAAATGCTGCTGTAGCTTAAGAAGAAATCAAATAATCAAAGTTACAGAGCATCTAGGCTGAGGAAAACAAGAAAATAAGCATTTTAAAACAGTTTCTTAGTTTATTGCCTTTGATGTAAGCAAATTTATACCCAATTTTTTTTTATTCAATGCAGGGGTGAGTAGTAGAAAAAAATAATAATTACAGTCTAAGAACTGAAACAATGGAGCAAATTAAATGAAAAAATTGTGAGTTGTCATTCATGATACTGCTATAGAGATACTGCTATAGACAGAGATACTATGACTAAGTCAAACTATTTGGATATGGATCATATTACTATTAACATTAATCTCTCTACTCTAATTTTCTCTTTCACCCCAAAAACACTCAAATTTCAAATCAGTGAATAACCATAGCTATGGATGGAAGATAGAGGTCATTTAAATTTTCATTGAACTTTACTTCTTCACTTTCTTAATCTAAGCAGGAGGAAGTTCTCTTCAACATTGTTTGGTGCTAAAAATTTAATCAAGTATAGCTGAGATACACATGAGCATGGGGAATGGAATATAAGAAGGAATAAAAATGTCAGGTGGTTTTATTGATTTTGTTGGGACAATTTAAACTGTATGAGAGTACCTTGCATTATTGAATGGGACAGAATCCACATAAATGTAAGAACTTGTATTATACTTATAGCATCTAGTCTTAAGAATCTGTTTTGAGCCTCTGAAGTTGAATTTGTTAAAATTTGAATTGTTAAAAAAGGCATTGTAAAGGCACGCCTCACTCGGTTTTGTCTACATCCTTGATCAAAAGCAACCTGAAACCCTCAGGTTTCTCAAGACTAGATAAAAGAAGCCTGGTTTAGAATATAGATATTAATACAAATTTGCTAGCACTGAATACAACATTCCATGAAACAGAAATAGTATCTTTACTAATGTGTCACATTTTAAAATTAACATCTCCACATCTTTTTAATTAACCTTGAAAGTCTAAATCAGAGTAAGAAATTTGGCTCCTTAGCCACAGTGGTGCAAGCCTGAGTCTATAAAACAAATTCTGGTTTATTTTATGGATGGATCAAACCCTAAAACCCGAAGTAACCCAACAACTTAAAGATAAGATTATAGGAATCTCAGTTTCTCTCTTTGGCCGTTTTGAAAATGGCATCTCTCCTCTGAAAACAAAAGGGAAGTCGTTAATCTCTAGAAATAAACATTGGAAAATACTTTTTCAGAGAAAGAGGCTCAGTTTCTCAATCTGACACAAACACTCAGATAGTTTCTGCAATGAAACAATTGTCATTTTGAAACCCTAGCAGTAAATAAACTGCAGGTGTTTTCTGCTAAGAAATAACTCTTACTAAAAAATATATTATATTGAGTACATCTACCTTATATAGAGCACACATTAGATCAAATAAATGCCTGGTTGTGTCTTTCAGAACTTGTATTTGTCTGCTATGCAAAGGATTCCCAGGACTGCCAGTGTTGGTGAGGTTTTAAAAGGTAAAACTGCCTAACCATCAGGGAATGAGAAGCCGGATTACCTTCTTGACAAAGCTTCAAGGATGATGTGCAACCTCTGTTCCAAATTAAAGTTCAAAAGAATCCCATAATCAAACAAACTGAACATAAGTGGTATCCAAGGAGAGCGCAACAGTAGACTGCTTTGCAGGGACAGAGACAAAGATGGAATGGGAAATAATATAGTCAACCTTCACGGGAAAAAGAATGCAAAGAAAGGAAGTGAAAGGTACGGAATCCAAGTGTGTTAGAACAAGGTAAAGGGGAGTGGTGTATTTTTTTAATTAACGGTATAAGCAAAAAAGTCATAGACTTCCTGCCCCAGATTGACCAACCAGCTGTCTCTCTAAAGGCTTCCTTCACAATTTAGAAAATCCTTGCATGAGAAATGGCAGGTTCTTATCAAAAGTCAAAACAATATATATATTTATAGTCATACACCTCAACCTCCCAAGGATCGTGGGACAGTAACTCAAATGATATTTGTGAAGTATCCAGAAATGTTATTATCAGCAGCAGAGCCCACACAGAAATTGTTAATTATTTACTCAGAACAGGCTTGGCTCAGATTGTACAGCAAACAAAGGGCATTGAACACTGAAGGCTAGTGACAAAGGAGAAAAATAAATGCTCATTTCCTCACCATTTATTGTACTGAGGCAGAAATCACAGGGGGGAAATATTAAGTGATTATTAATTCAAATTTATGGTATATTGTATATGTGCAGAGATCAAGTCTGGACTGAACAGAGACTTTGTTCTTCACTTTTCTTACTTCCAGATTAGTTGTATTTTGCAAATGTGGCTTTACATGCAATACAAATAATACTTACAAGATAAGAGAATACACTGCAAATTACAAGATAATACAATTGCAAATACACGTCCCGCCTGGACTAGTGGGAGGTGTCCCTGCCCACTGCAGGGGAGTTGGAACTCAATGATCTTTAAGGTCCTTTCCAACCAGAACCGTTCTATAATTCTATGAAATTCAATGAATTACTAATGGGATATGATGTATTTCACAACCCAGGTTGTTAGCTAGTAGTACAAAACTCACAGACACCCTTTTGCCGGCAAGTCCTACAAGTACCATTTTCACGTACCATTCCTCTTTGCCAGTTGCATGCTAGCCCTAATGAGAACTGCAGCTAAGTAGCCGTGACAGCCCTCCAGGTTGGAGATGGGTATGATGACAAGGAATGTGAAGAGCCAAGCATGACTGTGGCTGCTGCTGCATCTGTTTTAAAAAGTGACATCAGCCTCCCCTCAGAGCTAACTAACCAGGCAAATTTTGCAACTGTTAACAGGACACACTTGTTACTAATGAACCCAAGGTGGCCAGAAGAATCACACCAAAATCTATCCAGTCTAACAGCGTGATTGCTATTATTTTTATCCCTTAAGCTTTTGTTCTCCATGCCTCTCAATAGAGTTTTATCTTTTAAGTTAAGTCCAGGCCATTAAAAAGGGTTGAAAACACCAACTTTGAGCACAGACATTATATTCCAAAAATATTAAAAGATTAAATACCTTTGGCTTTTATAAAAGATATCAAACCATAAAAATGAGAACAAGAAGTGGGAAATGAATGCCTGCAATCGGGAGTCCCCAGCTCAGTATGCCTGTCACTAGTACTGTGTTATGCCGTAACAAAGAAATCAGCAAACTGAAAATCCCCCCTGCTGTGCACAAATGAAGCCAGAAATGACTGTCACTGTGGCTTGTGCAGACATCAACATCCATGTGATGCTTCACAAACTGGGTATCTTTGGTAACCCTGGACTACAGAGCCCGAGCAGCATATTCTGATGATTCAGCAGCACACTTAGGCACAAGCTAGCTTCACTTCTGTTCTGAGGTGGATACTGTTAAAAGATTTTTTTTTAACCACTGGAGAATCTGAGGTAGCCAGGGGGAGAAATGATAATTTCTTTGAAGTTCCAGATTGAATGCCACTCACTGATTTAGTGCAAATGACAGTAAGGAAATGACCATTTTTATTATCCTTTTTCCCCCACCAGTCATTCATGTTTTACCCAGTGCATTTCAGAGGCAGAATGCTGCCTTTCTGAACAACAATTCTACAACATCCCCATCTGTACATTCATGTGAATAACCATTATTGATATAGCTGCAAAATATCACTGTCTCTTCTTATGATGTAATTAGGAATCAGGCATGATAAGCTTATTATTAAACAAAATTTATTGCCTTCCAGCATGGCTGCTGCAAGTAAAATCATTCAGCTCTCATTTTATCTGACTGTAAAAAGTGCAACCACAAGCTTTATGTTTTGTATAGAATGCATAAAAGGTTAAACACAAAATTTAGACTACTGGACAGAAATTTGTACGGCAACATTAGCCACTGCGTGATTTAGTGTCAGGCCATAATCTGGATGAGAAATTTCAAAGACTTTTCCCTTGACCTAATTAGAAAGTAGATAGTTTTCACCAGTTGACAAGATTTGTGCCCAAATGAATCTCAAACAGATGGAAAGGAATGGCTGATTGTGGAAACAAATGGAGAGACCAACATTTTTTGTAAGCTCCTCAGAAAATGTGTCTTAAGTAAGGGACATCAGAAGAACACAGAAGAACAATGGAACAAACCAACAAAATAACTAGGAAGAAATGGCCAGGATTTAGCTGATATTTGCTCCAAATCTCTCTTTTATTAGCCTTTGCATAGGGAACTACAGACTTCTCACTCTGTCCATATCTGTGCTGGGAAAATTAATAGAAACTATAACAAAAACTGAATTAGGGGACATGTGGGTAAAGATTATATTTTTGGGAAAAAAATACCAGGAACCAGGAGTTTTAACATGTTCCTGGCTGATAATGTGTGGGAGTTCTTCACAGGGTCAACAAGTATATTCAGCTGATATAAATTGCCTGGTTTTCCAAAGGTGTTTTTTTCAAAAAAAGTACCCTTCAGTACCTTTTCAGGAAACTAATTATTCATGGCATTGCATGGTGAACACTTGGTTAAAAGTTAGGAAACAGAAAGCAGGGTGAAAACAGAACAGAACAAGATCAAGAAAAATCTGGTTTGGGGAGCATGTTCTGCTCAATACAATGATGGTGAACCTGAACATGAGCAGCGAGTTGAGAATGTCTGCCGATGATACAAACAGACACTGAGTAGGAACATGAGAATGGTGGTGAAAAATTGCAGAGGTGCTTTGCATACCATACAATGAAAAGGCAGATTAAGTTTAGTGGAGATTAATGTAAAGAAATACATGAGGGGAAAAACAATCCTAAATTCATATGTAAAATCATGGACACTGAGCTGACCACTAGCACTCAGGAGAAAGACCGTGGGGCTGCAATAAATGAAGTGTTAACGATTAATAGCAATGAAATTGAGAACAAAACAGAAGATATCCTCACACTACCATAAGGAATCAGACTTCCCTACTATCAAGCGATGTAGTTCTGTCTCCCCATTTTAAAAAAGACACAGCAGAGCTGGAATAAAGGCATGAAAAGGACAATTAGAAGTGTGAAACAGTTTCAATAGAGCTGATGACCAAGTGGAGTAAGACTCTCATCTGGCTTAAGGAGGATCCTGGGGAATTAAGATAAGGGTCTCTTAAAACCAAAGGCAAGAGGGAGAAGGCACACAAAGATCAACCATTCAGCTTCTCTTTTAATTTAAATGACCTCAATGTCATTGAAAAACCTTGAAGGAGCAGGCTTCAAAAGGCAGGTGAACTTAGGTGTTGTTAACTAGTGGAACTCCTTGACAGATAAACTTGTGGTCTGAAAGTTTACCTGGTTTGAAGAGAATATTGGTCAAGTTCGTGCAAGGGAAATCCCTCAAGAGCTACCATCTGTCCAGAAGCTGCCTCTAACTCATGTCTTTTCCAGCATATTCAAGGAGTAAGAATCTCCTTTCCCCACCTCTCTGCCAATCTGGAAATTGTTAATATACAGATTTGTCTGAGAGGTCTCTCCAGAGACCAGCACCAGTCCAAAAATGTCTTTGTTGAGCAGCAGGAGAGTAGAAAGATTTTTATATATAATATACTAGGACTGAAGTAAGGCAATTAGAAATCAGGATTTATGATAAAATAAATTGAAAAAATGAATAAACTCTGGGGATACTATAATTTTGTATGAGACTGGGGGGAGATCAGACAAGTCCCTGGAGAAGTATCACTATATGCTTGTCCTGTCCTTGTATTCTTTGCAGTAGACATCTATTACTGGCTATAGCAACCTGAGCAAGAGGCAACTTGGGTCTGACCTGCTACCGGTATTTTGTTTGATCTTGCCTCTGCTTTTATGGCATCACGCAAACAGGCAGTGTCAGGGTTTAAAGCGCATCCCCTTGCTCCTGGGAATTTGGCTGCCTGGGCTCAGGGCCAGCTTAGAGGGAGCAGAGCTGCTGACTTTGAAAACTGCTGTGAAGAAAACTATAAGAAGCCTCAGCAGACACTGCTCCTCCTTCCACTGGGAGCTCCTTTTAGCTGTGACTGTCCCCCTTGGCCTCTGCCTGAGCTTTGTTGTAGTTGTGTTACAGCCATGGCCGCACCTGGTGCCACCTACCCCATTGATCAGGACGCCTGACCCATAGAGTGCACCACAGGACCTGCCTGGTCACTGTGACTTCACCTGGTGATCACGTGCCCCCACCTCTTCCTTGTCCTCAGCCCCAACCGTGCTCTGCTTCACTTGTTGGGGTGTGATGGGGTTGCACTCAGCCAGGAATGGCACAGCTCCACCAGCCTGTGGGTCCCTACCCTGGCTGGGTGCCATCAGGCACCTGCCATGCCCTGCCCACAGTTCATGGCCCATACTGTACCCTGACACAGAGCAGCAGTGCAGAAGCTTGATCGGCTTCTCCTGCTAATATCCACCCTGGATTGGAAGAACACATCAATAAAACATGAGGAATCTGAACAGCCAGGATGCCTACAACAGCATCTTTTTTCTTTAAAAGAAAAAGTATCTCCTTGCACACTGTCATAATTCAGAAGAGTTTCATTTATATAGAGATTTCTGCTGTGAAATTCTATTGATTGCATAATACAGCATTTCCTTTTGGAATTGGCAGCTAAAATATATAAAACCCTGTATCACAGGAGCTTTCTGCCCAAAGTAAGTATATAGGAAAAGAAGGCTAAATACGGGCTGTTCTCTTCTTCACCGTGCTTTTAGAACAATGTTCCCCACTCCTGTCTCTGTAAGAAGCACTGTGAAAAATAACTCAAACTGCTATAGTAGGATAGCAAAATTTCAAAGGCCTGGCTCTGAACACAAGTGTAAAAGTACATTGAAAGCCAATAAAAAAGGGGGAAAGGATAAAAAAGAAAAAGCCCTCAATCCACATTTTCTTTACCGTTTGGTTCATTGCAGTAGATATTCCCCTAAATAATACATTGCATTAAATTTTAAAGTACTACGGGTTTCAAAATGTTTGATCCTTCATTCTGGTTTGTATACCTGTGGAGTTCATGTTTTTAATTCTTTCCATAGTCATGAAGATTAGAATTTTTCAATTTAGTTTTAACATGGGAATCATAACTCATTTAGTCAGCTGATTCCAGGAACTGAGGCTCTAAAAGTAGAATATTAAACATTGAAAAATTAGCAATAGACCTCTAAGAATTGGAAACAATTACCACTGGAAGGACTTTTCTTTTTAGCTCGTAAAGTTTTACAGTTCTGAATCAATACAGTTCAATGATGAAACAGCAGAAGAGTTCTGTTACTGCCTCCCAAAACCCCTCCTCTTAAAACTAGAATTCTCACTCTTCAAAAAGAGCTACAGCTTTTATGCAGGATACCAGTTACATGAACATGTACATATACTTCACTTCTGATCAGACACTTCAGCTTTCTTACTTTCCCCACATATTTTGCTTATTTACTTAATTGTCTGTTACCTTGCATAATGAATATTGCTTTAGCTAGAATGTAATGATACTTCCAATGTTATAGAGTAAGAGGGTCACTACTGTTCTGCTGAAGTTAATCTAAGTTTTGCTGATGATCTATTCATTTCAGTGCCTGAAACAGTTAGGCTCCTTTTCTGGCTCAGTAAAATATGTTGTTAGCATTGAGTCAATGAGTCCAGAGTTCAAGCAGATTTTTCCTTTACAGCCAAACTAAAATATTAATTCTGCGAAGTCAGGTCTACATATATTATGAAAATTAAAAGTTAAAATTAGAAACAGGACATGAACAGTTTCAACTTCGCTTTTGTATTTAAGAAAAAAAAAGAGTGACTATTTGGAAGAGAATTGGAGAAAAAATACTTCAGGATAGGCTTAATTTTAATATCTGGCAGGTTACATTAGAATAAATTTCACTTGAATTCTATCAAAATCTTAATAACATTTCAGGTAAAGCTTTCTGAAATGAATGTATGTATGTAATTATGATAGATTCCACAAAAAGAAAATATAAGCTTTGTATCAGTGGACCTTGTTCTCCTTCAGGCATTATTACAAACCAGAACTGAGACATGTCTGGGCTCAGGAAAAGCTGCTGCTGATAACCCAGATGAGGAACACAGCTTTCTTTCCAGCTACATTTAGATGTGATCTAACCTGCATCAGCAAATTTCTGTCATGTTACTAGGTGATATTTTGGCTCCCTCCTTCATCCTGCCTCCTGAGTCGAAAGGAAAAAAATAGGCTCAACCTCTCATACGCTTAACTGTGAAAACTATTTAGCAACTAAGCTTACCTTGTCATCTCCCTGCAAGGAGAAGTTCAGATACATGACTTCCCATTTACAATGCCAAAACCTAAACATTATGCCCTCCAATAGTCTGTCTCTCTGCTAAACCACTTAGTAACAAGACAGAGGGTTTCTTTCCAAAGAAGCCCTGGAGCAGTTTGGCTAATTTACATAGGGGCTGATTTCTTCACATGTAACAGAAATACTACAGTAATCAATCCGCTAAGGGAGAAAAATTAAACATTCCCCCAAGTACTCAACTTCTAAAGGATTCCGACAGTTTCTGAATTTAATTACTGACAAGTTTAGATATGCTGGGAGATTCCAGGGCTGGTTTTAAGCACTTTCCCTTGAAACTCTGTCATCAGACTTTCTCACAGTTCTTCATAAATGAAGGCCCTGATTGTTTAGATTAAATTGGAACATTGTGTTTATGTCCACACAGTGTAACACTAAACATAAACGAAGTCACATGAAACTCCTTGATATGAGAAAAGAAGACAGATCTCCAATGTAAATCCATTGTATCACAGAGCACATAATTTCTCTTAAAATTCAGTAACAATATTGCTATTTAACTCCAAACAAACTTCTGCAACGTAAAAGAACATAGAGGTTTATTCTCAATACAGCAAGTGAGCCCTGATACTTTCCACTGAGTATTCGGACAACTTAATGTGGTACAAACAGATTCAATGCTAGCCCAAAAGTCTCTACTCGGACTCAGCTGAACACAGTAGAGAACACTGAACTAGCTATATCAGTTCATGCATTTTCCACACCTTCAACTGGGGAACGTTTGTGTGTACACAGGACCTCTGAATTTGAAATCAGTGTTCCCAGCTACACAGAGATGATGGACAGGCTGTTTACCTTTTAGTTGCAAACTTTCTCAGCAACTCCTGGCTTTTGAGCACTGTAGCCTGAAGTCAAAGAAATCATTCAAAGAAAATGTAGCTGCACATTCATGTTCAGCTACAAAGGTCACATGCTCAGGATGCAGAGATCCAAGGAAAAGGCTGAACAAGACGTTGGTGGCTAGAAGCAAAGTTTTTGGCAATATTTTGCCTTTAAATTCATGTCAGAATAGTCTCAGTAGAGACACTTGTCTTTTTTTATTATTAAAAATGCTTCTTAATGAAACACCTGACACTTCTTAAAATGAAAAAGATTAATAAAAACTTATGTTTCACACAAAAAACTGAACATTTCGCTCAACTATTCCCAATATATTTATAGAGCAGTCATCTTTTTTCTTTTCCTTATATTTAAGTAAAAATGCTGAGCAGAGAAAGATCACAATTAAACAGCTGGTCTGCAACAATCCAAGAATGACTTCTTGATCCTTTCTCCATTAGTCCTTCCGTTCTTACTACAAGTGTGATCAATGTACTACCAGTAATGACATTTATGATAACAGTTTAGTATCATATTTTATTATTCGAAACTCCAAGAAGTTGCAATGACACTCAGGAAAGTCAAGTGTTTATCCTAGATACTTTTTAACTTGCTCTGACTGAAAATTAATAAATTTTCAGTAATCACATTATTAGCTGAGAGATAGTGAAAATACTAGGAGTAAGTGTAATTATTGATGTAGCTTAAAAATAAGAGGATTCAAAGGTGTTATTATTTGTTAATGCCTGTAGTCACTTTTTCATGGTAATGGACAAGAGGTCTAAGTGTATGTCTTTCAATGTCACTTAACAGGGATTGAACCAAGCCTTAATTAAACAGGCACTTTCAACTTTGAAGAACCAATGAGGCATGCAGACACACACCCCAAAAGAATCTGAGACAGTATTTTGGGGTATTTTTACAAGATACTTGGCATGGAGTTATTACAAGGAAACAAACAACATCTAAACACAAAAGGATTTTTTTTGTTGCAAGAGTGAAACTTGAATTCTTTGCAGTATTTACATTCCCATGGATTCATAAGAGTTCATAAGTCATTGCTGTACCTTCAAAGATCTACATTTTCAGCCTATGACACTGCATCTTAGCCTTGATCCATAAATAAGTCCCATGAATCTATCTGGAAGCACTGGAAGCACGCTCATGCATGCGTAAACATGTTTTGGATTTAATGGGCAGTTAATAACTGAGTGACGATGACACTTCAACACAATTTATAAATTGGTATTTGGGAATATACATGCATTGTAGAGGCAGCTCTGTACTATTATTTAAAGCAAAAGTAAACAGCTATCATATGTACTTCCCCATATAAAAATTCCTCGTTTGACAGCCTTACTTAATGTTGTGTAAAAACTCCATAGTTAGAAAATAACATGCAGCAGAGAGCTACTCTGCAGAGGCAGCTACTTTCAGGAGCTAACTTTAGATGCAGAAGGAAAATCTGTCAGCTAGAGCTTACCTTGCATAAGAACTGGAAATGAAGGGGGTTTTTTAGGTTCCAGATTTTTGGTGAACTACCTTCAGCATGAAGACCTGAGAGAGAAGAGTAGAATCAAATTTCAGGTAAAACTTTTATTTCACCAGTCACTGATCACTAGCTGGGTCCTCATATACATTCTAAGATAATATGTTTAATTTTTTAACACCATTAAAATTCAACCAGTATATGGCACGACCTCTGTTTGCTGTGCTGTTCTGATGCGGGACAAAAGGTAGCAGGTTCTGCTCACAGACTCACATCATACAGGTTCCTTGGCTAGGCTTGAGGCTACCTGGTGCCCTTTTAAAAAAGGGGCATTAAGCAGGTGTTATCATCCTGAGGATGGAGTCAGACCAGAAGATGAAATACATTAATTTTGAATAGAGGAGATGTAAAATCAAGGGAAATGCAGTTGATACGGGTCACTGAGGTGGAAGGGGTCAGATACTAAAGGAGAAAAAAGCCATCTGTTAAGAACTGGGGAATGGGAGGGAAAAATACTATGGATGGAAAAATGCAAAATGAAGGAGTTAACGAAAGGATTGGAAATATGGAACTGGGGGAGTATTTCCTACTGGGGATAGATGGGCAGGATTTTACTCTAATTCAGAGAAACATGGTTATATTTTGTTTTTCTTTTTTTCAACCCTGCAATAAAACGAACCGCTAGACGTTTGCATTGTACTCATATGTAAACAGAGAAAACCCAAATGAAAAATAAGGGAACCAACAAGTATATGCTATAGAGGGAATCCAAGTTATCATGGCTAGGTGGTTCAGCATACATAGGAAAGAACAAGTAAGGTAAAATTGTTTCCCTAAACAAAAGAGTTTGGAACACAGCATGATCCCAGTTTTGAAGTTACAACTAGGACACCTGATCCTGGCATTATAACCTACACTCAGCAGCAATTTGCTTTAGAAGAGGTATTCACATGGACTGCTATAGAGGGAGAACTAGATAAAAACTGAGCAGAATCCCACATAAAAAAATGGTGCAATGGGATTTTATTCTAAAATCTCTATACACAAAGGTACAGAAATATAAGAAAATAATAAAAGTGTTGGATGAAAGTGAGTTGGAACTCATCAGTAGGCATGTAAAACAGCAGACCTCAGTTAAAGAAATAGGAATGGGTATTTGCAAAGACTAGAGAAAGAGAGGTGTTTGTACACACATCAACAGAAGGCTTTCTTGTACAAAACAAAAGCAAGAAACAGAGACAGGAAGGAAATCACAGGGAATAGCTTGAGTTATAGCCAAAATGCAGTTTCAGATCTGTGTAAATGTCAAGGGAAGGGACAGAAAGGGAGGAGAGCTCACATGTAGCCTTAAAAATCAATTCTCCAATAAAAAAAAATAATGTGAGGAAAGGGAAAAAAGAGAGAGGAAGGGGAAAGTACTTTGAACAAGAATGTTACTCCCAAAAGATACACTTTCCACCTGTAAAAATAAAATGCAGAATCCTAGAAGTGCCAGTAGGTATGAATAACAAACTGCAAAAATTAGCTGAAAGGAAAAGTGTAATATGGTAAACAAAACACAAGACACAGGAAGAAGAATGTTTAGAGTGAAAACTGTCAGGTGGAGAACACAATCCCAGATGAAAATTTAGTACTCTCTACATCCTTCAGTTCCCAGATGAAAATGGATGACCAAAATGTTAGAACAGAGGAGGAGGAGGGGACACTAGCAAATACTCTTTCTGCCATTTTCACTTAAGGTAATGAAAACTGAAGAAAATTAAACAACTGCCAAAGGCTACAACTAATGCAAGAAAAAAGATTATTTTTAAAGGAACATAAATAATATTGGAAGGAAGCAGATTGTGTCAAGCTTCTCAGGTGTCAGAGAGTGCAGCAGAATCATGAATTTCCTGCCTTCCTTTTTTCAATGCTTACATAGTACTATTTCAAAGCTTTGCTGACTAACTCTTCCAGTCCTGCAACGCTTTTGGATACAGAATTTTTCAGATACCAGAAAAAAAAACAAACCACCAAAAAAAACCAAAGCAGCCTCAAAAATAATAATACCATCTCTCATAATAAACTTGTTTTGTTTCCATGATCATAACAATGAAGCTTTACTATAAGGTGAGAGAAGGACAAATCAGTAACTATAAAGTGCGCATTTATCCCCTGACCATGGTGGCTATGGTGCTCCCCTCGATAATAAACAAAACACAGAAACAGCCATTTGTACAAGATCGTGCTCTGCATGTTGCACAGAAACATCATCCAGTGTAAATCCTGTGGAGTGCTTGCACGGGTGTGCTATGCTCACATTCTGATTCTGTATTCTTGTCCAATATATAGCTGCTGGCATGGTGGAGCAAAATCTAAATACAGAAAAGAAGTTAAAGGGGAAATACTACAAATAAAATTTTAAATGGAGGCAGAGGACCTCTTGTAGCAGATCTGCCTTTTAAACTTTCTTTCAGTGTTCAGCATTTAGCCCAGGTCAGAAGGCAAAGCACACTGAAAAATCCTTCTCAGCCTCATTCATACTATAATCAGCACATATCTTCATGAAGAATATAACGCAAATTTATGTTACTCATCGGTAACCATGGTTGATATCAGAACCAGACTATACAACTCTTTTTGAAGTCTAATTAATTCAAGGCAAGGATTTTTGACAATGAACTCTTTATTAACAGGGAATGTTAGGCCATTGACTCAGTATGGCTAAGGTTTCATCCTTCTTACATAGGAATATGTATGCTATAACATTTTTTCCCCTAATTCTCATTTCATTGGGTGATTTAAATGGTTACTTTGTAGTGATCCAAAAGTTTCCAAAAAGTAAAGAAAGGTTAAGAAAAGTAGGGTGGCGGTTTTCACACCACTTTCAGAACTGATAAAGGAGGTTGCCAACTTGAGGTGTACATTTGGACTATGTTCCCATCTGACCTAAACTAGGAGCTCTTTCTGACAGCTGGGAGAAAGTCTGTCAAGAAGCTGAAACCCGTCCTTTTCAAAGCATTGGGTCTTAAGTGGAACACAAGTTATGTTTTCTTGAATAGGAATTTACATATGGGTTCTTTCTTTACAAGTTTAGGCATATAAATTGCCCAAAACCTAAGAACCCAGTAGATGATTAAACCAAGTTTTGAGACTTCCAAGAAAAAACTAATGGCAAGAATAATCTTAAGTGTTTTCTTATTTTTCTCTCTGAAATGACAGTAGTTAGAATTTTGGGGCTTTTTAATCTTAAAATCCCTTTAGTTTTTGAACGACTCTCTGCTTATATGCCCATTTTTGAAAATTTAGATTGAAACCTGTGAAGAAAACTGTACATACTGTTACCTTTACTTTTGGAAGAACAAGAGGGAGTTAAAAAGGAACTGCTCAGAAAATCCTACTGTGAAGCTCAGATGGCACGTGGGCATGTTCACAAGCCTGGTTGCTTACACAGATTTCCTCAGTGAAGAAATCAAATTGAGCCTCACCGTAGGTCTCCTAGCATGATGCATTTCTATGTTTTGGGAAGACTGACAGGCACCACTGGAATGGCTGCATTGCAGACATAAGCCATGCCCAGTAAAGGTCCAGGTCTGGCCATTTTTAAAGTAAAAGATAAAAGGACGCAATCCTTTCCTAGAAAAAGGAGTACAAGCTCTGCGAAGAGTAATTGACCTTAGAAGCCTACAAGTGAGCTATGGAACCACTCACTGTCAAGTTTAATTACAGGTGGAATGAACTGTATGTGATGGAAAAGAGGAGTTTAATTTTCTGCTGCCTTTTCCTTCGTACAAGCACCAACAGATGGTATCAGAATATAAAGAGGTGGCTTTGTACACTTGCTTTTTTTGCCGGTAAGAGGTAACATATAATTATACAAAGTGGAGAACAAACATGGTGTAGAAATGGGGGGGAATCAGGATTTTCCACTCTAAATAAAAAAAATATCTCAAATCCTCTACAAGCACATACAAAAGTTCAGATAAAGACACTCTGGAAAGTCTTTTTTCCCAGAAAGGCAACAGAGTAGCTGCTGCTAATAGCATCCAGTGAAAGGTTGAATGATGTCTTCTCATGAAACCGCTCCTTGCACACCACCTTCCTTGCCCTATTCAATCTTCAGCAAGAGGAAGAATGTATTAAGCTTTCACTAACACCTCTGATGAAGTATGCTCCTTCACCTGTAGGTGTCTTATTCTGATTTATTTTAGCTGACTTTGCTGTCCCAATAAGGGCTTGTCCAATGCCTAATAACTGTAGGACCTGGGAAATTTTGTTGATGACTGAAAAAGGATAAATGGTCTTTCCTAAATCTTACATAAAAACAAAAATATTGTCAATGATTCGTCTCTCTCTGAGCATAATTTGATATTATGCAGAACTGAAAATTAAAAAGAACATTTAGGGTACTATTTTGTCCTTATAAGCCATTGAGCATTCCCAGAAAAAGGCAACCTACTATGGGAAAGCAAGGATCACAGGACTTCAGTCTCTTTTTCATCTCTGTCTGACATGTTCCAAGTCATATGGCTTTATAAATTCTTACTGATTTCCATCAACATGTCTCTTTGATGTTTAAAGTCTCAGCTGGAGTCACATTTGTAAGCCAACAGCTCCTTTCAAAATATTTATGTCCTTTGACTCAAAGTTCAAAACAGGGCAAGATTCTTTTTGTATAATTGCTTAGAGCAAGCACAGTATTTCTGTTACACCAGTTCGAGGAACAAGCATGACGTGTATTTTAAGACACTATACCTCATGTAACTTTTGGCACTGGCGTCAAAGATCTATAACCTTTTAGTAAAGGAGAACAATGTGCTCAGTGCTTCTCACAGTTTTTACCCTACTGAGATCAACTTCAGTAGTCTATAAGTTTTCCATGAGGAGAATCAATCTATAACACTCTAAAAATGGAAATCGTGCACACAGCTTACTGTGGCTCCAATATATATATAAATTACCTATGAAAAAAATGCAGTGGAATGCGACAGTGATTAAGTCAATAGAGTTAATCAGACATTTATCTTAAAGAATTTAATAAATAATGGTATCCTTTCTCCAGAATTTTTTAAGTGATATGTACTTATCTAGAAGGAGAGAAAATGGTGAATTTCAGTTTATAGAGCTCTGCATGGAGTATGGATTTTATGTATATCACCACAGATTTTGTTTTGCAAGACTTTTAGATTTATGGTTCCAGTGCCCTTCTGCTTCCTAGGTATTCTTGGCAAGATGCTGAAGCCCCTCTCAAGATGTCAGTTCTTTGGCTAGCTGATCCAGAGGGAGGGTGTGAGACAGATAGAGAGGAGGAGCAGTTCTTTCACTTCTCTCCAATTTGTATAGCTCTTTCTATCTGGGATGGAGAGCTTGAGCCAGCTGCTTCAGAAGAGATGTCAATTGCCACATAGAAAGATACACCCCAAATCATTCCATAACTCATATTTCAGATACCCCTGTTCTCAAAGAGTCAAAGAGAGGATTATATTAAACATAGGTGGCAGTTTCAGCCTCTCTGCAGCTGAGCCTGGTTGCTGCTGCTGCCTTCTCTTTCTCATTTGCATCTTCCCATCTGTTCTTGCTTCATTTCCTGCCACCCCACACAAATTATTACACTCCTTTTTCAGTCCTCCTCCATCTCTTTCCTTGTCCCGTTACAGCTACTGTCACTGCCTTCACTTGTCCCTGCCTTTCCCAGGCTGTCACATTCCTCCTTAACCAGCTTCAGTCATCACAAGTTCCTCCCTTCCTTACTCTGTCTTGCCTCTCCTCACCAGCAGCTGTGGCAGTGCCAGAATAGACAGCACGGCCACAAAGCTTCCTGAACCTGCTGAATTTATTACAAATCTGCCCCTTGCACAAACAGAGCAAAAATGCGGCAGTCTATAAGCCTTATGTGATGTTACATTTCACTTTCATCTCTCATCGAGGATACATATAACCTTGGAAACAGTGGTATAGATAAAAGATGTCTCATTTAAATGAGATTTTTTTTCTTTTGTATTTCAGGTAATTATTCTTTCATGCATAGCACAATAAAAGAAATCTCTGTACATTCTCTCAGCCCCAAGAATTTTGCAGAAAATTCTGGTGATTTTCTGGCTACACTATTTGAGGAACACGGGAAATTACCAAGGGAACTCCCACGGAAATTGTCTTTCAATATTTTCAACTTTGTATGTTTGAGAACAGTGCACCACACACAACAAAACTAATGGAATATGACTGCTTCAGAAAATACATGCCTCCAACGCTCTCCTCTCTATATTAAATCCATTAAACAACAAGCAGAAAAGGCCTATGAGGTTTATGATGAACCAGCAGAGAACGTCATGACCTCTGAGGTGCCAGAGCAGCTCCAGATATACTACAAAGACCTCTTTACATTGACACTATCCACTATTACAAGGGGTTGCCCTAGAGGACTGCCCAGGTGATTAAGGGATTACCCTGCCAAACTATGAGACAGAGTTTTTAACCACAGAGAAAACTAAACTGACAGCTACAGTTCTGCGGTTCACTTTAAAGCCTAATATATTTTCTGCACTTTTTTTTTTTTAATTTGAAAATGTAAAGTCTTTAATGCAAAGCATAGGAAACTATATTCCTATGAACAGGCTTTCCCCATACCCATGCTTAACCAAATAGCTACCATTTCTTTCTCAACTCAAACCTTGTCTCTTACGTCTACATACTTTCTTCCAACTGCAGCAGTCCCCAGAGAAATTCACCTTTCAGGCCCTGCTTGTGCTTGTGCACCCTTGTTCTTAATGTTTCAAAATTAATGGCATGACACTTTCTCAAACCCACTGTGAAGCCAATGGGGAATTTTGTCTGCAAGGTATTGTGGTGGAGGGCAATTTCATAAGCATGTACAAGATCTACTTGACTTATATTTCTCTGTGTATTTCTCTAGCAAAGCCAAGTCAATTCAGTGAGAAAAATTATCTGTAGAAAGGAATTGTTATGATGCAAATTGACCCTTCTTTATTTCATTTAGGCTTGTTATTTTCTTGCGAGTGATCAGATGAGAAAGTCCAGTGGATTGATGCTCTGTGGAACAGGTTAAAAAAACCCAAGAAGAAATAGCTCTGCTTAAGAAATTTTTTCCCCCTATGATCTGCAGTATTACCCCTGGTCTGCAGGGTCTAAAGATTATTAAGGAAAGCTAAAAAACTTACCATCCAGGGGTCCACTCCATACCAGGATTTTTTCCTGCTCACTGAAAAAAGGCTGAAAATTACTGCTCTAGACTCCTTACAATCAGATTTTCTCTGTGTGATTGCATTCTGCCAGAACAACTACATAAGGGGATTTAACTATGTTTTTCACTAAAGGAAAGAGCAGCAACTTCAAGTGCCAGAGAACCTTGCTTATCTGTACTGCCCTATATCTATGTGTCACCTTTACCATTAGTAAACCTTGGCTTCGATGGGGTCTGACAAATCCACCTACACAGATCTCTAGCAAGTTTGCTGGGACTTCCCACAGCAAATCAGGAACTGAAAATGTATGTGATGTATACAGCTGGTTTTATTTATAAGTTATGACTCCTCTGACTGCCAACCACACATTTGGGGATTTTGCTGTTATGGAAGCTACTCAACTCACTTTGCTTTATACTAGGTGTCAAGGAGGTAGAAAGAATGTTATCTTGTAGAAAGAAGATAGCATAAGCATCTAGACTGAAAGCACAAAACCAGGTCTATTGTCATAGGGTAGCCTTGAATCAGGCCCACAAAAACTAGTTCTCCTACTTCAGCATATTGAGTTTTTGTTTTGATTTCAAGTGGGGAAGAGGGCACTCACATGCATGACATAATTTGACTATGTATGCCCAAAAAAGAATTTCTGGCTATTTACTTTGTATGTAGTCTTGCATAGGTTTATTTTTATATCTGTGACATCTTTATTTACTGTTGGCTCTTTCTAAAAACAATAAGCCCTTCCTGTGCTTTTGCAGACTATTGTAAGTAAACAACTCTCCTTTCAGTTTTAAAATTACCTTTTGGACAAGGAACATTTGTCCTACATAACAGCCAGTAAATAAAAGAGGACGTTGACCAGAAGATACATCTGTGTATAATATACTACAGCAAGTTTGCTCACTTCCTACTTAGTGACTTCTCTACTATTTTACAAGTGCGGACCATGAGCCATTAATTTCCACCTATTTGTGGAAAGGGTTCAAAGGAACAATTCTGCTTGGTTGAATATGGTGAGAAAGAACTATTTCCTCTTCATCTTCCATTCTCCTTCCTGCCCAAGTGGAAGTGGATAGGCTTGTCCCAGATTTTTCCATTTTGAAAAGCTGCAGGTTTTTGACAGGGAAAAGAAGAGATATGAAGATGGCTCTATGCTTAGAAGAGAGACGGAGTGTTATGAGACCTCTGGAGATCAGGTTTTTTGCTGGATGAGGCAAATCTAAAACTTCAGAGTGAAGACAAGGCAGGTAGGTAACAAGCTGAGAGAGCAAAGCAGGGTGTTGATCTCCAGAAGCAATTATCAGATCGACTCTTTGAAGTACATAAAGCAATCGGAACATGCAAGACTGGTGTCACAGGTAATAGAGAAATCAGGCAGAGACCCTGGAAGCGAAGACAAGGTGCTCTCTGGCAAATTCCACAGGCTTGTGCTTAATGGTGGTTAGTGCAGATACAGACCAGAAGTGACAACGCAGATACTAGCCATGGAAACCTGGTTGTCTAGAGCTGCTATCAAAATCAGAGTGGGTTTTTTCCGACTACTAGAAAATAGCTTCTGAAAGGTCTGTACCCCTTTCATCCTAGCCAGGCTGAGCAGAGGGTGAGCCCTGGTAACATATCAAGAACTGGAAGCTACTGCTTTATACCTGCCTGTGACCTTTCAGCACAACCCACCCTGCCACCAGGCAGGAGGAGGCAGGAGGGGCTGCAAGAAAATAATACATTTGCATTTTTTATTTTATTTTAACTATCTTGAAAAACATTCATCAACTTTTCGCTTTTTCAAGTTTTGCCAGTCCGGTCCTGAAGTTCAACTTCCCTGGTACAGGTTATCAGACCCCATGCTGTGGAGCCTAAACATGTTTGCAGAGTTAAGAGTCACGAATACATGCAAGCCCAGAACACTCCCGTGAAAACTGGAGAGTAATATGGCAAAATAAATGAAATGTGAAGAGATATGTAAGAAGGGCATGCACTGTATTTAAACAGCTCGTGGCCCTTTTCTGTTGATAAGTTCTGAAGATCCATCACACTGCATGTGGTATAAAAGTAGAATGCCCTGATCCATGTCACAGCTTAAAGAAAATAATGGTCCAGCTTCATTTCTACTGAAGCCAACATCATTTCTTCACAGAAGCCAATGGTGTGGCAAGAGGAATGTTCCCCTGCCCAAGTCAGTCAGCTGATCCATTTAGACTGCATTAAACTGCACCAATATAAGTAACTCAAACAGACCAGAGCATGGCCTCTGTCACCGAGATGGCAAGCGGCGCAGTGTCACTCACTGTCAAAAGGCTAAGTTTTCCCTTCCCTGCACACAGCTGGGTGGTCTCATCCATACTGCTTGCTGCAAAAGGTCCTTGGCTTATAGTCCTCCCCAAACCGTGCCTAGAAGCTGGTTAGCAACCATGGTTCAAACAGGAACACGGTCACAGTTAAGCACTATCAAGGGCCAGCACCTCAGCACTGTTTAGGTGATTAGCATGCATGTAGCCTTGTATTCCTTTTGCGGAAGAACACCAGGAGCCCAGCTGAACTGTGACGCAAAGTGAAGAAAAATAAGAATCGGTAGAAATTGATTCTGCTTAATTTAAAAACTGAGGGGAAATAAGCTGAGAAACATGGGGATGTTATTTCCATTATTTGCTCTTGTGACAAGTTTGCTGTCATCATCCTGCCATAGACAGGATTCCAAAGTTCCAAAAGTTCCAAAAATCAAAACAAACTGGGGCCAACAAGATTTGGCAATCTGTCACATACTCCGCAATGAGGGCATTTTTCCCATGAAAAATATTCTGCCTGATACAACAAACCTCATTCCTCAAAGGGCTTCTGTTGCCTAGCCCCTGTCAAATATTTTCAATGAAAGTAAGGTGGGGCCAAAGGGGAGAAACAAACAAACATAAAAAATTAATAATAATAAAAAAACCTATTCAGGTCATTTATCCTTAAGACTTCTACAAAGTCCAAATCAAAGTTCTTATCTGGCATTGAATACCTGCAAGCAGTTTAGGTCACTTGTTTTCAAAAAGTATGGGGCTTTTAAATGTTGAAAACATAAATTCCCAAAACATTCCACATTAATTTCATCTGGTGGAAAGGAGTCTGATTATATCAAATGGACCCTACGTCAAGCACAGTAGACCATCCTAGGATGTCTGGAATGAACTTCTAAAGCCTGCACACACACTAGTGCAAAACCTTTTATACTTTTTTATAATAGTGGATCAGCTACCTAAGAGATAAACTGTTTGCTTCGAATAGCTGAACATTTCAAAGGGAACAGAGCAGAGGGAATAGCACAGGGCATAAAGTTTCAAGATTGTATCTGGTTTAGGTAGCACTTTTTTATCTGCAACTTCTCAGTCACAGTCAATGCTCAGAAAATGTTCTCACTCCATGTCATACCCAGTGAACCTGGTCCCAGTTTGTACCCTCTCTTAGGTTTGTGTGGTATCGTTACCAAACAAAACAGATTCCTAGGACCTAACAGCTTTTTGCATTTGGGAAAAACGTTCAGACCGGGTCTGCAATTATAATGAAGGCACACAAATAAACACAGAGGGCTCAGGAGTGACAGAAACAGGCTATGAAATAGAAGTAGTCTGACAAGGTCAATAGAAATGGTGCTAGGAAGGCACTGAAAACATCATTACCCTATAGGTTAAATGCTGAGCTGTTAGTTTAGTGGTTATTCCATTAGTGCATAGATTGGAAATAAAATTTATTACAGTGACATTATATTTAGAAGTAAGCTTTGTTTTACCCAAAATTGCACTGTCAGGTATCACAAAAATGCCCTTTCTCTTGAGTCTTTTTGGCCTCTGTTAAATCAGATCCAGAATGCTATAATATAACTACACCCAAATACATTTTGAGCTCATAAGAAAGATTTGCACCTATGAATTACATTTACTTCATCTGGAACAAATTTATTCTAAGTGAAGAGATACAGAATATAATGCTCTTGAGACACAGAAAGATTTTTTTCACTCCTTTGATTCAGCATCTGAAGGTTAACCATGGCAGGTGCTGACACTATTTCTTTTCTTTCTTCGTGTGCACAACCAGCTCACATAGTTTCCTTCATTAATAGGGAAAGATTGTCTCCTTAAGTAATGACTTCTCGTTTATTGACATGAGTTTTTTTTTCTTGCGTACTGATTCAGTGGATTTAAATGAAACTATTCCCTCATTCAACTCTCTTCTTCATTTCAACCCCAGCTAAAGTAATCAATCCTACACTTCAACTTTTTCCTAAACTCAGACTGAAGTTTTCTTTTGATGAATTTGTTGTTGTCAATTGTTATTATAATTGTCTTATTCATTCCTCTGTAGGATTCTTCTCTGTTTGTAACTTTCACCCACTAAGTTTTGGAGATAAAATTTTCTCTTTTGCTACTGGCTCAGCCTGACTTTTTCTGAACAGTTTTCCATTTACCATAGATCAGTTACTTTTGAAAGGCTAGGGCAAGAAAAGCATGGGGTTTTTTCAATATTAAAATTAGTGATTTTTTTTTTTTGAAAGGTATGTGTTTTGGAGCAGAAACCACAAAGGAGCAAGGCAATAACATTTGTATCAGGAAAATGTGCTTTGCAAATATGCATTCAATGGGTTGTGCTACAAGCCTTCTGGTGCTGGGACAGTCATCTAGTTTTGCATATGTACAGTTGAGATTAACTAGGGTTTGACAGTTAAAACTGCTGTTCCACTCACATTTTCCAGAGATAAAGCAACACCTTCTTTGCCACACCAGCATCCCATCACAGGGTAGGTTTAGATTGAACATCAGGAAAGAATTTTTCACTGAAAGAGTGATAGGGCATTGGAACAGGCTGCCCAGGGAGGGGGTGGAGTCACCATCCCTGGCTGTGTTTAAGGGCCGTTTAGATGCAGTGTTAAGGGACATGGTGTAGGGGATGACTTTGTAGAGTAGGGTAGTTGGTTGGACTCGATGATCCCAAGGGTCTCTTCCAACCTAGACAATTCTATGATTCTATGTGCCAGATCCCAAGTAAGGAACAGGAATCTACCTGACTCCTACAGAAAGGAAGACTAAAAGATACAATAAGTAAGTAGATGTGGCAAGAAGGAGTGTCAGGAAGAATAGCAAAAAGGTGACTAAATGCATCAAACCTGCAAAGCAGTGAAAAGATGCCCTAAGGGATAGGGTGAGACAGATTTGATGAAGTGTGTGGGTATGGAGCTGACTGGGCAAAGAAAACAATATACAAAACTATGAGAGAGTCAGAACAGAGCCGGGAGGGTAAGGAACAAGTGACAAGACACAGAGCGAAGAGATAGAGGGGACAGAAAGGTGAGAGTAACATTATCAGAACAATGTTATAGAGTTCTTCCCACATCCAAAATGCTCAACTTTGTGAGAGCAAAGCAACAAAATATGAACGTGGTCCTGTTTTGTCTAGTTTTGCTTGTGCTTATGGACAATTACAGGATCAAAATTCAATGTGGTCTTACAGCCAATGAAAATCACAAAATAAGGGAAAATATAGTCCAGTGCCTGAGAGGCTGAGCATTTAAAGAGAGAAAATATAGAACTACACAGATACAGAAAGAAAACAACAGATTGCAACATGGCTCTAGAAAACAGGAAACAAAATAAGAGGAGCAGACCGTTACAGTTGTTACCGGCAAAGAGTTTCTTATACTTCAGTAACATCCCACCACATCAGCAGCAGGCAGGGAGAAATCTTAATGCTCCTGAGCATATTAATTCATTAAAACATCCTGTTACATGAAAGACTCCCTTTTCCATCAATAAAGAACCTGCAGAACAACGGGTCAGAGCTTTGGCAAACTACACAAAGATGACTGATTTGTGCAATTACAAAACTCTACAGGCTGAACCAATTTGAGACAGAATAATGACAGGACAAAAATCCAGGCACTCAAACAAGAATGCTTAGACATCCTATTAACTCTACAGAGAGCTTCAGACATGCATGGCTAGTGAACAAGCTCACATACAAATAGAGAATACAAGCAAAGCAGTCACAAAGATATTTCAGAAGGCAGAACAAGGAAAACATGAAAATTTACTGAAAATCCCACAAAGGCAGGCATAAAAACACAAAGCAGAAGAGATTAACAAAATCCAAAGGTCTATAGCTATTGTGGGAAGAAAAAAAAAAAAAAAAAAAAAAAAAAGAATGAAATGCCCTTTACATGGGGTAACATGCAAAATTTCTGACAAGTCATTATGCAAAGGATTGCAGACAAGAAAAAAAGCCCCCATATTGAGAAAGCAAGCACTGACTCAGAGATCTTTGCATGTATGTGACATCAGTGTGGTACAAAACAGCAAAAAAAATAAATGGACTGTGAAGCTCAGACTAGCACCAGATGCAAAGACAAGGCAGCAGAACACAATAAGAGATGGATGCAAATGAACAGTGGGCATCAATGTGTGTGAAAGGCACAAAGACCTCTTCAGAAGTGAATAGAAAGGAAAACAGCAAATCCAAATTTTATATTCCCTGATAACGTAATTACAGCACCATGAGGCCAAGAAAATTAAAAGCATAATATTAAGTAAGAGGTAGATAGAGTGAAAGTTCAGGTAGTACAAATGTTAGAGAGACATTTAGCAAAAAGAAGAGAGTTATTAACACCAGCACATTAAATCTAGATTACAGATGATTCCTATGAGAGACACACAAATAAAAACCATACTATGTGTGGCCAGTGCATTATTGCATCCATGCAGTGAAGGACTGGACTTTTAGGGCAAAACATTAACTGAAATGCTCAGAAACAAACAAACGAAAAGTAGTCACTCTTAAGACAATAAAGAAATATTAATATCTTTTTTTATTTGTTTTTAGTTTCACAGATTATACAGCATAATTTCAGAAAGCAGCATAGGACAGATATCAGGAAGCTAAACACCTTCATTAAAAGAAAAATCATAATAAAAAAATTGTTTATACCTAACTGCTCACAATTAAAGAACCATTACCTGATAAACTAAAGCAAAACTATTCTTAATAAAATCAATACATGTTACCAAGAGAGAACAGCTGCCTCAGTAATTCTCTGAAGTAAAACAGTCTGTTTTGCAGCTACTACCATAGAAAATGATTAGTGCAGGTCATAAAGTACATAGGTTGTGGTCTTTCACTTGGAAGCTCAGAAAGCATCCAGGAGCAAGCAGGAGACAGCGAAATACTGGGGGGCAAAGAGATCACTCTGCAGCAGAGGAGTCTGTGCCTCTGACACCCCCAGTCTCTGGGAGCAAAGGGGCTGAGCCAGTATGAGAAAAGGTTTGGGAACGCACAGCCTCCAAACTGGTGGTGGTGGGGATACATGGAAGAAAAAAAAAATAATGCTGGAAATAGGCAGAACTAATCAAAATAATTCATTTTTACTTATAACATTAAAAGTATATCACACTTTTAACCTTTTATTTCTATGTGACAATCAGCTGTGATTACACACCAAGACAGCAGTCTTCTAACTCCCATTTGTAGTGGGGAGACAAGGCAAAGGTGCTGCCCAGGAGACACCAGCAGCCACCTTGAGAACTGGCACTCCTGTGAGGGGTGCTCTGGTAAACCTGCCAGTAGCTGGGCAGTGGGAGCTGAGGGGGAGCATGGGTCCACTCACCTCTCCTCCAGAAGGAGCCCAGAAAGAAATCTGAAATCAAATGACATTAACTTGGTGGTTCTGGGATTCTCTCCACCCTGTCCAAAGCCCAGGACCCCATGTCAGCCCCCTGGAGCCATCAGCCCCTGCCCCAGCAACACTGCAGCAGGGCCTGTCTCCAGCTCCCCACAGCCCTGCCATGTCCTGCCATGGGCCCCCCCATCAAGCGAGGTCAACCCCATGACCCACATCCCAGCCCAGCCTTTGCCCACGCCGGTCCCCAGGGAGGTGCCCAGTGTCAGGGCTGGGGATGTCCTGGTGCCCTCCAGCTGCCCTGCTGGGGGAGATGGGATGAGCCCTGGCCGCCAGGCCCACCCATCACCCACCAGCACTCCCAACACCCAGTCCCAGGGAGCCACCAGTCCCCTCAGTGCCTTGACACTGGTAATGTGCTTCGTCTGCCATTCAGGCAAAAGAAAACAAGTTATAGCTCCGGCATCCAGGTACCCACTAAACGCAGAGGCTTTCCATACTAGCAAGTTAAACAGAGTGAGGACACAGGCTTGAGCCCTGGCACACAATAGCCCAACTGTTGAGCTGCCAGGGCGCCCTCAAGGCAACGTGCCATCTCCCTGACACAGCTTTTGGGAACCAAGCAAGCCAGAGGGTCAGTGTGCCTCTCTGGCATCACAGGCAACACCATTTATAAGGAGTGGGAAGGGACCAGGACAGTTTAGCCCTATGAAGGTGCCCTTTAAATCTTATTTTATTTACCACTACTGATGAAAGCCCAGTGAAAAAGGAATACCCTTCTCACACAGGTGAGAAAAGTTCAAGCTGTACATTCAAGAAGAGGGAACGATTCAGGCAGAAATTAAATACACATGACTACAGAGCATTTTTAAGGGCCTGTTACTCAATCTGCAATGTTACGTATTTGATGCATGGTACACAAGACAGCTATGTGCTTACCAAATTATGCACAGCAGCCTCACACTACAAAATGAATAGCAATTAGGTCAGAGCATGAGAACTTCAGCCAACTAGAAGGATGCCTATCTTTCAATAATATGGAAATAAAAACCAGAAGGCCAAGGGACTGCTCTCCCCTGGTTTGAGGGCAAAGGGGTGGAAAGAGTCCAGTAATAAATCTTCCGGAGTAAAGGTGAACACATATTCACTATGCTGTTGTGTTGGGTGACTGCAGAGCAACTTCACCTGTCTCTCAAAACAGCAGGACTTCGCACAAGCCAAATGTGTAGTGTCTTGCCTCCTATATTCTCATACCATAATATCCATGCAAATGAAAACAGAAAATCTCCTCAGAGCCGCTCCGAAAAAAAGACAACAGAGAAGGACTGTACAGAAGCCTACAATTTAATTCATCTGCCCTAACTGCAGACAGACAGACAGAAGTTAAGCATGCCCTCTAAACTACTTGCTTACTCTGCCCTGAAAGTTAATAGACAGCTATATCTGGATGAGGTAACTGTCCTGGAGGCACCTATTTGTTCCTACTGATTTCAAGGGGAGCTTTATAGCTAGCTCAAAGTACAGGCCTACCTTTTTGCTAGCCAAAGCCAGGAAAATGAGTTCCAAGCAGTGCGGTAAATACCATATGTAGAACAATGCAGGAAAGGAATTAAGAAAAACATGGAAAAAAATGTACACATGAACATCAGTCCTTGAAGCAAAAAGGGAAGTGAAACTGCCACTGCAAACAATTTCATTAATATAGGCCACTACAAATTAAACAAACTGCCCTAATAATCCTCTCAGGCAAGACAACAAAACACTTTAGCAGCTATGATACCCTAAAAATATCGCTTCAGCCAACGGACACCTGCTTACACAACTCAAAATAGAGAAACAGCAAAATCCAATTTTTCCTCTGTCAGCCAAATAATCAAGGCAAATAAATTGTTAAAAATGGTTATATGCTACCAAAAGAAAGGTGAAAAAGTAAAAAAAGGTCACAGGATTACAAAATGGTTGAGGTTGGAAGGGACCTGTGGAGGTCATCTGATCCAGCCCCCTGTTCAAGCAGGTTGCCCAGGACCATGTGCAGATGGCTTTGGAATATCTCCAAGGATGGAGACTCCACAGCCTCTCTGGGCAACCAGTGCCATTGCTCAGTCACCCTCACAGTGAAAAAGTGTTTCCTGATATTCAGATGAAAACGTCATATGACGCCCTTCTTGAATTCCAAGAGATAGCCATAAAAAAGCACAGGGCAATATTTTTGTGACAGATGTCCTTTAACAAATAATGTCATTGAGAAAAAGGGGTAGTGTTTGACCAAGCATCAATTTTTTAATTCACTGCCTACTGCACCACAGCAGATCTGTAAGAAATGCTGTAGGCAAGTTGTGGGGTTCATAGGGAGTTCATGCCATAGTCATTTATAAGACTGATTATGAAAGAAATTTTGCACCAAGCAAGAAGAGGTTGTGTAAAATAGGACAAATGGCCAAAAAGCAATAGAAGACAAAATAAATTTAATATATTCCACCAAAATGTGAAGCAAGAGCAAAGCAGTAGCAAGTCATCAAAAGAAAGACTTGAAGTTTTTCCAGCATCTTGCTAAATAAGCAAAAGACTTTGTACCAAGACACATTATGTACCAGTGTGTCTTTGTACCAAGACATTATTCCCAAAACAAAATGGTAAACTCTCAGTAGAGTTGCTGTTAATTTGTCTGAACCTGAGAGCTCAGTATGTGCACAAGTTATGTTACTCACGTTTCATTTCATTAACTCCTACAAAAGTGACACAAGGAAAGTTACAGTATGCACCTCCTAGTATGGGTCTGTTTGACATTTGCTTATAAATTAATGCTCAGGAATTCAAAAGCACTTACAGAAAGTACTTGGTGGTTGTCATAACACAAAGAGCAGAATAAAAGCTGGGTACTGATTTTTCTTGGCTGCCATTTTACATCAATTGAATGTGAATGGCAGGGAATGGAGGCAGGCCTGAGAAAGGAGCTAGGAGAGAGAAAGTGCCTGTAACAGGCACAGATTAGATAGAAAAGAAAGAAAGAAACAGGCAGGAGAGTCTGTGGCCCTAGGGCACAGTCTCCCAGTACCTGAGGGAGTCTGAGGGTTGTGGGTCTTATCTCACATCCTCTGTTATGGAGCCACTAGGAAACCCATTGGAAGAGAGCCCCTTCCTTTTGCAGCACAGGCTACAACAGAGGATGACACCCCATTACTGGCACCACTGTGAGCTACAGTAACCCAAATGGCAGATGTCAGGATGGCACGTCTAAGAATCTCCAGTAATGCTGTTGAACCATGACTTGTGAACATGGAAAGGCACAGTGGAAGCTAGGAGATGCCATTCTATCCACTGTCTTTCGGCACACACCTTGTTCAGCTAACAGCGGCTTCTATTGCTAGAGGGATCTATCATTTTTCAGTCTAAATGGAAATAAAACCCAGAGAACTGAGATGTCTCTAATGACGAAGAGCTAAAACCGGGCTGATTGCTTCCAGGGTCAAGAACACCACCATGCATTTATGGAATGGCACAAAGTTGAGCCTAAATTTTAATCTTGTTGGAAGAGCACTATTTTTAATAGAATTGTAATACAAGGAACAAGTACCTTTTGGTACAACACTTTCTGAAATCTTTCGAAATGCAGAAGCAAAACCAAAATGAAATAAAAGAAGTACAGAGTAGGACAAAAGATATATGTGGGAAGATCTAATTCTCAGTTCAATGATCAAAGTGGAAGCAACCCACAGAGGTATTCAAGATTTAAAGTAGTGTAATGAGAAGGAGAAGATAATCTTTACTGGAGACAAAAAAATGTCAATTAAAATGTTTACAGTCACAGCATTTTTCTTTTCATTGCTGCATGACAACCCAATATTTGTTCAAATAGCAGGGATAAGCCAATTCCACAGCTTCAGAGAAGCACAAGTGAACAAATTCAAATAACAATACCATAGCAACAACCCTATGATTACCTCCATGAAAGAAAATTGGATCCCTCTGGATGTGGACATGGAAATCCTAAAACCTTATAGGACTGGTTTTAATCCATTTCTTTCGCTTTTTTCCTATTATCATTATCTAATTAGAGATGGGATAAATTAGTTTCCCGCCATTCTACACTGTGCTTTCCCTTCATGCCATCCTTCACAGTAATTGATATTCACTTACTTCAGCACTGAACTGTTATTAGGTACAGCCTAGTGCAATTCTGGCATATGTTTATAACAATCTAATTTACTTTTGGACCATACCAGAATAGCCAGCTGTAGCCAATGTACCATCCTAGAGCAGCTATCTGTGAACAGATACACATGACTGATCAGGTACTTCACATACTGAAGGCAACAAAAAGCAAGATCAATGACAAGACAAAACAAAACCTGAGATCAACTAAAAGATGTGCTTCATGACACAATAATATCTTAACTTGTGCATCCTTGCTGGAAAAGAAACTGTATGATCATCATGCATAACCATTTAATTTTGAAACGGACTCATTTTGATTGTACATGTGCACATCATAGTCAGTAAATTTCCTGGTTATTCTTTACATGTATAGGTATCACTATAAAGAATTTAACTGTGATCTATGCAGTGCAAATCAAAACCTCATGTTTACAGGGACACAACAATGTTAAAATCTTTGACTTGTGAAACCCCTTTCCTTCAAAAAATTCATTACAAAAATACACTATTCTCTCTATCTAATAGGTCAAAAAATTCTTGCTCACAACAAAAGTTTTATTTTCTTACCTCGACATTTCTGAAGCCAATTTAAGAACAGCAACAACAACAACAAAAACCCTACCAAACTCTATGAAAAATGGTGCAAATGAAAGAAGGGAAAAGTGACTAAATATCTTGTTTGGATACTTAGCCAGCAGTTATCATACCCACCTCTCAAAAAAAATGTTTACTATACTATTGATACACTAGAGACTTTTTTCACCTTAAAAATGTAAGTGATCTTATGACTGCTACACTATGTTAAACACACATATTGTAGACTCCAGGAAGGAGGTCAGATCCAGGCAGACAGGATGATAAGATCCAAGGATCCAAGATTTTGTTCAGGAAGTTACAAAGAACAATCTTCCATTGCACATTTTCCCGCTTTTTGAGCAAATTATTAAAATCCCAAAAATCAAGATCACATTTATAAGGAATAGTAATAACTATCCACAAAACAAACAAACAATAATTGCAGCTGTTACAATTACAGATATGTCAGACTGTAAATTTGCATCAGACTATGCTCTGCCTGACTTGCAACAGTCTTGATGTAGCTTTTATGATCATGTGGGTTGGGGGTCCTCGTGATAACCTAGTTTTTATAGGTTTCCATAACATATGCACAAATGGCATCCACAGTCTCTAAAATTTACTATTTTTTCCCATGCTAAATTGTCTGACCTCAATTGGTTTAGGGATATTCAGAAGAACTTTTCAGACCAGTTCCGTGAAAAAAAAAGAAAACAAAAAAACCACAGACAACAAACAAACAACTTATTCAAAAAGAAAGAACACTAACAGTGCACAAGATATTTCTAATGCAGAGGGAGGAAGTACTAGCAAAGAGGTCACATTTCATCTGAGATCTCAGCTGTTTAGCAAACTGTTCATGCATAATGAGAGCTTAATTAGCTACAGAGCTGCTCCCTCTTCTTTTGTCCCCACTCTTTCCAAGATCATAGAATCATAGAATCATCTATGTTGGAAGAGACCCTTGGGATCATCGAGTCCAACCATTTACCCTACTCTACAAAGTTCTCCCCTACACCATATCCCCCAACACCTCATCTAAATGGCTTTTAAACACCTCCAGGGATGGTGACTCAACCACTTCCCTGGTTGAGGTGATATCCCCACAAACACTTAGATTTTTCCTACTTTCTTCTTCCAAGCACAGAGGTGGAAAACAGAACATGAAGTTTGAAGAATATGGATCATTACCTGCATGTCAACAACCAACTGCCCTTTGTGTTTTGATTGTGCAAGCTCATGCCCTCAAAAGACAAAATGCAAGCTCTTTTCTTTGTTCTCATAATTTCCTACCACCAGTAGGTTAAAGAGTTTGTTTTCAACTACTTTTCTTGTCCTGTAGCAAAATGTGTGTAATTTAGATCAGTAAAGCAAAGAATCTCTTACTTAGAGAAATTACTTCCACCTTTTCAGACCAACTGCGTCACCTGAAAATGAAGGCAGTAACTAAATATAGAATATTATAGAAAATTTTTGGTTCTTAAAGGAGGTGGACAAATAAAATTATAAAGTGTTAATGTTTGGAAATACAAAGGTATAAAGAGGGTAAGAAATCTTTATTTCCTCCAAAAGAATTCTGTTTTCTAGCACAAAGCCAAGGCAAAACATTTCCCTTGTATCTATTGTTTTCTGAGCATTATTTCAGATCAAAGAAGAAATTTGTAGGTTTCATTCATTTTCAGTATAAAAATTATGTTCTGTTTTTACTGGCTCACATGGTATACCCACAAAGGTACTGAGGGAGAGAATGAACCAAGGACAAGCCAATTTGTTATTTATTCATTTAAAAATCAAAGAAATAGAGGCTTATAGAAAGATTTTTAAAAAATCAAAGCTCAACCAATGGAACACAGGTTGAGCAATTTGGAAGTCTCCTTGCATAACTGAAGACCAATAGAAATATTTCTATTCATTTTTTGAGAACAATATTCCACTGGGGAAAAATGGATAATAAGTAAATTACCTCCAAGATCTTTGGAAAATAAAATTTGCATCACAGTACTGCATATTAAAACTTAACATAGGAATAATAATCCAGCTGATGTAATTTTACAATGAGGATGAGTATCTTGGAAAACAAAACAAATTCTTGAGCAAATTTTGGAATTAAATTGTGGTTTTACTTCACCCATTAGTTTCAAGGCATTTGTATTTTGTTCAATCAAGTGGCAGAGAGGTTTTAGTCAAGAACACCACTGATATAATTTCATTCTAAATGAAATCTTTTCTTTCAACAAGATTAACTACAAATTTTAGCTAGAACCATGTTGTTTATGGTGATAAGTAAACTTTAAAAAGATAACTTTCCCCACACCCTTTCCCAGAAAACAAAATTTTAATTTGAGAAGTAATTATTTACATTTCATATTGGAGTCAGGAATTGGTTTTCTCCTTTTTTCCAGAACCCCATTAAAATACCTTGAATAACCTGGTAGACTGCTCTGTCATTTCTCACTGTGATTTTCCATCAGAAGGTTGGTTTCCCCCTCCCATAAACACAAGCATCACAATAAGGGATTGTGGGTTATCAGAAACCATATCTGCTCAGATCCTGTGCCACCAAGACTTTTCTGTCACTCACTAGTGGATGACTGACAGCGGGTATTTCTTCCAGACCTTATGACGGGAAAGGAGGTGAGTACACTGCTGTCCTGCATGTCCCTGTGGAGGTTTCTGAGGGCTCATCAGAGAAGTCAGAAATACCCACCAGAAGTTCTGATGGGATTCCTGTTGAACTTGAAGAAGTGAAGAGCTGCTGACCAATACACACTTGGAATAGTTATGTTTTGGTCAGTATTAGTATATAAAGAGAGTTTTAATTCATTTAAATGATGATTGGCATAGAAGAACATGGTTTTCATCCTAGAGCATTGTACATAGCACCAGGGGAAGTTTTTTAGTTCAGATTGGGTAAGAGATCAGACAAGATAGTCCCAAAAGTCCATCAAAAGTTTTGAAAAGTTTTTGAGCCAACCATTAATCCAAAGATAGTTCTTACAAAACATGGATAACCATGAAATTGAGGCCTACTTTGAATCCGCTGGCAAGTACTTCACCACAGAAAGACCAGAAAATCAAATTACATAGAACAGCACCCAAAAACATAAATACAAATACATTTCTTGTTCTATTTGTTAATATCCTATAAGAAAAAAAAACAAAACAGCAACAACAGAACTGTAGGAACTGGTGAAAAAAGCTGGAAAAAACCTCCAATGATCTGAATATTTCAGGTGTTTCTTTTCTCTTTGTCCAAAGCAAGGATGTAAGAATTTTTCAGGTTGATATAGAATTCTAATTTTACTAGCATTATTTTCCTGTCAGAGAGTGAACATATTAATGAGAACATTTAAAACACAGAAAAATCCTAATGCTCTCATGTCCAATTAGCGATAAAACATTAGCTAACTTCAAGGAAGGAATCTACTGCAGATGCCAGTGTTTTAGAAACTGCTTCACATTGGAATGTTTAAGTGTTAGCAGAGAGTGAGATGCCTGAGTATCATATTTGACTTTAATCTGTTGTGAGAGATATATTTACTTCATTAAAAAGACTGCTGTCTGTAGACACAGCTAATATAAATAAGTTTCCTTCTGCTAAGGCTATTTAACACAGAACACTACCCCAAACAATTATACCTGGGTATGGAAATTACTTTAAATATACAGGTAAGTATATATGTGTACATCTGCCCAGATCTATTTCTTTTCATGCCAAATGCATGTGTTCACATATGTATCCATGAACTGGGCAGCAGGTTGTTTTCTCATTCTGATTTCTAAGTGTGTAACAAATACTACAAGAAAAAAAGGGGGGGAAAAAAAAAAGAGAAAGAGATAACCAGAAAACCTCATGGAAATCTGAAATTTTAATAGTCTGAATATCTTCCTCCCTGCAAAGAAAGGACTGAAGCATTTTTTCTATCTTTTCTAAGATAAGGCTTTCCTACAATTCTTTACACATCTTCCAAATTTTACCTGTTTAAACTGAAGCATTACACATTCTTATTTTTCAGAAGTAAATGAGCAATTTCCTCAGAAATAAAACAACACAAAAGAACCACCACATAAGAGCACTCTATGGGTATTTGCTAGGGCTCCTCTATGTTTTTTGAGCAGGAGCTTCGGATTTGGCAAATGTATGATCTCAGTACTGGTTTCTCTGTCCTGATGAATGCCCACTCATACTAGTTTATAGGCCCCTGAATATTTCAGTCTATATCTGCTCAGTGGTTTGATAGCAAAACTCTTAGAAAAACCTACCTTCTCTGGCTCAGATCTGCACCAGAGCCTGAGGGATGAACTGGACTTTCCCTGGAATTACATCTGCCATGATGTAGCAGCTGCTGCAGTGTCAGAATGACTCAGTGGCTGCTCTAACAAGACCCAGGCAACAGAGAGAGGGAAAAAGAAGCACACTGTTTAGGAACAAGTAAGAAAAGCAGAACTGAGATGCAAATCCAGTACAGATGCTGGAGGTGTGGGACGCTGTGATAAGAAAGCAAATGAGCAGCAGGGAGTTGCAGAGCTGAGAGATGAAAGCAAGATTCTCCCTCTCCCGTAGATGTTTTCTATGATGCTGAATATACCACTGAGACAAACTTTTTTTCCACAACAGATGATCAGTGCATAGAGTCTTTTAAATATCAGTTCCGAAACCGATTTGATTCCCTACTCCCAGGCTCTGATTTGCAGGAGTGCCAAGCACTTTATGCTGACTGAGGGCTGTGAGAGCTGTGCTCTGAGCAGAAGTGCTGCTTTCAGGAGAGTATGTGAAAGTGGCCCCAGATATCCCGGGCTGCACACTTTCAAGCGAACGTCACAGTCCTTCTGACCTACAGTTTTACAGGAATTTAGGTGCCTAACTTCCAGAAAACTTATTTTGCTGGGAACTGAGAACCTAAATATCACTTCTTGATGTTTTTTTTTTTTTCTAAAAAACTAAGTGGCTGGCTTCAGCTCCAACTGTCAAATTGTCCAGAGGAAAATTGTCCTGAGGAAAGCCTCAGGACTAGTCTCCAGGTATACCATACGTTCTTCTCAATCTTTTTCACAAATCTTGTTACTATGTAGTTTGCTATTGGAAAGTGTTAAACTACAACCAGAAGGGAGAGTGAAAGATTTTGATTACACAGGATTTTCTGAATCAACAGCAAAATGCTTTGATTACATTATATAGGCTTCGACTCTGAAAGTCCTTAGCTTTATCTTGCTGTTGGAATGTGTTGTTTTGCTATTTCACAGCATGGAGGGGACTCTATATGAAATTCACCAGCTGTTTTTCTTTGAGAAATGTGTGCTATAATCACATTATCAGTTTATTCATTTCTATACTTTTTTATTTTACATCCTTTACATGCTGATGTGACTGGGTATGCTGGAAGAAAATATTCCTCCTTGACTTCTCAGCTTTGGTATAACATTTCAGGAAATAGAAAAGAGGGCAACCTTGCTCTGACTTGGAACATCTGAAGACCAACCTCTCTGCTATATATATTTTTTAAAAACCAGAAAAAAAAAACCCAAACAAACAAAAAAAGAATCTCAAAAAATCCCACCTAAGGCTTTATTCTGCATCAATGAATTCAGTGGAAACGTTCATCTTGACTTCATCAGATACAGAAATAGGCCATAGAAGAAGGGTGAATATGAAAATCTGGTTACATACATAACTATCACTTCATCAGCTGGTGCTGTAATCCTGGCAGCAGGAAAAATGAAAAGAACAAATCACTGGATATCCATGTTGCAGTTGGCAGCCTCTTGCTACAGAAATTACATAGGGAGCTCTATCTTCTACCATAGGACCTTTATCCAGAACTTATGCCACCCAAGTGACCCATCTTTGTCCTACACCATCCTCATTCTCTGGACTCTAAGAATCAGTTGTTTAGTTGCAAACAGCCATTTGGAAAGCCAGAATTCCAAGCAGGTAGCTAATAAACAGATGATGAGCCAGGCACTGACTAGCAAAAGACTTTGTTTACTTGGACTTAGGTTTCTTCTTGTCTCTCTGTATAATAAAGATTTGCAGTCAGAAGAATACAGTAAATGTAACCTCAATAAGCACTATAGCAAAAGCCTCTCAAGGCTTTCTTAACCCCTTTATGAAACACCATTCAATCAACCAAAGCATTATTGTCACTTACCCTCCAAAAGAAAAACACTTCCTCCTTTACCCTCAGTAAGAAGAAAATATGTGAGCTTTCTTATAAGACTAACAATTAGCATGTGAGTTAAAGATGGAAGCTGCTATCTGAAAGCAATACAAGGATTGCAATAGGCTTTACTGAATAAGACACCATCCTTTGAGTGATGGTGTGAGACAATTAGAGATTCTGAGCCTGAAACTACACTTAATGACTTTACACTTCACTACAGCTGCTCCTAATTTAAATCTGAGCAGATTCACACATTCCCTAACTTTCCCCTTATCCTGAGACATCTGCCTCTGGCAAGATGTTTGCCATCTTTAAAATGGAGTATCCATATTCCTATTTATCGGGTAAATTTACATATCCCTATTCCTCTATGTCTATTCTCAGATATCTAAATATTCAGCTGTTGTATATTAATCATTCAGCAACAACAAGTCAAAGAGGTCTCATTAATCCAGAGACTCAAAGCTGTCACATCAGAGACACATCATAATGTGGTAGATCTTATTCATATGATAGTTCCTGGAGTTAAATTAATTTTTTTAGAAGAGTGTGGTCTTATACAGAGATTCCTCTCCATTCCTAAAGTAATAATGTACATATATAACAGATGTAGATTCAGATCCACTTTCATACCTTTTTATGATTATTATAATAGTGTTGATACATGATTCCATGTGCTTGTCAAACTGAGAGGTTGGCCAGATTATTTGAAGGCTTCACTTAATTGATTTTCTGATGCGTAGCTAAATTCTCTGCTGGCTCAAACTAGCACAGCAGTACTGCATTTGATCAGTAAAGATACAGGCATTTAGAGGGTCAGCAGAGTATATTGGTCAAATTCAACTTTCAGTTGCTATAAACTGAGAGAGACTTAATTGATTTCAGCTAATGTGTTGTAGAGCTGCACTTGCACGTTTGGGAACCAAATTTGGGCCAAGGACACTAAGGACTGCAGTCACAAAATGATTGAGGCAGAGCAGTACCATTTAAATTCAAGGGTTTAGGGGCAGGTAATAAGCAGACCATGGCAACACTGGGCTGGGTAACTGACCTGCCAAAAAAGTAACTACAGTTAGCCTGTAGTTGGGTTACAGATAGATTGATCCCAGCTCTAAATTTCTAGCACTAGCTAGGGTATTTAACTGTTGTACAGCAGTTTGTGTTGTGACTGCAGCACAGGTATGTCCCAAGTTATACAACTCTGCCAAAAAACCCCATTGATTAACCAGTCACCTACTGCTGGTAACATCTTTTCAAACTAATTCTAAATAGTTCCCTACCACAGCTCCATTTCTAGAAGAAAGCTTAGCGCTTTCCCATGGTGTCATTTACAAAACAGCATGAAAACAACAACCTCCAGGTGCTGTGAATTTCAAGCTGTTCCTTGTGAGATAAGTACCATCAAGACTCCTTAATTTAGTTTTGCCACTCCCATATTTAACCATGTTGTTAAGTGTGCTGAAAGAAAAGTTTGAAAGGGCTTTTGTCAGTTTTCATGTGAGTGTTGCTAAAGAACTTGCAGGGTGATTGTTTTTCAAATTTCCTTTTAATTGCAATGGTTCTTTGGTTTTCTTGAACACGAGCTGTTTCTTGGTTGCATTATAGCCTCAGCTTAGAGCAGGGAAGTGCCTTTCAGAGTTGCACACCAAATGTGTGCAAAACTCCTAAGACTGAGACATTTTGAAGCTGGCTTCAGATTTTGAAAAGGTACTATAGAATCACCATAAAGAGGAAAGATGTTCCTGTTCTTGGAAAGCATACTTAAATGTCATTTTAGAGATACAGATTCTGTGCTTAATATGAAATGACAAGTTCTAAACTCACATTCAGCTTTTGAGATCACATTTTGCACTAATTTGTATTTTCTTGTTGAGCTAAAAAGATACAAATATCAGTGAGCCATGTAGATTCAAACAAAATCTATGCCTTTCTGCTCATAATCATAAAGAGGTTTTTACCAAAATCTCAAAGTGAGGCCCACTCAGTTTTGTGGAGACTGATAGAGAGTATCAGTGAGCACGTAAAAGTCTGTGAAACCACCTAGCTTTGGGTCAGTAAAAAGTGAGACCTTCTGGGTGCAGGAATGGGTGGACAAGCCAGGAGCTACAGGTGACCCCAACACTGTCTGTGCCCTTGCCAAGGAGGAACCAGCCTGTGGCACCTGAGTAAGGCTGTGCTAATGACAGAGAGGCCCCATTGACAGTCTAGTGATCCTCTAATGAAGGCAGGGTGATGAGCTGAATCAGGTCGGGAATCACCCCATGAAATTCAAACAATTCAAAATGGTCAGCTGTGAAATAGCTCAGGAAGCAGGTGAAATGGGGTCCTGGGCCGTTGTCAGCATGGGGAAAGTCCCAGGGCAGGCTGGGCAGGGACAGTCAGGGCTAACAGTGCCCTCAGAGCCCATACAGTAGCCAAAATAATGAATGTTTCGGACACTTTAACTATTGGGACTGTGATTTTTGTGACTGATTTAGTGTCACCTAAACTAAATCCAGATTTTAGTCCTCCAAATCCAAAAGTTATTTTCACATACAAAGCCTAATCCCTAAAAGATACCACTCACAAATACATGAAAGCATTTTAATCCACAGACAGACCAAGGAAGAACAGATCCAGGTTTATTCCCTAAATTAAAAACACATCTCACTCCTTGTAAATACACAGCCATCTGTAACAGTGCCATCTTTTACATCATAAACTTAGCATGTGAAATGAAAATGTCTTGATCACATAAAGTTTGCTTCTAGTAGATGGAAAACTTTCCTGTACCTCATGTCTCAGAGCGAATGAAACTGGTAAAACCCAATAAAAACTTTCTTTAGAAGAGTTGTCATTGAAGGCCTCCTCATTCCTTCTTTCTGTGCTGTGCCCAGTTGAAGTATTATTTCCCAAAAGTGCACCAATTAGGATGCTTGCTAAAGCTTCCAAGTCACATTTCTGTGGGATGTAGAAGTCCAGCATGATGACTATCTAAAAGACACAGCACATCACTTGAGCTATGAATGCTGCTTCTTCTCCTGCTTTTCTTTGACCATTATTCATTTATTCATTAAAGAAATTACTAGTGACTGCTGTGCTTTCAAAATTTGCCACTCCACAGTCCCAGAGAGAAAAATCCCCTTTCTCCTTTCACACAAGGTAGGAAACCTCCTTGTATCCCACTCCTGGTTCTTCAGGGTTGTTCTGGAAAGCCAGCTACAGCTGGGAGGTTGGTTCCATGGCTACAGTCACTGCACCCTGAGACAGTGGCTGCCGTGCTCCCTTCTACCCAAAGGACAGAGAAGTAGCTGTCCTAATTGTGCCCAAATCACCCTGTGCTACCAACAGACATCTGAAAATTAATTTGTTTTCAGTATAAAAGTCCACAGGCCACTCACCCTTGATCTGGTGCAGAACTGCCACTGACAGTGTGTGGATCTGTGTGTACGACCTAAGAAGAACAGATACCAGTTATTTGTTGTTGCTTATAGTTTTGGGGTTTTTTTTCCTGGGGAAACTACTTATATCCTCAGTTTTATTCAGCCTCTTTAAATAAATATAACTCAAAGGGTTCTCAGTGTCAAGCAGTGGTGGCTCACCTGCAGCACTGCAAGTCACTGTGGCCCCCTAGAAAAAGGACAGCAGGGGAATTATAGATCCATGCCCAAGCTTCCCCAGCCCCATAATATACACACAACTTCCTCAACCATTTAAACACACAGGACTGTGATTGAGAATGGTCGTCACCATCTAACACACAACCAGCCTTGCTAGCACAAACAGGAGAAGAGGACAAAAGAGAGAGCAGAGGGAAAGGATGGATGAATGAAGCCAATCATGTCTTAGGCTGCTATGGTTAAATACAGGAGCAAGAAGTAAGATCCAGTGCTCTTCCTAAATGAAATATGATATAATCAATGTGATTAAAATTCCTGATTTGGAACCCCTGAGGTAAATAGCTCAGCTCATGCTTTAGAGCTAAACCTTTCAACAAGAACATTCAAGCTTAGGAAATGGTTTGAGGTAAAAGAAAGCAAGGCAGAAACCCAGCCTGGAAGAATGTCTCGATCCCCACAGCGGTCTGGCAGGTTTTTTCCTGAGGTTAAAAGACACAAGCCAGAACGGCAGCATGGGCTTGTGAAATGGAAAATGAAAGGGAGAAACTAGCTAACTTCATAGAAAGTTTTAATCTTAAAATAGAGTTGTTTTAAGTGAGCAGGGCCCTGCAGAGAGCAGACACTCTATTCACTCATTTCTGTTCCTAAGACTTCTCTGCTGCCTGCCACTGGGAGATCTGTATGAACATGATCACTAAGGGCTGTAATTTAAAACTCAGAACAATGCCTTAATAAATCTGTTGAATAACACAATGAGCACAAGGCAGACTTGGGAGCTGCAGTAAATGCTGGAAAGCTGATGTGGCCACAAAAACTTTGCCTCATGACCAGCCTGGATTGCTTTTACATGAGTCACCTGACCTCAGAACGTGGGCTTGCGAAGGGCTGGGCTTTCTGATTACCCTTATTAGGGGTTTATTGTTTCTCAGGTTTCACACTGCTGGACTGTCATTCCAGAAAATGACAATGCATCTGATGGAAGCGTCCCCCAGGGGTTACCAGTGACTCATTCTGAGTGCTGTGATAAAATTGCAGAAATGTTTTTGTTCCTAGATAAGCAGCATGCTAACATGGTGACTACACTTACAGGACTCTCTAAGGCGGTATTAAGAGAACCTAATATATATATTTGTAATTATCACAGAACCATAGAATGGTTAGAGTTGGAAGGGACCTTAATGATCATCAAATTTCATCCCCCCTACCCTGGGCAGGGAGACCTCCCACTAGACCAGGCTGCTCAAAGCCCCATCCAGCCTGGCCTTGAACACCTTCAGGAATGGGACAGCCACAGCTTCTCTGGGCACAGCGTATCAGACATGTCTGCATCAGAACAGTAAGTCAGGTCCACATCCCTAAATCACTGTAAAATGCCTAAAATATAAATGGAAGTATAATACACCAACTTAAAGGGTCCAGTTTATTGAGAGACATGAAAGGATCACCCTTACTAAAAGCTAATAGAAAAATATCCTTTCAAAATATCACTTCTCGTCCTAAATACAAATCCAAACTTACTCAAATGTTGTGTCTTCAGACCTCAGATTTCAGCCTATACAATGAGATTTGAATTCTGAAGCCTGTCTAGATCCAAATTTGGGATTTAGCTTCTAACCCATCCTAATTTATTATCAACTTCATATCTACTTTTCCCTCCCTCACCCCAAGAATATTTTTTCTTCAATGTAAAAAGGAAATGTTCTCTTGGAAAATTTCAATCTTATTTCAATATCTCCTAGCTGCTGAAATCTGTAGGGCTGCATTTTAAGCTGCATTTTAATTTCTAGAGGTATTTAAATATTTCTTCTACTCCTATTTTAAAAATAAAAAAACATAATCTATTTCTCACTTACAAATAGCTCTGCTCTAGGTGAAGTGGGTGCTGGCACAGGAGTGACTAGAATCCAGAAACGAAATTTTTTTATTAAATGCTGTTTCACGTTTCTTTTCCCTTCTGGGGCAGGGACACTCTGAACCAAACCTTTAGTCTAAGTGATTGATATGCCAATTTACATCACCTTTGGCTTTGATCTTTCAGTCCTACCTACACAGTGTAAATTTGACCTCATATTTAAAACTTGGAAAACCCCCTGGTTATAATGTCTGCTTTTTCTCACTTCCCATTCTGAAACAGTTGTCTTTTTTGTGGTTCCTTTGAGAAGTGTAGCCCAGGATCTCCTCTTGAACTTTCATTTCTTTGTGTATTTAGACAACTAAAGACCACTTCAAGATTTTTCTTATTATTACATTGAAACAGCTTACACATCTTAATGAATTCAAAAAATTTGAGTATACTTTCAAAAAAATGCAAGGGCACATGACTTTTAAGTATCTGCTGAAGTGTCATTAAGCTCATGCCTGAAGTAAAATCCACCTAAGTATTTCGCTGAATAGAGCCCTTTTGGGTCTGATCCAATGCACATTGAAGCCAGTGAAAAATTCCCATTGACTGCAGTGGGCTCCCAGCCGATTCCTGGGAGGTATTGAGTGTATGAAGTTCAGCACTTCTCCTGCCAAACTTCAGTTCTTGCTCTGACATGTGTTCTTTAGGTTTTTTACACTGTTTCCTCTCAACAGAGAAATATAAAATTTTTAAGGTCTCCCTGAAAGGTTGGAAAAGTTTTTCACTACTGCTTTAAATTCACTACTGTCAAAACTGAAGCACATCAAAACCATTCATTTCCTATGAGAAACAAATAGTTTCAGGGCTGATAAATGTCATTGCAGCTTTATAATTTTGAAGTGATGTTAGTATTTTTATACAAATATGCAGGACGTTCATTACAAATACTAATGTATAAACATAGAATGTGAACACACACTGTTGTACATATTTGCAACCTTCAAATGGTTTAAATGGCAAAACATATTTCTTTTGCAGAATTGCAACTTTTATAAGTTTGGGTTCAGTTGGAAATTTTAAAATTGAAATGTTTTCAGTTCAGATTAGATGGCCTTTCACCATAACGAGGATCCAAATTGTGTTTGCCCTGTGAAGAGAAAAATTAAAAACATTGTCAGTCATCTCCTTCAAGCACATTTTCCTCCTTCATCTTCTCTGCCTGCCTGTTTGTTCACAGCAGTGGCTTTTCTGAGTCAAAGAGAAAATCAGAGAAAATGGTGATTTGAAAAAAATCTTCTGTTGATACTACTTTGAACTTACCCTCTCCCACAATACAATTAGTGGTGATATAATCAATTCCTTCAGTGTGGTGCACAACCTGATCCTTGTTTTGCAAGGACCTTGTTCTTCAATCATTACCAGTCAAAGCAAAACTTCTCTCAGTTTCATTCAGGACAGGATTAGAATACATTTCCTTTTTTTCTTCTTTTTTTTTTTTATTTTAACCATGTGAAGCAACACTTGCTAGGATAAACATAGACAAAGTAGAGAGGTTATTGGAGCGTTGAAGTTCAGTTACTTCTTACTCCACGACCAAAATAATAATTGGAATCTTTGTTCCCCAAACAGAAAGCAGTCAGGTTCTTTCTATCAAAATTTTGAAGAAGAAAAAAAAAAAAAAAAGAGAGAAAGGAGAAAGCCTTAAAAACAAAGAAAAACCCAGAGACATCTCTCTTTGAGATCACTACTGTAGTACTTGGAACAGGAGGAAAGTGGGAGGATGGTAAGGGTAAGTAAGAGGAAAAATGTAGATAAGTTTTTTAGAGTACACTTGATTGATAGATTCTTGAAAAGAATTGCTCATCAGGAGACCTACAGAGTAAAGAGAAGGTGCACAGCAGAGACTCTATACTTAAAATATGTCAGTGGTGTCCACCAGGAGAGGATCACAGAAGTATAGAAATATTACAAAGGGAGAAGTCCCAAAAACTGCTGAGCCTACAAGTGGAGAAATAGAATGAATAGGAGAAAGGAAGAAAGGGGAAAGGAAGCCTCTATTCTTTGTGCTTCCCTGATTTCTTAAGCTTAGCTAGTGCTTTTAAATCCTGTCACTGTTTCCCTGGTGCTGTTCTGGCAAACTACACACACACACACCCCCCCCGTAGACTAATTAAATTAATAGACAGTAATTTATACAACTGTAATTCACACGATTCCTCTTTGTTCCAGGATAATCCCAAATATTTTCTTTCTTAGTGGAACATTGACTTATGTTGTACGGATATCTACATAAAGGCAGCTTACCAAAATACCCAGTTGGAACAGCATTGTACACAGAGGTTTAATAAATCCTTATACTTTCAGATAATTTAATAGAGTTGGTATTATTACAAATATATAAAAACATAAGCTTGTAAGCTTTCCATCTTGCCAGCATTATTTCTACGCTCGCTTTATCAGCAGCTATACTAAGGGTTATGCCAGAGCAACCATGTCACACTTTTTCTCCCTCAGATGACAACGCGTGGCCCAGACTATGATGCTTGGCTGCCAACCAAGAACTCCTCTAGACTCTCATATACAGGGAAGGTGGGGGGAAGAGTGGGCTACATGGGTAACAAGCACATGAGCAATTTCAGAACAGCAGTCAGTAATGAACAGCATAGGTGTCTTGTTCAGGACAAAGCTGTGTTGTTTTCAGTTTGGCTTTCCAAAACCCAAGTGAATGAGACTGTCACTCTGTAATGCACACTACTTTTCTACCTGCTGCAATAATGCTTATGCACTTGAAACCTGAACTAGGTGTGACTGTTTCAGAATAATTTGAAGCTTTGTTTTGGACTGAGGGCATTTTTTTAACCTTCTATGTTATTTTTCCCTACATTAAGAGTAGACCATGCATTTAAGAACATCTAAAAAAAGCTTCAGACTCTAAAAACTTAAAAAGAAAAGTGATCGCCTAATAAGAATATATGTTAGTAAAGAAACTTCCAAATGTTGTGTAATAAGCAAGTAATAAAAAATAAAAATATTTTCTCTTCCTAACTTTCCACTCCCTGTCCTCAGCCCTCCAGCATCTCTTGGGAGTTGTTCTGGTTATCCTCTTAGGCAATTGCTTTAAAACTAAGCAAATCCAGGATGGCAAGTTTTAAAAAATTGTTTTGTCTTCGTCCCAAGTTGGAAAAATATCCCATTAAACATAAACTCATGACAGATTAGTGACATCCATGATTGTCTGAGTTATCAGCCATAGCAGGAGTGGTACCCCTTACCATGTGGCACCACTGGATTCCATTTGCATGCACTATAAAAAATTACTGGGCCCACTGTAAGAGCTATATATCATGGGGGGAGTATATATGCTGCTATTTGTCTTCCATAGTGAAATCAGCTAACCATATACCTCACAGTCCCTGAGTAAAAGTTGCCAAAGTATGTATTACATAGTTGCATTAATTTAATGATTTAAAATGGCATCACTTTTGCACAACGAATGCATATAATGAGTATTATGAGCAGTTGCAATCATTGTAATCCCAAATATTTTACACTTAGGAGAAGTTTGTAATATTTCCCTAAAAGAAAATTATGGGAACAGAAAATGAACTGCTATTTCTTCTCTGTTAGATCTTTGTTAACTGCATCAGGAAGAGAAAAAGGAACTCTCTTCTTTTTGTTATTGTGTTTGGGTTTGATACAATGGCTCAAGGAACTCTGCTCTCCCCTTAGTTATTCAGTAACTTCTAATGACAGGTCCAATTGTACGCTCTTTAAGAACCTCATATTTCTCATTTGAAAAAGATAAAGCTGTTCAATAAAGATTAGGGACTTTGTGGGAGTATTATAAATACAGACAGGCAGGTACTGGAACACTACATACCTGCCTGTATCTGCATAGTGATAAAACAGTGGAGAAAATCTACACGGTAACAGGGTAAGACACACGTTGTTTTCAGATACCAGGTGAGCTGAATCTTTGGGAAACACCCATGAATAAACAGTCCAGATTCTGTGGAAGGGCATGGCTGATTACTCAGCAGTCCCAGTTTTTATTATGGAAAAGATGCTCAAGCATCTTGACTACATGCAGTTGCTCCAGTTGAACAAACTCATTTTCTTTTTTCCTTCAATTTTAATAGCTTTAATGGTTATTTTAACAGCATAATTATCCTAGCTAAAATAATGGAAATCTGTATGTGGAGTTTTGTCCTTAAGTTCACTGAAATTTGGATGAATTTGGACAAACTAAGATGGGCGGGGTGGGGGAAGTATGGAAGCTGTGGTGGTTTCCAAGACCTTTTATATAAAATGCCAGCAGTTTTTGCAGATGTTTTGCTCTGAAGTTTAGGTGTTAATAGATGCCAGGAGTCAAGGCAGAGTACAGAGGGAGATGAACCCATGGACTTTCCAACTGGAAAGAGTTTGAAAGAATCCTCAAAATTGTTAGTTCCTGAGTTTCAAATGGTTCTAATTACTATTACACATATGGCTGAGTCACTTCCGAGTATCTTCTAGTGCCTGGATGTGGCTGCGTGGAGATGTACAAGGACTTGAGAAAGTCTGACCTAGCTTCAGTTTCTAATCTTGTTGCTCCCCCCCCACAACAAAAATAAATGCCTTAGAAAATAATTTTCTCTAGTAAGGGTGTCTCCCATGTGGTTTCCCTTATGCCTATCTCAGCTCTGAATTAACTCAGTACTAGTATGTCAGCGCACAGGCCAGCACAAAGGAAAAAGCACAGAACAGCAATGATTGCTCAGCAGTCAGCACTGTACATGAGGCAGGGATTTTCCAGGTCATTTTTATCCAGTTCATCACTACAATTTGCTGGTCCAATTCTGCCAAATCAGCAGAAGTACTTCTTAAAAGAAAACGTCATCCAGTTTTGCTCAGGCAGCACTCTAAGAGTTCACAGGGTTACTAGCACTTTTCATCAGAGATCCATTGTGAATTGCACTTTTAAATAGAGCACGCAAAGATTGGAAAATTCTCACCAGTGCTGGACATCTGCATATCCCCAAGTCATTCAGAACAACTGATGAATTTGCCCAATTGAAATTGCAATATGGTCCTTGCGTATAGCAGGCTGAAACATGAACTGAAGTCTGGCAAAAATATATCCTAGAGACGGTTGTGACCAAAACACATGCTGTTGTTTCTCATTTGCGGTGTGATTGATGTACACAGGAAAAAGTAAACAGTTTTGCCTATTGATGGCCTACTTGACAAAAGAATGGCTGGATTGAAATCATGTAAGAGAGGTGGAAAAATTAAAGCAAAATCGAGAAATGTTTCCTTCTGGGCACTCAGACAACAATTCAGAAATCCATTCAAAAAGTGGACACTCAGTATCTGAGAGTAACAGTGTGCAGCTATTGAAGTACAGCACTGTGGGACTTATTTAAGACTGAATGGTATCTTGTACTGCCCTTAGTCCTGCTGAAGGCAATGTAGAGTGAATTATTATTCCATGAAAGCAGATATAGTCTAGCTCTTATTTAGGTGAAGGAAAACAGTTCTTGCTGGGACAATCTTTGGTTATTGCAGAACCATAGAAAACTTGAAAGACTTTGACTTTCAAAGTCTTTTTGGGCTTCCCATTCCCCTGTTCTAAGGGAGATGCAACCGTATCGACATAATTCTTGACAAATAGTTCTCCTCCCCATCCTTAAGCTCCTCCAAGGTGTTTTCATGGCCTTGCCAGGTGATTTATTGTCCTCCAAGCCAAGCCTCTTCAGCAGGAGACTGGTGCAGGTATGCCCCAGGGCGACGGAGGAGCAGCTGGTGGGCAGGGAGAGGCTAAAGGTAGGCAGCGATCCTCACCTGCATGAGGTCAGTCCAGGCATGACAGCACACAAGGCAGCCAGAGAAGTTGCTTATGAAATGACCTCTCTGGGTTAACAGGACCATTTCTGTTTCAGGCAAGTACTGAAACATTACACACCTGCCTGTATCTGCACAGTGACAAAACAGTGGAGAAAATCTACGTGGTAACAGGGTAAGGCATGCGATGGTTTCAGATACCAGGTGAGCTAGTGCGTCTTTGTTTCGTACAAGATGCTTTGAAGGGCAAGGCTGTACATCAAGCCTCTCCAGAAGCATAGGAGTTCTCTGGAAAACATGTGGCATGCGTCATCTTCCTTTTAAATGAGTGCATTAGCAACTTTAGAAAAATCTTGCCTGTTGACTAAAGCGTATCTTGGGGACAAGAAAGACATCCTTGAGAGCAAGGTTACACCTGCAGGAGGAAGTAAACATCAATGCGGGAGAGCTGGAGTGAAAGAGAAAAGAAGAGCAATGTGTGACTTCGTGAGTTCACACGCAGGCAAAACCCCTGTACTTTCTTTTTGCTTAATGTCTCTAACCAGTAACCCATTCTATCTACTCCAGACTCTGAGCTTGTATCTTGTCTTCATACCCATTTGAAATGGTGCTCTGAAAATCATTATCCTGGCCTTGCACACTGACTGCAGTCTTCTCCTGACATTTCTCCTGTGAATGACTCCTTCCCAAATGCTTCTCTGACCTTGCAATGCCCTTTTAGTCTTCTTCTCTAGCTAAACCCATTCTGTCACTTACTTGCAACAGATAGATTGATTCTTACTTTCAATGCTATCAAACTAATTCTGGGATTTTTTAAGCTGGACAGTAAGGTTATAAAATCAATGGAAACAGCCATTCACATAAACGTTGCTTCTTCAAAAAAGTCGTATCTATGCTGAAGCATTATGACTAGAAATGACTGCAACTGGATCTGATTAATAGTATCATTGGATCTGACAATATCTCATGATACCACCACTAAAACAACACTTTTCTTTCACTGAAAATTAGCTCTGATCACAGTGTAGAGCTGTGGCCAGAGCTTTTATCCCATCCCCTCATTTTTATTAGAAACATTGTATGTATTCAGGGTGCTAGTTAAGAACTTGTACTTCACTGACACCGCACCTCATTTCTTCTTACACTCCTACAGCCTGCTGTAGAAAGGTTTTGCTTATGTTGTTGCAAAATTTGATTGAGTATACCAAAAGGTATTTTCTTGAGTATACCAAAATATATTTGTAATTTAAATTAGGTCTCAGAATTGTAAGTGTGAAACATTCATAAAAACTTATTACCTAAAGTCTTGAATAAATCCTTCAAACTTACTATTTCAGAACTTACAATGTGTTCCTAATTAGTATTTATCACTACTTCAATTCAAATCCAAATCTGTCTACTATTAAGTTATCACTAAGGTTAACAGCTTAATTCTCTCATATCCAATCACTTAATGTTACCTAGCATAATGTGATATTCTATTGCTAATATTTTTTTTTCAGATCTATATGGAATAGCTACAAATTAAATTCTTTTCATATAGTTCACTGGACTTGAATCAATAACATTGTTAACTGATGAACTGGCCTCCCGTGTTTCAGGTTTTCTTTTCTTAGACTGCAATGTGTGGCCAGACTCTATTAGATTGTACATTTAGTTTATTATCAACAGCTATGCTATAAAAGTATTTTTTTTATGAATGTTCTTGAAAAACTGGCTATCAGGAAACTTTTGCTTTTAAATAAAATATTGGAAAAGATTTCTAAGTAGTTTTAGAACTTCTTCTACTGGGAAAGGTTATTCAAGGTTTAATGGGATTAAAATTTTCCTTTGCAACGTACTCATTATGAGCTACTGTTGTTTTCCTTTTGAAACAAAAATGCTAGCTTGGAAATGCTGTCTTTTATTTAAAAATAAAAAATGAAGTGCAGCTGACAAAGTTCAGATAATTGGACAGAGTAGCAGAGCTTAAACCAACAATGTATTCAGCATACTGACACGTGATATCTTTTGAAATCTCCATAGGGTCTTTTAGCTTACAGTGAACCATTTCAGAATCCCAGACCATTGCAGAATAAAGAGTTTGCTCTTTCAAGCTTGCACTAATTTCCAATGATATAACTATTTTTTCAGCTTCTCCTTTCATATTCTACTAGAATTCATATTCTACTTGGTAAACATAAAAGTTTTTATGGACCCAGCCCAGAATCCTGCAAGTGATGCCAGAACTATACCAAAAAAATTAAAAGCCAGAAAAGCAACGTTAATGGAGCATCAGTATGGTCTGTCATTACAGCACACTATTCTTATTAACACATAATAAACCTAAAACTGGTAGAAAGCAAATAAAACAAAGATAGGGGGAATAAAAATGAGAGCCACTGGAATAGAACAGAAGCTCAGCAGCTGGCTTCCTGCCACACTGGGTATCTCTAGTAGCCCAGCTTCCCAGGGGGCTGTGTAGCTCGTGATTTAAACACTTACAATTCAGGTTTAAGGTTTAAAGTACTAACTGTTAAGTTTCAAAGACCATTTTTTGGCTAGTACAACTTACAGTCTGACTGCTATGAACTCTGCCCTTTTCTCAAACTGAAAAGACCATTTAGGGACAGGCTCCTGTTTCACACTGCTTTTCTGAACTGGATGGAGCCAAGTGGATGAGAAAAAAAAATTTGAATTCTATTACTTTTCCACCTCCTAATATGAACAGCTCTATTTTGTCCTTGTATTGAGCCCAGTACAATTCGTTTAATTCTCAAGTGAGATTGAATGTCAAACTTTACCAAGTATTAATCTAAAATTACTGCCAACTGAACCAGCAGTGATGTTTAGCAAGTTATTAATTTTGCAGCAACCTGATGACACTCCAGATAAAAGACCAGTAGGGATTGTAGGCAGATTTCACCTTACCCTCAGCAGGAACATCATGTAAAGCCTTTGAACTTTTGGTTAGTAAGTGAAAGAAAGTTGTAACTCAATCAAATCTGCACCTCACTTGACTGAACAATCTCAAAAAGAGTCTTCTTGATTGAGCCAAGCCATCAGGAAGCTCAATCAGCCTCCTGATGCAACAGGAGACTCTCAGAGTTCTAAGACTTAAATTGTGGAGGGAAGACAAAGTAAAGATGGAGGCAACACATTTAAGCAACTGTAAGAGCTGTAAGTAATATTTATTGCGTACACAAGCAAATATGCTAAAAGAGAGACAAGTACCCTGACGAGCTGGAGAAACTTGGTAACCCTATGGTGGCCAGTTAACATACGATAGTGTTGTCTCCAGGAAACAAAAAGGTTGTGTCATATGTCCTGTGTCCCAACTCCTGTGGCCGTATTTTGAAATATCCACTCCTTTCTTCTCTCCCCCCAACAAAAAAACCCCAAAACTAAAAGTACCTCCTCCTGCTTACCTGACTCTGTGGCCAGACCTTGAGCCCACCATGATAAATGCAGCACGCAAAGCTCTGCCAGTCCCGGAGAAGACTCTTTTTCGGAGCAGTGAAGGAAAAAACACATGTATGCTGCTCTTCCTTGTGCTGTGTTTTTCCCATGACTGGAGAGCCATAGTTCCAAATCTGACTGCTTAACAGACGATATGCATTATATTACATGAAATATGGTGGGGGGTTTAAGTATAAACAGGATGTAAAAAGGAAAACTAAAAAGAAACCAGTAAACGAAAGGCAGAAAGTCAACCAAATCAGACTGAGAATAAATGTGGAGTGTTTAGTGCAGAAAAAAATATGCGACCAAAAAAGCAAATCAGGTGATTAGCATTTTAAAAATCTTTAGAAAAAGCCTTAAAAACTATGAATTCAGTGCAAGGAGACGACAATGAAAGTATAACAGTAGATATTCTGAAGAAATATACTGTGAGAACTGTGAGTACTGTTGCAGCACTGGCAACAAATCTGAAGTATTTCTTTGACACACTCACCAGTTTGGCTAAATAAGGATAAATGCATAGAAATGCAATCTAGTCATTAGAAGCTCCTGAAGCAAGACTGAGGGCTTGATTCACCCACTGCTTCAAGCTGATTTCAGTACAGTAGAACCATGCTGGATTTCAGGCCCACCCAGAGAAGGCAATTGTTAGGTGAGGCAGAGAACAGATGGACATCCTAGTTAAGCTCCAGCAGAAATTTGGGAGTCACACAGTCACATGCCTAGAAGTGCTGTCACAGAAGACCAACACATCCTATAATGTTTTATTTTACTGTTTATCATGGAAGTGTCTACCCTGTACAGACACATAAATAAGTGTACAGCTACAGGGCAAGTGGTAAATATTGCTCCTAGGAAGCTATTTCATATGAATATTTTAACATAAATTTAGTTATTTTTCCATCTCAAAATGTCATTATAAAAGTATCTGCAGGTACATTTCAAGTACAGTAAGAAAGGAAAACCAGGAAAGGTTAAGTTGCTGTGCATTTAACACTTAACAGCAGCTGCATTTCTCCTTGCTGTGAAAGTACGAGCAAAGCGTGAGCAAAGCCGATGGCACTGACCTTCCTATTGTCAAAGGGAGAGCAACAGATTCTTGACAGTCTCCAAGGCAAAACAAGGGAGACCTTGCAAACATCTCTCTGTAGGGACTCTAAACAATAGCAAAGGTTCTTTCCCAGGGTTGAATTTCTCTATTCCTTTGGCAGGCTTTCACGAAAGGGCTGGGTCCTTTGAGATTATCTCCAATGTGCTTACGCTCAAAGCATTAACATGCCTGTTAGCTCTGTACCCTTAGCATACTTTTACTGTTATTAAAGAGTGATTATAACTCAGAAAAAGAGGATCTTGGAGATGAGATACTGGACTGAGGTGAAGAACAGCAGAGCTCTAGGCTCTAACCTCATGTCACTTCAGGCAAGCAACGTGCTTCACATTTCTATTAACCATGTACTCTTAGTTCATAAGCTCTTTGAACTGAGATGATTTCTTTCCTTGCATATATAGGTACAGAATAGCAGTGCTGTAGAGCAACGGCCTAAGCCAGAATGCCGTGGCACTGCCAGTTACGCACTAAGAATTTTAACTACTATGACAAGGCTAATTTTGCAGCCCCCTTTATTAATAAAATAATTAAAAACATTATATGGCAACTTTCTTTTTTATTTTTTGAGAATACCGAGCACTTAAATAAGCAAGTGAATCAATCTTTGGCTGCATTGCCTCTCGGCTTCCCAAACACAGGTGAATATTTCTTTGCCCACATGCTAGTGATTTCCAGCCACATGGGTCATAACATTCCTTTGCACCATCAACACTGCCAGGAAGAAGATACCATCAGCACGCAGGTTGCGAGAGCTGCAGCATGTGTGTTAAGGGTTTGCTGTCACCTCCTGCAGGGGCTTCTGGACTTGGATACAGATGTGGAGCACAGGGGTATTTTAATTGCTTCAAAGAATTAAAGTAAGATTCAAGATCTTCTCATCAGCTTTAAGTATGCCAGCTGAAGAAAATTCAAGAGAAAACTGAGGCATGTGTTGATTGTCAAATGATTTTTAGAGATTAAGCACTATTTCGAACATTATATTGAAAGTGAACGGGTGTGCTACCAGCCAAGGTGCAATATTGTTAGTAGGCACATTCACATACCATCCCAGTAAACAAGTTACATACCTATTTTCCATTGGCAGCCACTTCCAGCCCAAAGGCAGAGCATAAATTTAGTCCCACCAGCTTCAGGTCGATTCAGTATTACATCACCGTGAAGTATTGCAGATCCCTGCACTCCTCTCAGTTCTGGACTTGCCTCATGAAAAGTCATGGGGGAGTTGTGGACAGAAGCTCTTCCTTTCCAGGACACATCTACACTGGGAAACGATGGCAGAGGGCTCTTATAGATTTGCAGGAAAGCCGCAAACTTGGCCACACAAAGATGCTGTAGATTGTGACAGCTATATATGCACAAAACTTGGTAAACTACTGCACGTGTTGTCTGCCTGCCCCCCTTGCAGTGCTTCAGCTATTTAATCTTAAAAAGCCTGCTTTCTTTTTAAGCCAGAGAGCTGACCTCCCTCTGTGCAAAAGAATCCACTTTATTTTGACATGTTATGCATGAAATTGACTCCGCTTTAAGGACACAAAAGCGTCATGGTGGTGCAATATTCATCTAAGTGAAGGACCTGATCTAACCCAACAGAACTACTCCTGCCTGTTCCAGTAAGCTTTCCATGGGTGCACAACTGCACATCAGTATCCCCAGCAAGGTATAGGAATCCTGTATTTCTGAGTAAAATAAAGGATAAGAATTATGGAAGTCTGTAGTGTGAATCATCCTCCCTGCATGGAGAGAGGGAAAGTGAAATAATTTATATCATTTAAAAATACCTTTTCCCTTATTTACTGAATACAAATTTCCTCATGCCTTCAGTATGCGTACAAGCTGTGTTTCTATTTACCATTGCCTGCTTCTCTCAGAACTTCTACTCATCCCAAGAGCTTATTGATGGGCAGATCAAATATGCTTCTTTTACCAGTTCTGTGAATCCTGGGCTCTGCACTGAAATCATTGCCTGTATCCAGCAATGACACCACTCAGCAGAAGTGCAGTTATTCAGCAGTTCTGCTGAATAAAAATGGAGCAAAGAGGTAAAACTTTTGAAAAATGTTATTTGTGCTAGGCTAAACTCTCCTCAGTGACACAAGGTTACTCATATTTGAAATACACAGAACGCATATTTGAAATACACTGCCTTTTGTGGCAGCTGCGGTTCATCTCCCGCACAATAGCAATGGGGAAAAGAACAAAATGCCTCAGCACTAGGAATATGTTAATAGGACTAGGATTAAATATAATTGCCCCATTTTAAAAGATCAGTTTATCAAATCCACTGTTTTACTCCCAGTTAAAACACAGTCAGTATGCCTCTGGCTCTTTAAAATAGCAAGAGAGCATTTCTTTCACATGTTAAGGCAGGCAAAAGCCATTTTTACTTTGCCTGGGATAAAACATATATGAGATGTACTGTTCATCCACCACTTCTTCCAACCTCAACTCTGAATGCTTGTGGCTGTTGAAGTAGGAGTTTATGGCAGCACATTTCTCGATCTGGTGGTCCTTGCTTTGCCTCTACTTCACTATAAATAGGTGAATAAACAGCCCCAGATGTAACACTTCTTCTCTAAGCGTAAGAAACTCCTTCACCTACTTCCCAAGGGGTAGAAGCAAAGATTTAATCAGTCTTTACACTTTTATATTTTTTAAATTATTTACTTTTATTACTGTTGCACCATTTATACAATTACATATAATTTCAATGCATCCATTGTACATTTTGTTGTTTTTTTTTCATTTGTTTTCCAATGAGTGTGTGTTGGTGTCTGTGACACAGAATGGAAGAGAAACTGGAACTGCAATGAACGCAGACTTTTTCATTTCCACTGACCAATAAACAGAACTACAGGTGCACCCAACCACGGACATGCATTAACTCGTCATGAGAAATCTAGGTAGGCTAAGTAGGATGAGAATGCTTTTTACTCCCAAAAAATATTTGGAGAGGAAGAATTGGAGGATTGGCATTGAGAAATATGTGGACAGCTAAGTGGGTTTTGTCTGAAAGTTGGCATTCATCCACTGCATAAAAAAAATATCAAAATAAGAAAGGCTGTAAATAAAAAAACCACAGAAAATACTGCTTTCATAAAGATCTGATTGCCTTGGCACAAACCCAGTGGGCAGAATCAAACGCATCACTCCCAAACCCCATTACAGAACAAAAAGAAGATTTTGATACATTGGTGGAGTGCATTTACAGCAGTTCAAATACAAAAGATGTGCTGTACTTTCAGACATCCATCTATTTTACTTTTTTTTTTTTTAATCCAGGACTTGTGTCAAGCTGGCAGAAAGTATATTAGATATTTCCCCACAAAAATACTATTTGGATTCTCCCCCCTCCCTCCCTCCCAACTTGATGGGACATCCTTTTCATTTTTTCTCTTTTTTTTTTTCTCCTTTTCTTTCTGGGCAATACATATTTGTTATTTCAGATCTGAAACGAGTTAGTATAGCTGAAAAAATAAAAAAAAGACACAGGTTGTTTTAAGTGGTTGTTTCAACAGGCTGTCCAATTTATTCTTGCACTGCTATGGTTTGATCCGAATTAGCCGCTGGAACTTCAGAAGGTTTCGCTTCCTCTGGTGGGGCTGCAGGGTCCGAGGCCTTAGCAGTGGAACTAGGTGCTGCTGTTGCCGCCGTCTCCTTGGAAGAAGGCGCAGCCTCGCTGCTGCTAGGTTTTGAGTCTGAAGCTGGGGCCACTTCACTTTTAGTTTCTTGGGCTGCAGGTGTTGCGGGAGCCTCAGTCTTTTTGGCTTCCCCTTCCTCTTTGCTCTTGTCATCTGCTTTACTGGGAGCTGTGGCTTCTGAAGGCTGGGAAGCTTTTGCATCGCTGCTAGGCTCAGAAGTTTTGGGTGCTTCGCTACTGGCAGCGGGAGCAGAGGCTGCAGTCGGCTCCTCTTGCTTGGGTGCCTGTTCGTTGCTCTTCTGTGGCTCTACTTTCGCATCAACAACAGACTCTGACTTCTCTGGTTCTGGTTTCTGGGTTTCTTCCTGGGTCACTGTTTTCTCCTTCTCCCCTTCTTTTTCTTCCGTCTTATTGGCAGCGACCTGAGTATCCTTTTCGCCCTTCTCCTCTTTGTTGTTCTCCTTCACTTCTGTGGTCTCTGTGGTTTGCTGGGCATCCCCAGCCTCCTTTGGAGTCTCCTCTTCCTCAGTTGCTGCTCCTTCAGCCTTCTTGTCTTTGTCTTTAGCTTTTTCATCATTGACACTGTACCCCTTCTTCTTCTTGCTCAGTTTGCCTCCCATGTTGGAGCTCTGTAACAGAAAAGATAAGCAGGTGGTTACCCAAAGGCCAGCATTTATCACTGAGAGAATCAAGATCAGATCAGCTGAGGTGCAAGAGGAAAACTGATACTGGCTCCCTTAAAAAGGAGACTACAACAGTGTTGGTCGGAAGTTATCAGCTGAACACGCTGACGCTGCTGAGCACCCCTACCACCGAGCTTACATCCCGCTCAGCCCTGCAGCATTTCAGTCAGCAAACCCCCTTCTGCCACGTGCCCCTGGGAAGGAGGGGATCAGTCCTTCCGTGAAACCCTCTAACCCTGGGTACTGGGGGGAGGGAAGGGAGGACAGAACAAGGTGATGGAGGGCTAACATTTATCACGGTCTCTTGTGTCCCGAGAAAGGGATATAAAGGGTGGAAGTAGAAATGAGCCATATTTATATTCAGGTTGGGCACAAACTGAATTTGACTGTCAATCTTGGCATCCACCACTGGTTAACACAAAGTCCACTGTCACTCTAGCAAAGGATATGAACAAGCTTTTTGTTAAGGCCTGGAAAAATAAAATCAAGCCCAGACGCAGTGAGAAGGCTGGCGTTCTCCATAAGACAGAGGACTGCATCTACTCACTCAGCTCTCACCGCCTCTACCCACGCAGCCAGCTAGAGCCTGTCTGCAGGGCTGATGGTACCTGGAGGCCAAGAGCATGTGCCTCCCTCCCCGAGAGGGCTGCAGGCACCGTGGAAGCAGGAGCAGCTCCCAAGCAGGGATGTCCCTACCCATAGAGCCCCCTTCCAACCTCACAGCTCCCGCAGGAATCGCCCACCACAAGCTCTGCATTCCCGCACACAGCAGCGCCTCACACGTCCCCACAGCAGGATGGAAAACACAGAGCCCGAAACACAGCAAGGCTGTGACCGCCCAGCAGGACAACAGAAGCAAATATGAGTACCTCTGACTACAAGCTTACATGTGGCATGTTGCAATAAAAAATTGGGGGCTGGGGGGAAGAGGCGTGTGTGCTTTGTAGCCTCTGCTCACAGTTTCCAAGCATGACAAGAGATAAGGTACACAGTTCAGTTCTTTAAAAGAAGTTGAGCACATGTGTAACTGTATCAGTACTTACATACCCTCCATGTGAGAGTCTTAACTAAGAATATATAAAATCTTTCACAGTACTTAAAACTTTGTCTATTAAAACAGAAGGATACACTTGCAGATACATTGGGTCATTAATGAACATGAAAACCTCTATGATTGCTAACTAAATACACTTCTGGTATTAAAACAAATATATCATTCATACTCAATGAAAGATTAAGAAAAAAATATTTCCTGGTTTCATACTATTTGAAAATGGGTGAAGGTATTTTTTTCAAAGTCCTGTCAAAAAATATTTAATTTAAGATCTTCTCCAGGAAAGATGAATCATTCTAATTTTCTGTTTTGCAAAGGTAGATAGACTTATAGGCCCTACATTTTTCACACACTTGCCAAATTTGTGAATACAAACAAGTAAAAATTCATAGGAGTGCTCACAGAAGGCTGAATATTAAATAATTTTAAATACCATCATGAACTAACTGTCTTTCAGTAGATTTTCTGCTAACAACAGATACAAGGCCCAGGCACAGCCCAACAGCAGACTTCCCATGTGTCTTGGGCAACAGTGAGATATTACAGTCAGCAGAGACCTTTCTGAATTAAGGTCTCAAAAAGAACAACAATTTGCAAATACTGTTGAAGGGTTAGAACACAGCCCTGCAAAATGGTAACGTAATGGTACTGAAACACTACTTTGCTCTCTGACATTTTATGGAGAATAGCAATAAAAGGATTAACTTCCACAGAGCCACAGTTGAGCAATCTAACCTCTGCCTTCGTGGCAGAGATACCAGCTTTTTAGTTATTTAGGGCAGGTTACAGACGTTGGTTTGTTATTTGACAAATTTACAGGCTTCTTGATACTCCATAAATATTGCTCCAGCTTATTGTTTATGTACAGTTACAACCAAATACTTTGCAAGGGCTTTTGCAAGTCAGCAGGATCAGATATTTGCACTGAAGTCATGTGTGTATCCCAATTTGCAATCCCTAATTAAGCCTGTATTTTTTCCCCTGGTATAGCGCAGGTACTATGAGCCTAATTTCATTTGCTGCATCTTCTGTATTTTTCCAGATTTTGCTATTTCATGGCTAGTAGTAACTCACCACAGTTTATATTTTCATCCACAAAAAGCTTTTAACCTCTGATACAGCTGGCTACAGAATGCATATGCCAAAGGACCTTTAATAAGCAGAGAAGCATGCGTACGAGAAATGCGCTCCCAAACTATGAAAAGAAACATGCACTGTCTTTGCTGGGAGGTATGCTGTGAAATGTCTGTGTCTCAATTTGCATCATAGCCAGCTGGCTCAAGATACGGGAGCAGAAGATGGGGAAGAGGTTCAGAGACTATCATTATGCTCTATTAGTAAATATTTACAGTTAAAAATGGACTGCCACTTTCCAGCATAGTTTCAACTACTTTATAACAGAACAGATTCACTCCTTGTGACACTGAATCTCATATCTCCCTATTTAAAAGCCAACTAGATCATCATTGTAATAACTATGCCAGGCTATCATGCAAAAACACAGCAATCATCAGGGTCATTGCGCAGCCCTGCAGGTAGCAATGCTACGATGTTCCTTTCCTCCTATATCCGAATTGCAAATACTCCCCCTCCCTCCCCCAGCCTCCTGATAACATATCTGGACTCCCTTGTCACATTCTTCAGAAACAACCCTCCACGTGCTTCACTGCCTCAAACAGATGCTCATCTAGTCCTTGTCCCACCTTATCTGTGCCTGAAGCATAGTTCTGAACCATACACCACAAAGAGTCTCAGGGTGCAGCAGATGCAAAGCAAACCTTAAAAAATATTTTAAAATTACAACCAGAAAAGCAGCATGTAGATCAAGCCACTTAAGCATCTCTGTGACTGTGCTGGATATTCTTGCAGGGATAATCCTGCCTGCTGCCACATGAAAATGAATGTCAGTGAAATGTCTCACAGTTGAACAGACAGTGAAGTGCATTAAGTCATTAAGGTAGGTATTCATACGGTGTTAAATCCACTCTGTATTGCTACCTACATATTAACACTTGCAAGAGTACAGACCTTTTTGTTCCCCCTCTACCCTAAAAGGACTAAAGTCAACAAAAAGGAGGTAACCTGTCTGTCCCAGTGAGACTGACAGCCCTGCCTCTATTGCTCAGCCTCTCCCACTTCCCCTGCCTCTCCCTAATCCCCATGATCACTGCATCCACCTTGTGAATGATAGACCCAGAAAAACAAAATTGACCGCAGCTATTTACCATACAGGCTCAACCCCAGTACAGCTTCAGTTATTTACACTACCATTGACATGTAGCAGTTTTGAACTAGCTCTAGCAGCTACAAGATGAGTGTAAAGCACTCTAGCAAGCATGTCCAAAAGGAAGATCTTTGAAAATTTTGGTGCTGAGCACCATTCCCATAAAATGGCACAGCATTTGATGCTGTGCCTCCTCACTATTGGATAGAAAAGGGTCTAGAGAGAGACAGTCTAGCAGCAGAATTTATATAAGAAGTTTCAATATATCAGTTATTTTCAGGGAACTTTGATGTACCAGTTGGCAGACCGGTGCTTCAGAAGGGCCAGGTTAAATACACCACTTTGAAGTTATGATAGACTTCAGCTCCTTCTCAGCATGCTCAGTATCCTTTGACCGTATTGCTCTTCTCATGGAAGAAGAAACAAATCCAGAGACTACTGTGGAGGACTGCTACAACAGGAAGAAGGATATCCTCAGTTTCTAAGAGCTGCTGTTCATTATGCCCATCCTGAAGTTTCCATTCTCCTGCAGAAAGCAGGAACAGAAATGGAGAGCTTGCACGGGTACCTTTCTTATTGTATTGAAGAAATAATCTGACTGTATTTGTACTACAAAATACCATGACTACAGGTCACCTAGAGCATGTTAAGTGCTTTGGAAATTGAACATTCATGATAATTGGGATTTCCTGGGATTACAGTGTCAAAAGAGAGTTCATGACCATTAATACAGCAGGAACAAAAATTCACAGAACATTTCAGATTTTACATCTGAAGACTGAGTTGGTATGATGGAGATGAGTCCCTGGAACACAGGAGGCATATGTTTGCACAGTGTGGGAGAAGAAATACTATTTCAAAGTCTTACATTTCAACTTGTGCTTCTGTATTGAAAAAGTCCCTAGAATTAGACTCTTACTATCTCTCTCTTTTGTCAGTTAAGATTCATCTGCCCAATTAGATTTCTTATGTGCTTATAAATTTCTAAACGTTTCATTTAGCGTACGCTTTCACTTCCCAGGAAAGGGTCTGGCTGTTACATTACTTGCTATCACCCTCATTCTCGGTACAGAGAACAGCACATGAGGAACGGACAAAAACACAGACATCACCTGTATATTACCATAGTCTGATTGCCAAAGCTACACTTCCAAAGCTCTTGTACAACTTCATGCAAAGTGTGGGGAGCTCAGTCCACCTCCAGAAAAAACAGTTCAGGAAGACAATAGGTGTCTTCTGAAGTCCCACTGCCTTCAGCACAATGTAGGCATGTGCAGTGGGTCAGGCCAAAGTAACCCTTGCACAAGCCTGTTCCCAGCCATGACTTATCTCACATCGCCTGCAGACAAGAGCTGTAAAATGCATATCCCTCCCAAAGCAGAGTTTCAACACTCCAAATCAAAGAAAATATGGATCCCAGAAACTGCCCCACTCCCCAGCTGCTTAAAATAAATAAAAAGCTATTGAAGAAATCATTACTTCTCTGTACCTCATTGATTCACCTACACCTCAGTGTTTGTTTTTTTTTTAAAAGGCAAGTTTTTATATATGTGGACATACATAGGAACTTAAGGAAACAAGGAATTTCCATACACAAGTTTCGAAAGATTTTCTGAAACTTTATGAAAGGAAAAAGAAAGAAGTTATTGCTTCTCAAAACATCAAGTACAATTTCATGCTATCCATTGCGCATCTACACACATACACACTCTCAGATATACCCCAACTCCCCAGCCCAGGTCAATCAGTTTGCCAGGTTAATGTTAGGAAAATGTCTGTAGCATACCCCAAGGTAGCAGTCAGTATTAGACTTGCTAGCCTCGTCTTTTAGCAATAAAGCCATATTTTTCTGATTTTTCTCAATTATCCTCACACATCTTCCTTTTCCTTTGATGTTACTTGGAATTAAAAGAACAGAAATGCTAGGTCTCACTCAGGTTCAGTGTTCTGCTCTCCTCTCCTCTCCTCTTTTCTCTTCTCTTCTTCTCTTCACCACCTCCTTCTCCCTTCCGAAGACAAGAGATGGCTGGGGGTGGCACACAGCTGTGCCCTCATGCCACTCCGCACATGCAGGGCTGTGAGCAGCACACTGCCTTCACATGGCAGTTACAAGTATCCGAGAGTAAGAAGATGCTACTTCATTAGATGCGCACAACGAACATGGCCTGTGGCCTCCACATGCCCTGGTTGTTCAAGCCGAGTCCTGGACATGAACAATTCAGTGTATTTATTGCTGTGACACACATGATAATAAACTGGAAACATCTCAGCTTGGCACTTGTGCTGTCTTCTTCATGGACCGCAGATCATTTTTTCTCCTTCCCTCAACATGTTCACAGTCCCATAAACTCATGAATCTCAAGATTTAGTAAAGGACTATAGAATAAAAGAACAGGGAATGCTTAAAGCACAGAAATTGTGCTCACTTGATTTTCTAACCACGATCTTTAAAAGGAGCAAATTCCAATTTTGGTACTGTCTTGTTTTCTTTTAATATGCAGCCAATAAAGAAATTCTAATAAGTCATATTGCCAAGTCTAAGGATTCAACTCTCAGCCAGATTTCAGTTCTATTTTCCTCTGGTGAGAAGTAGAATTCATTTGATGCCAATTTCTTTTTTTTTAAAAAAAAAAAGGAGGAACTTCAATTTTTATTTTATTTTAAAATTCCTGGGGACATCTACACCACACAATAATGGGAGGGATGATGTGCTTTTTTAATATGAGCCATTTGTCATTAATATATCTAAGTTATGATCATTGATAATAGATTCCAATTATGAGAGTTATAACACTTTAAGCACACTGCAGGCTGATAGAAAATTGTGTCTGGCTATATGAATAACTGTTTCATTTGAGAAGTATAATTACTAATAATACAGAAAAGTTAATAATCACATGACAATTGTTTTGAGAGCAAGTTCAAGTATTACTAAGATATTACTAAGATTCACGTGAAATACTTGAGCTCTGAGGTATGTATTAATTCATCAATTAGGAACCTATTTTTCCAAGAATAGAACAGGAATGAAGACCAGCAGTTTTATTACAGGCAAAGGTTTTGCCAAAATTATCAATTAATTTAGCATCAACCTGAAACCACAAGTACTTTGCACCCGTAATTCGTCTTTGCACCCTGTGTGGAAAAAAGCTAGCTACCTAGGCAGAATTCCTGAATACAAAGTAAATTTTATCCATTATTTGATCAAAGAGTGAAGATTTTGCGGGTTACATTGAACGCAACTATCGAAGACTTTGGACTTGTGTCTCCCTGACTTGGAGGACTGTACAGCTGAGGAACCCGGGGACACATAGTGACTGAAGATCCACTACCCAGCCTGACTGGTCGGACACCAGCACTACTTCAGCTGTAGGAGAGTCTGCAGAAATAAACACATCAAGGTACTGCCTTCTGCAGCCTACGTGTGTGTCACCCTCTATTAAAGCCACTTCAGTGAAGTGCTGACCTGTGTGCCACAGAGCCACTCTGTACGAGCAAATGGAATATACCTCATTTGTTTAAGCCGATGCACCCTTAGCTTCTTCCGCTACAAAGCCATCTTGCAGAAAGCATGAGAAGAACATGGACCAGTCAACAAGGGGCATGGAAGAGAGGCGAACTCCCCACCCACCCCAGGTAAGGCTGGGCTTTGTAGGCAGAGATAACACCTTTTATTAGACCAGCAAATATGGGTAGAAATAACATCACCCCTCTTCTCCTTAGACAATTGTCTGCAGCTGATTCATTTTGGCGTTAGCATTATTTGATACTTTCCTGTTGCTGGTTTCAAATCAGAATCACACTGTTTTGCTACAGCTGGGGTTTTTTTCAGCAATCCAACACAACACCACACTGCCCAGCAGCATAGATACAGCTGCCAGTGACTCCAGCTTCATCCCTGGCAGCTGCCACAAGGCTCTTTTGCATTGTTTATAACAGAAACACAAGCCATATTAAAAACTGAGCAACACAGAAGAACCATAAAATAGGTTATTTTTACAGTGTGGTTTATGCGTTACTCAGCCCTGTGTTCAGTTCATCCAATGCTCTGATTGCTTAAATGAAAAATGCTGCCATCAATTTCTGTTTGCCTCATCTGCCCCATTCAGTCTACCTGCCTCCCTACAGACTTGAGACCCAGCTCATGTTCAAAGCATTTCTCCTCTGTTCAGGTTAACTGCATATGTTCTTTTGGTTGAATAATAAAAGCAGCTTGCAGACATGATCATGCAGGTACATACGTGCAGCCAAAAGTCAGCCTGCCCCAGTCTTAGATCTTAATCACACTATTGTTAGGCACACGGTTGGAAGGGGAAACTCTGCTGTAAACACCTGTTTTGCAGAGGCTGAGATTAATTTTACAAGAACCCCTCTTGTAGAAACAGTTTGCAGGCTTCAAGATAACATAAAAGACTAAGCCAAAAATACAAGCCTGTGCCTCCTCCTTATTCTTTCTAAGTTGCCACGTCACTTTGGGGTTTGTGCATGACTCCCCAGGAAGCAGTTGAATAAATATTTTACATTAGCCAAAGCTTTCTAATCTGTATTCTAGAATTAAGTTCCTAAATAGGAAATGGTGCAAATTTCAGTGGTTATTACCCACATCTTTCAAACTGCTCAGGTTCCAGGAACATGCACAGCCAAGAGAAGAGGCAAAATTCCACACATACTATTCCAATTATGGCCAGCCACTTTTTGCCTCCGTCAAATACTGAAGACGCCGCCACCATGTCTAATTACAAAAACATGCAAGGTGATAAAAGCCTAGATAACATGATGATTTTCTTCTAATTCGCATTTTGCTTGAATTTTGTCCCTCCAGCGCTATCTCTATCGTGGATCCCAGTACCACAAATACGCTTGGTTTGCAGACCCCTGAACTGTTTTGCGTGCCCCCAGAAGAGACACTCCAAAAATGTAACAGTCAGATGCTAGTAAGCAACGAAAATATTAGCCTCCTCCACACTAAAATCCTATTGAAGAGCAGTTGTGGGAAAACCTCATTCCTGGAGAGACTGCACACTGGGAAAGGGAATTTTTTCAGGCTTAACACCTCTAGCTTGTATTTCTCTAGCTTCATCCTAAGCAAAGAACATACAATGCAAGGCACATGAAGAGATTTCAAATTCATACTTTCTATAGCAAAACAAGAAACTACTATGCAATCTTCATTTACATGTTTTCTTCAATAGCAAATGTTCCTGGTTGCTGTTTGCATAAATAGCAAACTTACCTGCCATTTGCTTAACAAGGACATGGAGAGCCATGTTCACTTTTTGTAAAAGGCCTGAGGGTATTTAATTAGGGAACTGTCACTGGAGACAATTATTTGCAGGGATCTACATTTACATTTTATCTGCTTAACATTCCACACTTTAAAAACCCTGTATTACTTCAGTGCCCATTTAACTGGTCAAACTAGTTTTAATCAAACTTGAGACAGTCCTTAGAATATAAATTACAGTATGTTATAAGAAATGGGTATATTAACTTTGAAATCTTGGAAGTACCAGTTTTACTTTGAAAATGGATTCTCCAAGTGACTGCTAAATTCTTCAGCATTTTCCTTTCCCACCTCTAGACTGCTCATGGTGCTGCTCACTGGAAAAAGCACTGGGTGTATGCCCTGGTTTTAAGCAAACCTCCTATAGCTAGGAAGCTATAGCTGTCTTAACAGGCAGCTCAGACCTATGGTAAATCATGGCAATCCTTAGACTATGTATTTTGCTGCTTCTGTTTGCATGACACCCTCACTACAGGAAATGAACCCATGTTTATAATTACAAACCAAATCCTACTGTCAATTTTGTTTTTCTTTTTTGAATACAAGCCACATGGAATGCAGCACACCATCTCTGACTGCAGCACATGATTCCACAATTGCACCACAGAACGGAGGAAAACAGAGAAGCAAGACTAGCTGCCAGCCACCTAAAGCAGCACTCTCTCCTGCAGTGCATGTCCTGGTGTTCATGAGAACATCACAAGCGCTTCCTTCCAAAATACACAGTATCTAGTTTACTCAGAAAAACAAAAGAATAGCAATTTAAATGAAGTTTTTCTTGTTGACTCCTTTATTCCATTACCTAAATATTAAAGTATTTTAAGATTTAGGATCTAGTTAATGCATTCTCTATCTGTTTTTATCTGTTTTGGCGTTTCGCTATTTTTCCTCAAAGGGAAACGATTGCACATCCACTTGATGGTCCAGGAGGTACCACAGCTACAGGTTTAGACAGAAGAAGAAGTTGGCTGATTTTGAAAAAACACCCACAGTTCTCTTCTCCCAAATCTTCATCACAGAACATGCAGCTGCTTCAGTTCCTTGTGATGTGTCCACCTTCCCGATAACCTCAGCCCTGAACGTTGCAACGGCATTCCTCAGAAATGAAGGTATATGCAAGAGTCATGAGATTATACCAATTTTGCCCTCCAGTTAATACACAACTGCTAATGCTAGTTAAATTAGTGATTGGAACATTATTCTGAAAATACCTGCAAGTTTAACATTGCATTAGAAAGTTGAGTACACTTACGTCTTTTAGGACAGTATTACATATCACGCCTCTGGTGGATTTTAACCTCCTGCAAGCAAACAACACGAAACCTACTTACCACCTCAGCAGCACTTACAGGGTATTTTACACTGAATTCCTGAAGAGCTGCTGCATTTCTTCCTGGAATAACAACTTATGACTTTTAGTCTTGTGTACGAAGTTTCATTTTAAGCAAAAAACTCTGTACTGAAGTCAATGTCTGCAAGTCAAGTCATGTTTTGCGTAACATCAAAACTACCTATAATTAAAGGCTGCGAGACTTTGGGCTGAATTACAAGTATTTTTCATGTTGTTAGGAAAGAACTCCTCGTGACCACAGTATCAGTGTCAGCACCTTATCAGCTCTCAGCTTCGCACAGCTCTGTTGTAATAAAGTTTTGTAGTGAAGACGTGCTCAAAAGAGATGAGAGAAATGCAAGCCTGAATGCTCAACGCTTTGGAAAACTTACTACATTCATGTTCCTGAACACTCATTTGTGCCATATAGATTTTCTACCAGGCTGTAGCTTGGTCTATGATATTGGTTGTCACTTTGGTCAGTCTCACTTCCTGGTTCTCACACGAGCACAATATGTGGGTTTTTAAAACAGCATACATTTAACACAAAAGAAAATCTCATGTTTCTGACCTTCCTTTTTGATCTTATTTAGAATGCATGTTTATACTGGATTTTGACTTTTTTCCCTTCCCTCCTCCATTTTTTAAACAAGGCATTAGATTCCAGCTACCAGGCTTGCCAGTTTCACTTTAGTCACTGGGGGAGGATTATCAAAATAACATGGAACACAACAATCACTGGCAAGCAGAGAGCATTAAGCCGCTGATTTCTATTTGTGTCTTACAAATAACTCTCTCCGTCTTTTTCACCACTACTCATTTACACTCCTCTAAAGGCTGTTCAAGATACCAAGACATCTTAGGCAATCTTTTATTAAGACTGGAAATATTCTCCAAAACCTGAGAAATGAGAGCTGTATTTCTTGACCCAGATAAAGAACCATAGGTACGCATCAACAGATGCTGTCATGTGGAGTTTATTACACTCTTTCCGTGCTACATTTTGGTAATAGGCTAAGGCGTATTCAGAGTGTGCCACAGATGGTTGGGAGGAAAAAGGCAGTTTCCTTTGAGGTTTAAGTAGTACAAGATGATAGAGGAGAATAAAACCAATCTCTATTAGAGAATTTTGTCTTGTGTCCCAGCACGATAATGGTTTGCTCTGAGAAATCCACTTTGAAAATGTAAAGTGTTCAAAGTAAGAGCAATGCCAGGCAATAAGTCGTACCATGCCATGTGTTAAGCTGTTAGATATGTCACCTTGGATTCAAGACTCCCAGATCTAGACTGACTGCCTATGTTTCTTTCCGACATCTTCACGGCCTGTTCTTTCTTTTTTCTTTTACTTGGTTTTGGTTCTGGTTATATTGGGATGGCTGATCAGCTCTGCTGGAGGGAAGGTTACATAGGACTGGAGGCTAGCAAGTCCATTTGGCAAGATGTAAAGTGAGCAGCTAGTGCAATCCACAGGTCGCACGGAGAGATTTAAGTTCAAACCAGGCAAGGCAGAAATCCAATTTAATAATTACTCAGCCAGAACAATTCCACGCTATCAGCTACCCAAAAAGGAGAAGAGCAAACAATGCAGCAGGAATGAAATGAAAACTAGAAATCAGGAAAGGTGATCAGGTGCATATCTCCTTTCAATAAAATAGCTTGGTTTTCTTTTCCATTTAAGTACCAGTAGGAAATCTGTCAATCTTAGAGCTATCAAATTTAAACTCACTAAATGAAAGCAAATGAAAAATAACTTTGCAGGGTTAGCTGTGGAGTTGGATGTAATCCCTTTTCCTCCCCCTCACTTAAGCACTGACTTGCGTTCTGTGACAACGAATGTAATTAATACCTAATATGGCCACAATTCAATTTCTGCAGTTCAGAATGCATATCGGTTGCTTTAGATTATATTACTCTTGGTGCACACTAGCCCTCCATCAAGGCTGTATGTACGTATGCCAATTTGCAATTTTGGTCAACTCAGACCATACAACAGAAAAGAGCTTACTTTCCAAGGCCCACATGCTGTACAGAAAGCTATTTATAGAGAACTTTTAGAGTCACTCCTTCAGTTTAAAGAGATTTCAATCCATGGCTATTTGAAAAATTATTTATTCTAACCAAAGAAGGCAGACAGACATCACTATAAAGTATAAATGAGCTATTTCAGGATTAAAATGGGAAAAGTCTATCAAAGCAATGGGGGCTTGAGAAGTATGGAAGATTGGTTTTCATTTTTCAAGACAGAGCCATAAATAAAAAGAAAAATACTGCTAGAAAGGTTCTGTTAGCTCTTTCAGCACTAATGCATTTCAGTAGCAGCCCATGTTTCAAGCCAGCACTGGGGGCCCATTTCGCTGTCCCACGTATTAGCGCATACGTGGAATCCATCCGTGTGCCAGGATGTCCACACTTTAGGTGTAAGAGGATATCAATTCATTTTAATGTTGTTAACAAAACACAGCTGCCAAAACTCCTGAAAATAACTGTCTGATTTTTTCCAATCAGTTCTCCTGGCTGGTGAGGTAGCAATGGTCAGACCGAGCAGCACTTCAGTTCAGGTGTTTCCCATCCTGCGCTAACAGGTCAGCTGGTGGGATGGGGCCCCTGCATGCGCCCGTGGGATCTCATCAAGGAACGGGGACCACGCCAGTGCCTCTGGCCTTCTGCCTCAGCTCCAGCCCCCAGAGTTTGGCAATCCATTTGCTTGGGAGTTGGGGAGAAGGAGCTGTGCTTCATAAACTTTAAGATGTTCGCTTTCAGCTCTGGAGAAATCATGTACGCAGTTCTGCCTGCTGCAGTTTCCTGGGTAATCCCCCCCACGCACGAGTTGAGCACTGAATTCACACGTCCCAAACAAGGGGGCCGGATCAAACTATGATTCAAGTGCATAAAAGCCTCATATCCATTTTTGGAAATATTACTTTCAAAGGTCTCATGCTATTTCAGAAAATGCTAAGTGAGCCGGTATCAGGAAATATGTCTCAAGAATCACGTAACAATTTTAAGAGTATTTGCAATCCCAAGTCTTCATTTAAGTCTCACCTACCACAATCTCTTACTCCCTTATATTTCTTCTATTTTTCATTACAGGTATCTGGTAAGCAATGCCACAGTCAAGCTTACTCTATGATTTATATATCAAACAGAATAAAAAACTTTTTTCCATAAATGGCCAATTTCACTGCCCACTTTCAGTTCAGCAATTCTTCACTATAAAAGGGCAAGTCTTCTATTTAAGTGTTTCTTAGCTTTTGCAAAGGAATGATTTAAAAATGGTTTATTTTCAAAGTCTCTTTTGTGTGAATATACAGGACTAAAAAGAGGGATCTTCTTATGCTAGTTGCCAGTGACTACAAACTTCTCTCATGTCACAGACTTCAGACAAAATCTGACATGAGCCACTTCATTCAAACACAGAAATCTAATACAGAAAGAATTACTCTCTTTATTCAGGACAACTTAGATAAATCATGCAAAACTACTCTCACACCATTACATTTTGCCATACCCTGCCATTCACACTTAGTTTCATGTGTGAAGCCTGCCCCAGCTCTGAAACTTCCTGCAAGTCTAAAGAACCAACTTCATACCCCTAAAATCACAACAGGCTCATTTGGCATAGGAGTTGTCTCAAGGTGAAATTGCCACCCTGGAGCGGTGAGGCAATATCCCTTGGTTAAAGCTTCTGGGACCTGTCACAATACAAAGCATACCATGGTAAAAATGACAGACGAGATCTTCCCATCCGAAGTCTCTTCCAGTTCCTGTTGGGTAGAAGACCACCTCATTTGTAGCCCAACTTCCCTGTTTGCAAAATGGGATACCAGTTTTCAGCCTCAGGAAAGTTCGGCCTGATGCCATGAAGTGCTATAAAGGGTTGGTGATATTTGTGCTTGCTTTGAAATGCAAGCTCGTTCCATACGACTTCTCCACCCCAAATCTCTGTTATAGAAGGCTGTTTTTCTGCCTATTGCTGCCGTACTAAATTATGGTGTCTGAAGCTTGCCATTATATCACACATATTAAAATAGCCTAATGAGCAAGTCACTCATCTAGATTTTACAGTACTGTGCTCATATTGTAATACGGAGCTGTAAAGCATTTCTGAACATTTTCAGGTATTGCTGAAAGCTCCTTCTGGAACCAAGCTCCTTTGCATTTATGCCTCTAGGCTGAGAACATCTGCACATGGACATTTTGATTTATAGTTCCAAATATGCACATTTCGCTCAGTTTCGGTTCACTTGATGAGAAGGATTTTTTCTCAAGCTAAGAAAGCTTAGGTGTATCCAGCTGGATAAAGATAAAGCTACTGCTTGGCAGCCATCTTAGTGCTTTATTAAATACAGATGTAAGAAAACAAAGTAGTTTTGCTTAAACAGAACACTGTGAATGTTTGAAAAACTACAGTAAACCCCTTTTAATCTGCTTTCATTAGGTTTTCAGGTGTTGCACTGACACGTCATGGTCAGTGCTATGTTTATTAACTAGATGTATGTCTTTGTTAAAAAGGATATCCTTTTTAGGAGTAATTATTCAAATTTGAACAGATGCAAAAGGAAGCTCTAAACTGGTTCAATAACTTTCCAAGACCTTTTTAAAGATTACACAAGTTTGAAAATTCTGAGTTATATTTGTCACATGCTGCAGAAGCTGCCTTTCCTACCTGAGCTGTAGCAATTACATTATAACAGTCATGAAAAGTTATGAAAATTGGAAGTGTCTTCTTTTAATGCGCGATTAAATATCAACCAGCCATAGCAACATGGTACTGCTGGAAACGATGCTCAACAGAGCAGGGTATGAAAGGATCATCTGCAAGGAATGTCAGGAATTAGGGATTTGAGGGGTGACAAATTTAGGTAAATTCCCCTCAATAGCAGTATTTTCACACTGTCTACTCAAACTAGTCTGTATTCTGGAGTTTCAGAAGCCCTGGTAAGTAAATTAAGATCAGCAGTGTGAATTTGGCCAGGTAAATAATACCAGGGGAATGAAAAACAGCTATGTAGGTCTCAGTTCTTAGTACCTGCACCAAGGGGCAAGAGGCTACAATGGACTACACCTCTAACTTTGTATCCATTGACTTATATGTAATTTTTTTTAATGTACAATTTGATGTAATTGTTTTTTCATTATGAGTAGAGGAAGGGCATACACATGTTGTTGCAGAGACTTCTGCTTCCATGAAGGTTACATCGTGGCAATTGTGTAAACACGAGGCTTTTGAAAAAACCTCATGTCAGTGTCTGTTGAGCAGGTTCACAACCTATTCTGTAGTCACTGGTTGAAAAATAAATGTGTCTTAAAAATTAAAAATGTTTTTTAATAATTTCAAGAAAGCATAATTTCCATGAAAGAAGTTCAGTAACAGTTACAGAGGAAGGAAAAAAAAAAAAAAAAGATTAATAGGGTTGATTTTCTTTTAAACTAAAAGAAAACTACTTTCATTATCTTATTTGTCAAAGGCCAGTCAGGAAAAATGTTATGTGTGCCAAAAATTCGTAAAGATTCTAGCCTGAGAAAGAGGTGAGGTTAAAGTAACTAAATAACATGGGATCATAAACATACAACACTCAGTTTCAAATGAACTCAGTTTCTATGAACTCTTATATTTGTAAGTTGTTAGCTCATAATTTTATCATAACCTCAGAGTATTTGGAATTTTTTTAAAGCATTAGCTCTAGTATTTATTTATTACAAAAATAATCTAAGATTTCATGTCTAATCCTCATTTTAGGAAGAACAGTCCTGAAAGATTCCTAAACCCAGAAGGCATTTTTTGTCACATGGTTTCTTACGACATCATTCATTTTAAATACTTAAGGCTGGGAACACTTCATTCCTGCAAGGACAGAAAGGTATATGAAATATTCATTAAAAAATGAATGTCAATGCATTTCAGTCATTCATACCTGTTAGCCTGGTATTCAGATAAATTCAAGAAACACAAGAGTTCTTTAAATTTATTTCAAAATTTGTGTGAGAGTTTCTCCTTAGCATGCTTTGCTCTGACAAGTTAACCTTACATATTCAGGAGTCAAGATGTCTAGCACCATTTTAAATAATTTTGACAAAGTACTGTACATCAAGGACACAGGGAAGACAGAAGAATTGTGGATGGAAAAGAACTGACTTTCTGGTAACTGGTATGACAGGAGTGCAGAGATGGGAGTTTGTCAAAATCAGTATACAGGTAGAGAAAGGAGGCACTCCTAACAATTTTTCCATTTAAAACCTACATGGAAAATCCAAAATTATCCTAAAAAAATTAAAATAACTTTAAAATTAAAAAGTCAAGAACAATAATGTTGTTTACAAGCTAGCAACAGTGCATCACTGCAAGATGGTCTATGCTATTGAGCTCTCCATCTACTGAGCTTCTGGAGTGTTTTGACAGAAATTCCTTTGCTCATTTGCACTTAACTGATATTTTTGGTGCTCTGAGTGGTTTTCCAGCTGCAGTACTATAACAATCATTTGATTTTATTTATGTTATTTATAGCATAGAATTAATCCACAAATGAAAATATGGGAATTTGAAATTGGCTGCCTGTTAGGCCATTTCAACTGTTTTGCCTGGGTATCTTTGACCATCTTTTTTCCTGTCTCATTCCTATTTTTAGAGATTGGCAAATAACTATTTGTTACCAGGCCAGGTTAAAATAAAAGCAGTTCTAAAACTTGTTTGGAGCAATGTGCTGATATTATCTGCTATACCAAGTAATTCAGATACAAATCAATGTGCAATTTCAGTATTGCTGAAGAGATGGGAGATTCCTGACTTATTTTTAAGTTCCAAATTTTATTTTCATGAGTTACATTTTCAAAATTCAGTTAAGTGCTCTTGAGAGTTTTTCCTTATGATCCTTCCCTCAAAGATAACTATAAATAACAGTGCAAACCAAGAATTCAGTCTTTACAAAACACCACCATCATTAAGAATAATTTTGCAGTTTCACTCAAAAAACTACAAGGTAATGCTTAGAAATGCTAAACAAAATATTATCTGCGATGACAGTCTGTAATTCAGTACTTTCAAATTAGTATTAAAATACTAAGTTTTATATTTAGGAGAGTGAAATTTAGCTGGGATCTTTGATCACATCTCTAGCATTTGCCAGTACAATTCTCTTTAAATAAAAAACAAGAAAAAGAGAGACAGAAAGACTCCAACAGTGTTTGCTAGCTCAACGAATAAAGTTAGAAGCTGGATCAAAGAATACTGAACTAGAGGCCCTGAAGCCAGTTGGCTTTGTTGAGCCTCACATTCAACTTTTTTTTCGAAAATCAAGTGTTTCATATGCAGCCCAACTGTATGACATCTACAGCTACTCAAATATGATCCTCAGTTACCAGAAATATGTGCATACTAGTGAGCAGCAGCTGGAAAACATTACTATCAGTGGTAAACCTGGATGGATATCAATATCTGCAAGCTAATAGCCAGAGAAAAGTAGTATTACAGTTGTACGTGGCCACCTGCCTATAGAGATTGAGAGTGATTAACTCTCTTCTGAACTGAGCGTCACTCTCCTCAGAGGGTGCCTTAATGACTTTAAAAGATTGTTTAGAATCCTATCGAAAGCATATTCTTTATATTTGCAAGGTAAAATAGCATTTCCCCACTGTAAATAGCTGAGATTTACAGCCTCCCCTTGGCTAGGACTCAGCACAATGCTGTGGAGCAAAATGCACCACCCAGCTTATGAAGATTCGACGCGTGTGATTAAGCATGTGGAACAAAAGTCTTAATGTTCAGCTGCAAAAACACGCAATGATTAGTTAAATATTTGACTACAGCAACACGGAGTAACAAGAGAACAACTTTGCGCATGTACACATCCTTGTGTTAAAAAGAAACATTAAATCATGAATACAATTAAATTGACCAGGAAACAAAGTCTGGAGTCTCTAAAAGAGGTAATAAGATCTAAGAAAAGGATACTCTTTCCACTTCTTATTTTGTACTGGAAAGGCATAGGAAAGAAAAAAAAAAAAAAAAGAAAAAAGAGTAAATGGCATTCTACATTCCCATTCAGATGTGGGTACTGCATCGGGCCTGCCTCTCTGTGCTCATTTTCAATCAGTAGTTATCCACAGAAAATAGGAATGCATCACAGAGCTATTTATTTTCCATTCAATACCCCACCTGGAAAGACCAGCAATCTTGCAGCTCTGAAAGGCTCCATGCTCCATTGCTGATCTTGCTAAGATTTAAGAGACCACCAGTGCTCAAGGGCACTATACAGATTTATAGGCACTGTGGGCTTAACAACCAGCCACAGCCTGAAACTTTGACATCCAGATGAAGGCACTTCCATACAACTATTGTATGAACACCTCCAAGTTGTACTTTTGTTCTTGGAGCATGATTTTGCTGGAAGGTTTCTATAGCACTAACAAGACTCACTGTCCTATCAGATACTAGCATAAATTTGGTACAGTAAATCCATGGAGGTTATTATTCCTGTCCACCTAAATCCTCCCAAGATGTAAAGTTTCAACTCTACTTTAAATGCAAAAATAAAATGCAAGCAATCCTACCTGTTTGTTTTTGTTTCTTTTTTCCCTGAAAAGCTACAGAATTTTGCATCTCAGCTGTAACCAACTGTTTGGTATCATAGGGTCACAGTGCATAGCAGACCCAGGAGTGTGAACAAGCTATACTTGCTAATACATTCCATGGAAAAGGGGCACAAAAACTGTTAAATAGTTATTTATTTCATCCTAGGCTATGCTTTTATTCTTTTCTACAGCAGTATTTTAGATCTCAAAAAAATTAAGGCATTAAGGAACCAACCTGGATATTATAAGCACAGCTGTCAAGAAAAGCCCATGTGTAGAATCTGAGAGTTGAAGGTACCGAGGAAAGTTAAAACTAAGACTTAAACAAAGACCACTAGCCAGGACATGAGCTACTGAAGTGCTAGGAATTACTGTAATTCAGAAAATTAAGTTACTCACTGCCATTGTCCATACTGAGCATGATCTGGCAGGAAATGTGTAACAAGCAATGCCAGGAAAAGGTTACCCAACTGGTCTTTATGCTTTTTTGATTATTCAAATGTTGTGTAAGTATCTGACAAGTGGTAGGCATCTTTGCAGCCCCCAGCATTAGCAGTCATTTTAGGATGCCACCGAGTATTTCTGAGGTCAATCTGTGTAAATGTTAAAGACTGAAACTGCCTTTATGTCCAACAGAGTTTGCAAGAAGAGAGGAAAGGACGAAAGGGCAACACTTTCCCTTTAGAACATTTCTGAGGAAAGGGTGCCTCTTCTCTGCTTCTACTGGATACTAGAATATGGCAGATCACCTCACTCCCACTGCTTTTTCTCCATTTTTTTATCAAGTTACTCACTGAAGGAATATCCAGTAAATTATCCTAGCATGCAGGGTAGTGTGGACCATCACACAGAGAAGGCAAGACATCTTCCATTCTAACCAAGAAACCAAAGGAATTTATATACAGGGTCAGTATGGCCCATATTGCTGCTTAGCTCTCTATTACCATGACAGGGCACCCCAGCTCCAAGCTTTCTTATGCTGGTTCAGCATGGGAAGTTCCCCTTTCTCCCATTCCTGCGGCCAGTTAGCATCATCTTCCTGCTTCCTCTGCACTGGCGTGAAGCACAAGACCCCACAAAAGAAGATACAGTCACTAGATGAAACCACACAGAGGAGGAGATTCACTTTAACACTGTGAGGGAGGGGAGGAGAGGGACTGAAGAGAAAACAGAAAACTAGGCAAAAGGATATATATGAAACCTATCTTTCTCATGTTCAAAAAGAGCAAGAATATGCTGCGTCAAGACCAGCCTTCACCTCCTTTTCCATGGGGTCCTTGCAAACAAAGAGTACTCCCCAGCCACAGCTGTAAGTCAGATAATGTCCCATCACACTAGCTGTTGTACACAGGTGTAAGATGTTCTCCTGGACTAGATAAGAAAGGTAAAACATCACAAAAAAGCAGCAAAACAGCAAACAACAAACGGTCTCTCAGAGCAGGAGTAGCGATTCCAGCACTGAAGTTCAGCATCTGCTTGGACACAAGCCTGGCTTGCCCAAAGTGCCTGCTGCCGCCGAGGCAGTGGCACAGTCTGACCACACAAGACTAGGCCCTGCAAGACATCAAATTAAATCTAACAGCAAAGCGTACAGAAAAAAGCAGTATATTTCACTCATTCTCCACAGATGTCTATTCAGTGTAGTTGGGTTGAGATGCATAGCTGACCTAGGAATCTGAGAAATTTACATTTGCCACGACATTCAGCAGAAAAAGGGTATAAAAATCATTTAACATGTTGAAAAAGATCTCACGTTGAGTTTAATCTAAAGAAGATCGACAATAGTTTGGTTAATCGGCAACATATTTTTTATTATTTTAACAGATATCTGAAATTAGAGGCAATAATCTAAAACTCTGTAAGTAATTTTATAACTGTTTATATTGCTATAACTACATAAAGTGCATTTACATGCTGGAACTGATTTCTGGGCATGTTTCCTGCGACAAACAGGGATAATAAATCCCACAGTCTTCTCCACCATCACCTTCTGCTGTATGTCACATTTTGGTTCATAAATTACTCTCCCCCTTCACTTACAGTGCCCCTTCACTTTTATGAAACACAGCTGTCAAGGAGGCTTCAGTAACAAAAAAATTCTCAAATTCTCCCAGTCTCAGGCATTTCCCTGTCTATTACACTGCTTACAACATTAGGGTGGTGTTATGTGAAACAAGGCTGCCTTAAGAGTGTAGCTGCCACTGTCTATTGACACAGAACACTTTTAAAATGAGAATGTAGTAAGAGTCAGAGTTCAAGAATCGCACGCCCAGTCCAGCTGGATAACATACAAACATCTTACAACTCTGTCTCATTAAACGAGTTCAGGGAAAGGGCATTGCTAAAAATGAAGAACAAATGTCTTGATTTACAGATCTACGCAGCATTTGCTGCAGTACATTAAACAGTAACAGAAGTCATTTTTAATGTAGCTTCTTTCACTGAGAAGCACGTAATGACACCACATCTGTGCTGCTAAGGGGGAACTCAGAAAGGATGCATACATACAGCATAAGTCATTTGTGCTACCTTTTACTGAAAGCCCATACCAGGAGAAGGTAATGACAGCAGTATGGTGATGTACAAAATATTGCTCCAGTTACTTAAATCAGGATGCTCAGTCCTTGCCCTTCCTTTCTGATCACTGCCTGTCCAGCAGCCAGCTGTGGACAGCCCAGGAGATGCTCTCAACAACGTACTGTACGCTGTATGTCCAGCCCAATGTAATGTATGTCACCTGAGTGTAAGGGACTTGAATTCACGCCTGTAAGCAACAGGGTAGAAAATCAGAGACTACACATCCATATTTTCACAGCAGGGACATGCCAATACAAATCAGAGTACTGATTTTACCAGTTTACCAGTAATAACCAACTGGTCCATAGCAATCATACTGGTTGTTGAACAAAGACTATTTTTGCTGAAGTATGCACAGGCCTCTGCGAAAGAGCTCTGTGTCAGGGCAATTGCTTGTGAACTGCTATTCCACTCTTTCCAAAGATGCCTAAGCAACTTTCTGCACCATGTTTTATTTCTCTGCTACTGCAAAACACCACACAGCACAGAGCACACAACCCAGATCCCATTGGGATGGACGTGGAGCACTATCGAATGCATCTGCCATGGTGGAACTGGGTCAAAATGCCCGCAATGGATCCAGAAGTGAGCTTCTTTGATTAGGGATGTTGGGAGAGGGGTAGCAGCTCATCGCTCTTGGGCGCAGTGTTAGTTAACTTTCTGCCGCTAAGCAGGCAATCAGAAAAAGACTCACAGGATTATAAGGATCATGTATCCATGGCGATTTTAATAAGAAATCTTGCTTGCAGTAGAATAGATAGAAGCAAGAAACAGAATCAGTCTTCACGGGTGATTTATTTTAGTTCATCTCCTAGGAAGTAGGATGTTACTGGTTTGATTTGAAGCCAAAAATTGTAAGCCTGGATCAAGTTCTTGAGATTCAAATTCAACTATATTCTGCTCTCAGAAACCAGGACGCTGTGGATGTCTTTATCTTAAATACACCAGTTCTCTTTGGTAAATTGCTTATAATGTATTAAGCCAAGTTTTGACAGAGTCACACTGTGAACATTAATTTCATCAACATAAGTATCTCTTACTTCAACTGCCCTGCTTCTTTTGCTGTAGCTTTCTGAAAGAGCAATATTTATGGAACTTCTTTTCCTCCCTAAGCCCACCAATTTTTAATAGTTCCCAGGTAAAGTAGCCTAACGTACATATACATAATTTTGTCAATTCTTCAGCCAGGAAAGGACAGGAATTTTGCAGCATATGTCAGGATACTGTGTGGAAAAGAGCACTAAACAGTTACAACTTTCATTTGTATCTATATTTAAATTTAATTCTTTTTAAGAATTTGTATACATATAAATATATATATATGTATATATACATATATAGGTTCTATCAAGTATGAGGACCTCTTGCTTACAAAGTTTCTCCTTGGATCAGCTGTTTAATGCCCCTTATTCTTTGCAGGTGATTGCTACATTTTCTGAAATACAGTAAGCTTTTTGTTACTATTTATTTTAATAAGCTATTCTATCAAGCATTTTTATATCGCTCATCATCACAATATTCCCTGAGATCCAGGATAAACAGAGCATTAGTGCTCTCAATGCCCATGGGATTCTGTGACTGCCCAACTGCAGGGTGTCCTAAGCAGTGAAGCTATTTGTGATGCCAGAGCAGCTATTCTGTGACCATTTGGTTACCTCTGTTGTCTACAGCTTTATTTTACTCTGTGCCCTTGCTCAATCAAGGAGGAAGAAACCCCAAGAAAACTGTGTCAACAAGTAGAATATGATAGAAAGACTTGTAAAAATATGGAAAAGAGCAACCTGGTTGCCTTCAGACTGACTCTGTAGAAGAGAGGTGCCACAGTTAGAGTTTTAGGCTTGAACGAGTGAAAACTAGAATAGAAATTATGTTAAGGCTTCTGAGAAAAGGATTCTGACAAATGGCAAACCAGCAGTGAAATGTTTGCATTCCTTTTGCAAGGTCCAATAGCTGTGTTCCCATAGCTACTGTATGTTGAGATGGATGATGTAGCTAGAGCAACAGAAAGCCAACATCCATTTCACTGCAAAATTCCTAAGTGATTACTTAATCCTTCTTTTACCTCCCTCCAAACTTCTAAAAGAGGGAAAAAAATTAGGGTTAGCCTGTTCTTTGAATGAAATAAAATTACGCTAAAAATATTAAAATATCCACTGCAGACAAAGGGCACAAATTGCCTCATTCCATTATTTCCATCTTCACACTGACCAGGGGCCATTGCTGTTTTATTAAAAAGACAGCTGTCCCTGCATTAATCAATGACGGATGTTTGGCAGTCTGCAGCTCCTCCAGATCCCATCATATTCCAGTGCAGCACCTAGTCATTTAAAAGCTAGCCCTTCCATCAGGTGTACTTGGTTGTTTCTTAACTCACACCACCCACCATTTATATCCCACTACTATTTTGAAAAAATGCTTCTACTCAGAAAATCTGAAAATTTTCATAGCGATTATTTGCCTCCACTTAGCAGTGCTAGTTCCCTACATAATTAAAAAGGAATATTGAGGCAAGCATGGAAAGTGCTGCTTAAACCACAGAGTCTTTTAATCTTCAGCATGTTGTTTGTCATGTGATTGCCAACTGGATAATGTTTGGCAAACCAAGGGCATGTTCTGTTATATGTATATACAGTTAAACAGAAAAGAGTTTAAAGTTTAACCTATTACAATGATTTCTGCTTTAACATCTCAATTCAAATCTCACCAAAAACAATAGGAGTCTCAGGGGGATTTATACTGGGTCCTTAAGACGAACAGTCAGCACAAGCCTTGACTTCTTAAAGGCCATACACAGAAATATGCCCCTGTATCCAAACGTGGAGATACCAGCAAAAGTCTGCACCCTGAGCTCTCGTTATTGTTGCTTCAATGTCCTATTTAAAGCTGCATTTTTTATAGTTACATTATCTTACTCAAATGGTCAGTCGTTGCTAGAACTATAAAAGGATTAAGCAAAACTTAAACCCTGATACAGCACAAATTAATCTGTAACCATTGATTAGGAAAATACTGAAGCAGTTTTATGTTAAAAAGTCAATCCTATAATATTCCAAATTAAAAAATCCCAATGTTAGTGCTCAGAAATAATCTCAGAAGAGTCCAGAAGGCAGCAGAATCTCAGTGTAAATATTTAAAGTTTTAATAACAAGATGTTTATGCAAGCTCATAAATCCATGTGTGGCACAACTACCCAACATCTTCACTGACATTGCTAATTTTGGCTTGTGTGGACAGAAAGAAGGCTCAAGTAAATACTGCAGAGAACTGTTTTTCCAGACCCCGTCTTTCTGTCAGGTCAAAATTGCTGAGACTTGCAGAAACATTCAGTTAATGTTGGGGTTATTTTTTTTCCCGTCCGGGAAAGGTACAGCACAGGTAGCATGTACGCAAAGTTACTCCTTCAGCAAGTGTCATTAGTCAACTATTTTCCACTATGAAAATAAGTGAAAAAAAGAATATAAACCCAGCCCAGGTTTCATCTTTTTCAGAGGAGATGACGACCACTCAGGTTATGAGACATGACTGTTTTGGAGATGAGGCTGTGTTGTTTTTTTTCCCTCTCCTGGCATTATAACATACCTTTCCCACTCCCCGGGGCACAGCTTCTGAAAGAGGAAAGTTTCACAACACGGCGTCGGCAGAGCAGGCGTGTGTACTGCACACCAGCCTGGGACGACAGAAATTGTGCAGGAAGTGAAACTGCTGTAGGTTCACAAGTTTTCAAATACAGAGCTGAATATAGATACAAGCTAGCTGAAAAGTGGAAGAAAGGTAGAGTTGACAAGGTTCATGCAATGTAGTGAGAGACAGAAAAATGCATAGTAAAGAACTTATGGTTTTTTTTTTTTAATCTGGACCTTTCTAATGTAAATCATTTCACAGGTTACCCAAACAGGTTGGTATTTGATGTGTATTAAGTTTTTTAGAGCAAATTTACAAATAGTCTCATTTTTGTCTAAAAAACAGTATCAGCTCTGGGCAACCTAACAAAATAAGAGCCTGGTAGGTCAGCAGGTCATCATTAACCTCAGTGTTGTAATACCTTTGAAGTACTGCAGCAGAACTAATTTAAAAATCTAAGGCTAGCTATCAGGTTGTGCTGCTGGAGTCCTCCAAATCTGCAAATTTGGGATGACTATAGGCTCTGGCTGAATTAACAGCAGAAAAGGAGATAGGCTGCTCCATATAGCAGCTGCACAGGCACCTTTGGAATTTCAGTCAGAACTACAAAAGGCTTCCTCAGGGTTTGCACAGAAATTTTTTGCCATCGCCCTGCAAGTAACTGAGGCCAAAGAACTGCAAGTTCTGAGACCAAAAGTAAAAAGAGTGGGAGATCATCAAAATTTTATCTTTCACCATATGAGATTCCACCTGCATACCAGGGTAGTGTGAAACATGTCTGGTACAAGCCTAAGCAAGGAGAAAGGAGGACTCAGAGGGCACGTGTGTACTCTGTTTCTTCCAGACCTAAACACAAATTGGTTCACACCTCAGTTTTAATGTCAGCTTCTGTAAGAATGAATGACTGACCTGGGATCCAGGACTGCCTCTTCTTCAAGCTGTGTCCACTGTGTGAAACCAACAACTAAATGTTATAAGAAACTGGCCCTACCCCATATGACAGAAAACAAGCCACGGTTCCAGAGAACCCTCGGCTTCCTTCCTGCATGCTGCCCATTGCAAAGGGATGAAGACAGGAACTACAAATGAATACAACCGTTTCAATATTAGTGACGAACCCTGTAAAAGTGAAGTACAAGGCTGGAAAATAGCTTGCTGTGGGATTGCCCTAGGCATGCTAAGAGAAAGGAGTGCCATTGCTACTTCTTCTTCAGGGAGAGAGAGAAATCACCTTGGTGAATTGGATTTCAATACCAGAAAGGCAGTCTGAAGACTAGAGATAGGGAATAAATTGTAAACTGTGAGTATCCTCAAAACACAACACTTCCAAGATACTAGTTTTGTGAAAAATAACTATTTAGAAAAATAAGCCCTCCAAATTCTAGAGAATTTAAAATAAACCGCCACTTTGTCGTTGAGGCACCAGTCTTATTATTAGAAACAGTTATGATGTTTACTCCACTGTACTCAGTAAAAATGCCAGATCCAGGATTACATTTCCTCTGTTCTTCATTAAATCTACTCCTTAAGTTTTACACTCTGATCCCTGGCATGACTTGAATAGGGCCTCCTGCCCACTTGAATTATGCATTCTGGTGTGTTCAGAGTAAGCAGTGCTTTCCCCCAGTAATGCAATGGACTCCAACTGCAGCAACAGAAACTCAGAACAAGAATCTGAAAGAGAAAGAGAGTAACACTTCATAGACAGAGTCAACCTTATGACTTCCATCCTGCATCTATTGTAAGAAATGCAGCAACTTATTCTTGTCCATCTGCGCGAGGAGAAAGAAAGTGTTTTACGTGCAAGGACATCAGTGCCATGGCATTAGTTGATAAATATATCCGGAGCTTCTCAAGCAGACAACGGTTACTGTCTGATCACTGTATCAAAAATGAAGCTTACATAGTGGAATGAAGAGTACTCAAAATTCAAGTATAAACAGCAGGTGGTCTGCATCTATCTAGTAAAGCTAGCACTACGTGAGAGAACTAGTTCTAACTGGTATTCTGGTAAGGAATCCGCAGATGAGAGAGGCAGCATGGAAGGTCATCCCAGAAATACTCATTTCAGTAGCTGTGACATAGTATTAAAGAAGTTTGCAATTTTAAGTGATTAGGTTTTATTTTGTCTCCGATAAAGAAAAATAAAATTTAAAAAAATAAAACAGTGATGTGGACAATCAGTGTTATTTTGGAGGAATCAGCCATGCCATCATGATGAAAAAGAACTTTATTCATGCAGCTCCATTTTTTAAATTCTTTTTCTTTATGCACACCAACAGATTACAATAGAAAGTCCTTAAAGAGTCAAATGGATGCAAATAGAAGCTGTTTACAGTGAGTCATATGAAGTGACTACCGGAAAACTCATTATTGCTCAACATTGACAGTGGCAGCGGTGAGGTGACCCAGGAATGGGAAAGAAAAGAATTAGGAGATCCTGATACGGGTGAAGTCATTAATTTCTAAGAACATTTCCCAAAAGGCAAGATGCAAAAGTGATAGCTGATACTATTGATTTAAGAGTGAAAAGTGCCCTAAGAAATGACAGCAGGAAAAGTTTGTAACAGATCTAGAATTTGCCAAGAGATGACTGGTCTGATACACTTTCTAAGTTTTTGTCTGTATTTGTAAGGTAAAAACTTCAGAGCTTCATGCAGTAGAGCAGGACTGAGCAAATTCAGGTCTCCCCACAGGCCTGTGAAACTCTGTCATGTAAGTTCTTTCTATTTTACATACCTCAATTATTCACTTCTTCCAACATACCAAGCACATAGGAAATTTTCTAAGTATTTAAATGAAAATCTTTGCCAGTTAAAATTAAATATGTTCTCCAGCAGAGGAGGTAATCCACAGAGTGAGACTTCTGCTTTGAGGTACTCATTTGCAAAACACCCAACTGTCTTGGCGGGGGGTGGGAATGAACTATCTCAGAGAATTTCTTAACCCATGAGAGAATTTCAAGTCCATGCAACTGAAGAAGTGGCTAATGGTAAACGAAAAAAAGAAGCTCCTTGCTCAAGGATGTATGTACTGCACTTATTACAGCACTTAGTGTATGCCTACCACGCTACATTCATTTCTATAGCCCTCAATGGAAAAAAAATGATACGATAAAATTTAGCCCATGTAAGTGAGAAATTTAAAATAAACCCAAAATAAGGAAGGACCAGTATTTTTGGAGATACTACAAGTACACAAAAGAACCATTGCCAGCTGGCAGACTGTGGGGCAGATAGATAGCCTGCCAGCACAAACGATCCTGTGCCCTGGCGCAAGGTTTTGGCAAGTTTTGCTGTGTCTGTTGGAAGTGGATTTCCCGTGAGCCCTGGCAGCACCAGGCAGGCTCTCACCTACGCTGCGCCCAGGCAGGAGGGAAGCCAGGGAGAGGGAAGGAAGGAGAAGAGCTAAGGGCCGAAGCAGAACCTATGGTCAGGCAGGGGTCTGGGACTACCTCCCACCACGTGGGAGCACAGGAAGTAGAACTGGGATGGGAACTGACTGCAAGAAAAGACCTGAGATCCAAAGACATGAAGGATGTGGGAAAAGGATGAGGAAACTGCACAAGAGGGATTCCTAATAGTAGAGATGTCTGTGCCAATAATTAACTAGAGAGGGCTCTGCACATTAAATCAACATCTTTGAAAGAGGCCGCTGTTGTGATAAGGGGTAGGACAATCGTGCCAAAATGCAAGAGCAATGTCCCCAGAGCAGGAACGGAACAGAGAAGTGCCAGAGCGGGTGAAATATCATCCTGTTGGGGACTGGAAAAGATTACGGTCTAGGCTGAGAGCCCTGGCTGGAAACAATCTTTGGTACCTCATTTTGGTTTGGGGTTTGGGGGGGGGAAGGGGGCAGGGGGGAGGAAGATAAATGGGAAACATTTAGGCAGCAAGGCAATCCTTAATTCATACAGAGAGATTTCGGTCTTTGTTCCATTTCCATAGTGAGCAAGAGTGTCTGTGCCTGCAGTCCACCTCCCACAGAGTTGACACAGATTGGGTCAAGATTCAGGAGGCTCAGGGGCAGCTAGATTAGATCTGGCACTGACCAGGAGTTAAAATTAAGGACTTCTGTACAATCAAACTTTTCTCTACCAAGGCTTCCTCATCCGTGTTTTTTCCTTTCCCATTATCTGAGCTAATGAGGAATTGTCCATTATGCTGTCCAGCCCCGAAGCAGTTGCCCAGGAGGAGCAGAGGTGAAACAGTCCCCAGTACTGCAAAAAAGCACACGCATTGGCAGACAGCAGTGGATTAAATGCAAGCACAGGGATCATCTGTTTTTCCATTCACCCTACCATTTAACTCTATTAAGGTTATTTTAAATACAGAGGACTTACTACTGTAGTGGGCCATTTTTGAAGTTATTCCAGAATATTTTTACTGTGCTGCTTTTTTTCTTTTTTTTCCACTCTAATGGGAAAGCCTCACACACACACACACACACAAAAAGCCTCAATTTTAAGAAAACACGTTGATTCTTTTATGTCCTCAAGGACTTGGCAAACAGGCAGATTTGGCAAGCAGAGTCATGGCCAGGCAGCAGCTTTTAAGTTTATGGACACGAAGGCCAGTGACATAAGGCACATACACTCTGTATCACAGCTGCATGCTACCGAATTTCCACAGTGGGTCAGTGACACCATTATGTAAACAATGGAAACAAGAGATCAAATCATCCCCAACACAGCCAATCTATTAATAAAATAAGGTCTTTTTGGGTATAAAAAAATCAAGAATTGGCAAAAGAAAAGCTAGGAAAGTTCCCTGGTTTAAAAACCACACAGACCTGAGTTGAAAGTTACTGGCTCCAGTAAACTTGGCTTAAATGAATCTTCGGTACCTACAACTTTTTGAAATATCGTGCGCAGCTTCGCTGAACACAAGGCACATCAGGATTCTGGCCATACAAAGGGGAAAGGCAGTGCCTTACAAAACCTGTTTCTAACTCACATTCTCCTCTTCACTTTGCTTCAGAGAAATACTCAGATTGCTTTCATCTCTGTGGTATCTGAGGTATGATAACCGTGTCCAAGTATGGTCAGCTAATTATCTTCTGTGGATAATTAAGAGCGCTGAGGAGCTTGGCTTTCTGCACCAATGGTAGTTGTCAAGGCTTTTATTCTCGGCATTTAACTTTGTTCCTTAAACACTTCTTAAACTGAGAATCGCAATGCTAGGTTTTTAATTTTTATAAGACCTACAGAATAGATCAAAAATCTTTTTTTTACGTGATAATGATGTGTTTCAGAGCACTACTAGCGCTTTGTTGTAAGCACCTTCACACATGATGAATTAAGGTTTCAAAACACCATGTAATTGTACCTGAATTCAAATAGCTGCCAACCACAGTTGAGCTACAATCCCCTACTAAGATCCAGGTCATACTAAAGGGATAAAAAGAGGGGAGGAGCTAAAGTATCATCTGTAACAGTTTAGCAGAATATCCTAATCAGCTGTTATGTAGTGATTTATTGCTTGGCCTAGGCAATTTGCTAAAAAAGTCGGGGTTTTCTTTGTAGTCTAGGAAATAAAATTTCAAATGCCCATATCTCACTATCTTGAGACATAATAACATGACACAGTTTTCCTGGAAGCATAGTCAGGGAATTTTGAATTGCCATCACACCGAGCCCTCACCCTGTCAGAGTGAGCCCTTAAATAGTACCTGCAAGATACCCTCTGAAGTCTTGAAGTGATCCACGATTGTTGAGGCAGCAGCTGGTTGAAAAGCAAAACATGCTCTGATCTTTGCCTTATTGTTGATCTGCATGATGTCCCCCTTTTGGCTACTCTATCTGTTGTTCTGTGCAAACAATTGGACTATTTGTCTTGGAATAGAAATATTTTGCACAGTGAGAAAATGATCTAATTTTAAATTTTTTTTTAAGATGACATGAGGAAATTCTTTCTGAAGCAGTGCAAGTTACATGTAAAGTTAAAATGGAAAATAGAAACATTATTCCAAGAGAAAGAGGAAACAGTCTCAAAATACTTAATGAATTTTCCATGCATTGCTCCATCTGACAAGTTGCGTTAATCACACCATACAAGATGCATTACACCTTCTCACCTCCCAAAACTGCACATATTTTAGGCATGAGAAAATTAAACCCATGTGAAATTGAGAAATTGTAAGCCCCTGAAAACAAGTGTTTAAAAAGTTTTATCAATCACTCTTGTAGCAGCGGTAAATCTGGATATCTTGCTCTTAGCTTAAACAGACACCAGTGACTGATTTGACTGTGATATTAAGAGTTGTTTCTTTATTTTGATGTTTGAGTACTTCATAGGAGAAATATTTGTACAAAATTTGTACTTGTTAGCTAGGACAACACACACAAGCCAGTTGTTAAGGCCAACAATACCCCTGAAGCAATGTTTCAGCTCTAGGTTGCGGAAATAGCAGAGCAACCCAAATGAATCCAGAATTTCAAGGGACTGCTCTTTATATCCCTCTAATTGGGTGGACACATCAATCCTTGTTAGAGCACCTCAGTGATTCATTTGTTGTTTACTGAGGCATGTGCTGGAAGAGTCCACTGGCATGCCTTCAAGGGTCACAGAGAAGCCTCTTCCATTGAAATTAAAAATCTAGTTGTCTTTAGTCATTTTTTAATAAACAGGATTTCCATTTGACCCACATTAGAAGCTTGCTTTGTTGAGATTTAGAAAGAAATGTCTGTCCTTGCAAAAGAGCATGGGGTCTGTTAATATTCAGATTAGATTTACGCAGTGATTAGGTATTATTAGCACTTGAGTTTCAGCTCAAAACGAATGTAGTTTCTTCCCTCTCTCAAGAAGTTTGTCTCAAGGAGTCACCTTTCTTCTGCTCAGAGGCAATGCTAGACACTAGAGTCTTTTTAACAAATGGATTTTCAGTCAGACCTGCATTAGGTGAGAAGCTGGAGTGCTCCAACACCTCACCAGGCATAGGTCTGTAAAAGACCATCTGCAGCACAGATGCACGCAGCCTGGCTTTAACTGTGCCAGGTGCTGCTAGTCATGCGGCTACCCCAAAGTGCAGCGTGGACTAGCTATTTTTGTTCTTACACTGCCACTTGCATGACTTCTGCAGGTTGCTGATCTCCATGCTGCCATGCAACTTAAGCACATGCCTTGAGCTAAATCAAAAGTAGCGGTGCATCACAGAGCCACCACAGCAGCACCAACAGTGTAGACATGTCTCCTGGTTTGGCTGACACAGGACTAATTTTTCTTCTAATCCTTGGGAAAACTGCACTTTTAGAAGAGTCTGGTGTTTGAATTTGTGAAATATTTACTTTATAGCCGGCTGTGGTATGCAGGTTTCAAGGTCTCAGTGTTTTCAAGTTAGCCAGGTGCAGGGATGAGGAGGAGCGAGACCTGGANGCCCTTCCCTTCCTCCCAAAGCCAAAGACACTTGCAGTGTCCCACATTTGCTGTCCGCTGCTGAGAGCGCATAGCTTCCTACTGACAGAATTGGCTGAATATAATTCTTGTTTATTTAATACTGGTATTGGTATTAATATTGGTTCTTGAATGTTATTAATGTTAATTATCCAGACTTACTCTATTACATCTATTTCATGCTTGGGTTTCCTTACTTTTTCCTGATTCCCTTCCTGGGAGGAGTCATCAGGTGATAGAATAATTGTCTGAATGACAATAAATTGTTGTGGGTTTCTCAAACTATAACAATGTGCCATAATATTCCCAGGTTGAAGAAGAAGGAAGCAGAGTTGTGCAACTTGCCTGGCAAGGACAGGGGGTAAGCCTGTTCCCTGCCCTGGGCTGTAGGTCCCTCATCAAGAAGGCACCTGGCATCACCCCGGGGTAGTGGGGCCAGAAAGCTTCACAACTTCACTCCAAAGCACAAAGTAATTTTTTTCAGCCTGTTCTCCTTGATGGCTCTTAGCATTTATATTAGGGATGGTATGCTTAGCCATATATTTGTTATCTGAGGACAGGTTACATCATATTTTTTACCAGCTTAAATTCCTTTGTTCAATGTGAGTTTGTTTTATCTAAGTAAAACCACTAGAAAACAAAACAGGGGTCGGTGTCCTGTTCCCTGTAGCAGAGGCAACACTGGTCTGCTATAAACAGCATTTATGCTGACTATCTGTGCTGAAGGACTGATGCTGGACCCATTAATGTTTGTGTGATAGATTCAGTATCTATAGTGCCATTCATTTGTAGAAACGTGCAAATGTGACGTAGTGGGATCTCCATTATTACTGTCATCTCTCATGTTACCATTTCGTAATTATACTTACTCAATTATTTAAGGTTGAAGTTAAGAGTGACTGTTAGATTTTACAAGCATTTCTGAAGAGCTATGCGTCCAAAAAAGTTTTGTAATGAAAGATAAAACTGCTATATGTAACACAGATATTTTTTTTTAACGTGTTTTAATTAAATTGAAAAGAATGGAACAAGGATACTTATTACTCTAGGCAATGCAACACTGAAACTAGTACTGAAATACTCAGAAGGCAGAACTATGGAACACAGAGCAGTATAACATAGTGTTGCACGCTTTAGTGGAACTAGTAGGGTAAAATACATGTGAAATTCTACAAGATGTGGCTAAACATTCTCAAAAGGATAAAATTAGCCCCCACAGAGCTTCCGCATGAGCATGGCTATGGCACTGCTGGGAACAGAGCTAACTCTGGCACTTCTAAAGCTGCCAAATGTACTACATATTCCCACTTTTATGTCTACAATATAAACTAGCAGAAAATTGTGGATCTATAGCTGTAGATCTGGTGGGTTAGGACGTTCTCCACTTCCCGATAAAATCAGAAAAGAAATGTACTTGCAGTTGGTCTCTCAAAAATCCCATCAATAGCCCTTTCTTTTTACTGCATTGCCTCAGGAAAAGACTTCTCAGGCAGTTTCGGTAGGCGGGAAGTACCTGATGAGTTACTGCATGAAAAGACAGTATGATAGCTGGGCTCACCTCATAAAATACAGCTTTACACAAGAGTAGCACACTTACCTTGCAAACCTGACAAACTGTCTCATGTTTGGCTAACAGTCCTAACTCGCCTCCCACGAGCAAGTGCTGCTGTTTTCCTGCAGCCAAATGGCTGACACAATAGAAAAAAATACAAAAAAATGTACAAAATGAAGCTCCGTTTTATAGCCAACTTGTAAGTACACTAAGTGAGAGAATGACACATCTTCATAAATTATGCTGAGCAGCTATCTACAGGATAAGGCATTTCCTAAAAAGTGCTAAGTTCCTCTTCACAATATAGAGGATTTCTTAAACCAGCACCAGTGTAGCAATTTGTTATGTGCAACACGTTTTGATTGCTGCTTTACTGATCTAATTCCATCAAGGAGTGTAACTTCTAGTCTCAACAAATTGTTTTGTAGTGGGAATCAGGAATAACAGATGAAACAGTCAAACTAAAATATCCCTTTTCTTTTGAAGCAAACTATGAGTGACTCTTATACTAACAGAAAAAAAGTAAGCACTCCTTTGAAGAGTTATAAATATGTATTAGGAGTTAAAATGTAGTCCCCTTGATCAAAACTGACGGAAATCCCCCAACTCCCCCCCCATCAGCATTAAACGAACATTAAGAAACACTTGAAAGGATGCACCCAAGTTTCCAGTCCAGTCTAATAGTTTTATCATAACAACCTACTCACTATTTTTAATATTCAAATCAAAGGACAACATTAAAGTAAGAATTTAGTGAGCCTTCTGCAGCTCTCTTGCAGTGCCAGGATCGCAATATTCCTTGAGCAGTCTGGCTCCTGCCCAAGGCACAGAAGCATCGGATGCTCCGAGGCATCCCTTTACTCACCGTACCACTTTACTCACAACTGAGATTTATACATCAGTCTCCATTCAGGTGTAAACAAAAGGACCACATCATAAAACATAAAGTTTATTGCTTATTTTACAAGAATCGAAACAACTTAGAGAGACCAAAATAAAAAAAGGAAGCTTAAGATTTGAGCCAATCTTCATTTATGCAAAATGGATATGGATGTAAGAGATGTAGATGGTCATCAGAGGTCACAGCCTGAGTTAACTCACAGCTGATTTCCCACACTGGAACTCCCTTGTCAATTCAGACATACGGTGATCTTTGGGTAGATTTAGTCCTTTGGCATTGAGATAATTCACTTACTAGATTTTAAACCGGAAAACATTTTATTGGAAGATTTCACGATTGGTTTTAAACTGCAGAAGTTTGTGCATTTATTTTTTTTTTACATCCATAATGTGATGTTTCCAAGTCCTAGCCATAAGATGGATAGTCTTAAACACGTGGGTCTGGTTGAAAAACATGCTTAGAGGAATAGCCTTAAAAAATCATTAAAATCTGGAAAGGAATAACTTGCTGTTTCGAGTGGGCTGGGCCCACTGCCCACTCCCCTTCCCTTGCAGCTGGATTGGCTCTTAGCTGAGCCCTGGGCGAGGTGATTCAGCTCACTGAGCTGGGGGAAAAGGAGCCCAGCCAGAAAACACAACACAAACAGGGGACAGCATGCAGCCAGCCCACCCCAAGGAGCTGCTGATTCAGTTCAGCTGTCCTACCGGCACCCGTGAGGTTAAAGGATCTAACATGGAAAGGATGGGATTAGTTCTCAAATAAGGAGAAAATCCCACACAGTGCAGCACAAATTTAACATCTTCACATAATGTAGTTTTCCTCTAACATAAAGTAGTGCAACCAGCTCTGTGATTAAGAGTTGTGCCAGGCACTTAATTGGCAGCTGGGGACTTGAACATCTTCCCAGAAACTCCTACAAATAAAATACCACAAAATGGCAGAAGCAGTAGACATTTAATTTATGAATCCAAACAAAGACACTGGCTTTATACTAGAGCTACATGGTAAAAAGCTGTCCTGTCTCCCAAAAGATTGGTATTTATGGCATTTTTATATGAGCTTTCACAGTCCTGCAGGCAAAAAATTAGACACAGGTTTAAATTCTTCACTTAAAGAAAGTTGCTTTAAATATAAAATGGCATGTTCCAACTCTTTGTCCAGTTCAGGACTGAACCTCAGCTTCCAACACTTCCGTGAGTGCTCTGACCAGAGGTGTTTTCTTGCCAGTTGGTAGTTTATATATGATGAAGCAGCCAACTCCATCTCAACCAAAACTGGACAACAGTCTGCAGAACCTATTACTTACTTGCTTTGCAGGAAACAAGTCTAATCCCCCAGCTATAACCATGAAGAGTAAAAATTTGAATCTTGGCTGTCCACGTGGCTTTCTTATGCATTAAATGATTAGCTAACTCAAAGTGGGTACACCTGTCCTTTTTTTCATCTAGAAATAAAAATCCATATGATTATTCCTACAGAATTTAAGATGCAAGAACTCAAACATTTTCCAGTAGAAAAAATTTCATTGAAAGATTTCCAGTCCCACCAAGGCACAGCTGAAGCCAGCTCCGACGCAGGATGTTGACTCAAACCCAGCGCAAGCCCCAACCCACCACCCTCATTCAATAGCTCCCACACAGAGAAGTAAGAGAGCACTGCCCGTGTATACATTTGTATACGCTCCCTACCTGCCTGAGTACGTACCACTGCATACTAGCATGCACTTGCTTCCCCCGTTGCTGTAATTACCAGGTCTGCTGTTTCTCATGTACTGGCCCATGCACTGGAAAAAAATTCTCTGCTCTACAGACTATTCTGCAGCCCTTTCTGCCAGTTTGTAGGAGCTTATTAATATTAATAAGACCTAATGCCAGGGATTTGCTCTCTGACCAAAATAATCCTAACCCTAAGGCATATTTTTTTCTGACCTATCTACTCAACATGAAAACTGCACTGCTGCACACACTTACCTTCCACAGAGTAAAAAGATAATCCTTCTTCCTCTTCAGGCAGTAGGAAACTCGCCTTCAACATCGATACTATCCAAATTAACCTACCATTAGTTTCTTAAAGGAACCAAAGAGGAAAACAGGAAGAAAAGTAAACAGGTGACAGAACACCAGAATTTAATGTTTTGACAAATGCTTATGTATTATGACTGCAAACACAAGCACTGTTATATCACATAAGAACATCAGACCCAATCAGCGCTGCCCATCCAACCATTCAAATTACTGTGGAATTCTAGCAGCTCACAGCTCTGCCTTTATTAATACAACTCAACTAGATTCAATGCAAATAATGCCTGATCAACAATGTAAATAAAACCAGAATCAAGCCCACAGCTCTAGTTCTGTTCCCAAACATGCCTCCCTCATTGAGAGGTTCACTTCAGAGAATGCCAATGTACTGTTGTGCACAGCTCAAAATCCATATGTTGCTGCATAATCTAACAATTAGCAGATAAACGAAGGTGAGCATTTCCTCATCTCTAATAACACCAAGATACAGGCAGCTAGCCAAGAATCTGGTTCATTAAACAGAAACATACATACAAATCCTGCAAGTGCTTCTGAAGAGCACAACACAATTTCCAGTAAGCATAAATGACAACTAAATAAATCTCAGGTTGCCCTCAGGTACAGAAAGGTCAACTGATTTCAAACAGGTAGTCCGAAGTAGCCGCAGCATGGACAGCCCCTGGGATTGAACCAGGAACTTCAATGGCAGCTGCCCACCTGCACACAAAAGATAGATTGCACAGAGATGTTTGTTCAGCTAAACATTAAGTCTATTCAAAACCGTTTATGAATACACACCAAGGATTTCTTTAGAAATAAGCCTAATTTATTTCAGGCTTAACCTTCAAAGCTATTGTTATTATGCCATTAACTTTGAGCAACCATGTGTTGAAAACGTGTGTAAAGCCTTTGTTATGCAGTTAGATTCTCCACTCATCTGTGGAACAACCCAGCAAACATCTCTGCAGCCTATAGATTAAGTAACAAAAGATATCCTAGTGTCATATCAATCAGAATTACACAGCTGTCCTCAGATGCAGTCATAAAATTTCATCCTGGGCTTACAGAGTACAATTTTCAAACATACCCACGTGACTACATATCACTGTCTTGAAATAAAATTTAGGACCTGAAAAGCCTCAATCACTTTTTTCAGTTTTACACCCCTTCTTGCACATCAGCCCCTATTTGAAGAATAGCCTCAAACTTGCAGCACGTTTCAGGAATGAAAATCAAAAATGCTGTGAGAAATCTCTGTTTAACAACCTATGTTGTTCACCATCAACAAATTAAATCTCCTCTTGCCAGCTCTAGAAAAGCCTTATTTGTATATTTCTTTCTAGCATATATCATGTCCATAAAGCATCTTAGCAGAGGGTTTATCTTTTGATCTCTATTTTAACAGAGCTCAGACATACTACCAATAAATTAGCACACTTGGGAATGATTTTGTTTCAACTGAACTAATTTCTCTGGACTCAAGAACAAGCTTGTTCCAAAGGTTTCCTATGTGCCTAGTCTCAAAAACCATGGAGTGGAAGGGACGGCGAGAGAAGTCTAGATAGTCCCTCTTCTTTCTCCACAGCAGAATGAGTTACATTTAAGTGATGTCTCACTGGTTATTGTCTTACCTCTTCTTAAAATACTCATTCTCTTCTTTACACTACACAAAACCAATGTGCTTCTTTTTCCCTTTCATAGGTCCTGTTTGATCACTGTTGTTTACATGAGCATCCACTTGAATGGTATCTCTCTTTTATGTGGCATATGACCCATGGAAGAAATATCTTTCAACGTTCAATGCATAGTACATGAAAGGAAATTCATAAATGTCCATTTGAGGACAGTTAAAAAGTAATTAATTTTGGCAGCAGATGTTTAGCACAACTAAGAAGTGAACCTCTGTTACTCTTGTTGTCCTTTTCTGGCCAAGAAAATCTTCTTTATTGTAATTCTGATCATATATTCTTTATGGCTACCATGGCTTCCACATTTATTACAAATGCCTCCATGAACAAAGAATTTTTACTACGATTTATCCATTGCAAGTTATTCCAATTACTTTAACTCAGGTTACCAGCCATCTTCCATCTGTTACAGAGCAAAGGGCAAGTATTTCCCACATACAATCTAAAGTTACATTTATCCACTTGATCAGTGGAAGTCCCATTTCTCGTGTACAACACGGTTACCTGCCAGTCCTTAGTGGCAGAACAGAGAAAGACAACTCCTTGTTTCCATTAAATGTCTTAACGTAATTGTAAGTTATGAGGTGTATTGTTAACATAAAAGATTATTCCACTATGTTAATTAAGATGAACTCTGTATTTTTTATTTCAAATAAAGGGCAGCTGGGAGGTATTCCCGGCTGTGACTCCATAACTTTGAAATATAGTCTCTTAGGAGCCATGAGCAGATTTAACCATGAGTAGCTAAATGTGCCTAGATGCATGAAGTTATATTTAACTATCTCCCTAGCTAATTAGATCAGGGAACCAGAATCATATGGCTAGATTAATTAAGATAAAACAGGGCACTTGTGATAATTAAGTTAGCTATTTGGTCTCCTTTCCAGTGCAAGGAGTCAACAAACATCATTAGCACAGCAGCCAATGACTGGCACTTCCCATCGTGTACGCCCCATGGATGCAGTTCCACCAAAGCCACCGTGCTGGCAAGACAGCACAGAAGGATCCTTGGACAGTCTCAGTTTCTTTGTTTGTTTTAAGAAGACTGAGTGGCCAGAGGAGCTCCTTCCCTGGAGGAGTCCCTGAGGCTGCTCAGAGGAGAGAAGGTTTCTGGAGAAGGGCAGGGTGAGACAAGCTGGGAACCTGCAGCTCAGAAACAAAAATGGAAAATTGCTGCAAGGAGCATGTAGCAGACCCACAGTCAGACCCCGAAAGTGTTGAAAGGGAAGTTTGGGACCAGGGAGGATTGTGGACATTTGCTGCAATGCAAAAAACCACTGCTTACTTGAAACCAACATTAGTATTTGAAAATTGCAAGGGCTCAGGGGCAGAGATCACGCTGTGAATAAAGCTTTTATCTATTATTTTGATTCTCTCAGCACTGTAAGTTTTCTCTATTTAAGTAGTTAATTAACTGAGATGACTAGTTGTAGTTCTTATGAAAATTGTTTCCTTTGAGTTTTTTGGTCTTATTTGGGAGCTCAATGTACCGGAGATGATCTAGATCAATCCATGTCAGTTTTTGGGGACACTCCGCAGTGACCAAAGGCTATTTTGTGTCTTCACTCTATCTGTAGCTACAAACTTGTACTTCAGAAAAAAGTGGCATATATATTTGCCATCATGAACTCATTTGGCCTGAACGTGGCACTCATTTTGATGGCATTCATAATGAATTTGCACAGCAAACATGTTGTTTTCTCCATCATTTATAGATGTTGTTCTTTATTTGGACACAATAAAAATCTGAAGCAATTAGAAGTGGATCCAAAGAAGGGTATCTCTATGAGAGCAACTCAGGCCAGTATGACTGTGACAGCTACTGGCTTTTGTGCAGCCAGTATATGCAGCCCAGCAAAGCCACAGCTTGACAGACAAGCTTTGTCTATTATAATCGCAAATGTTTCCCCTTAAATTGTGTTTTTGAAGGTTTTGCAACTCACTAATGTAGTTTAATTATGATCTTACAGCAATTTGTTTAATGTCCTACAGGAATCAAACACATCTAGTTCTTCCTGAAAGTAAGACTGAGAATACAAGCTATCACATACAGGTTTGGGGTTGGGTTTTTTTTTCATTTAGTCAAGTGTCAGTTTTACTTAAATCTAAAACACCATGTAAAAAGGGAACAATTCTGTTCCCTTTCAGTCAGCAGAAGGAGAAATCATATTAGTATTTCTTCAAGAAGGTAAAAGCTTTGAATGCGTTTGGCTGGCAGAGCTCCAAGATTTTCATATTGTTACAGCATTTGCATAAAACTTTGTTTAAGATCAAGTTCTCATGTTGATATGATCTCACTTAAGTGAACATCTAGATTTGGGAGCCACATCCATGCAAACGGTTGGGGTCTCATAACATTAATTTCAGAGTTTTGAATCAAAGTTTTGCAATAAGTGGTTCTGTTCTGATATCCCTGCTTTGTATTACACAGGAATGATAGTAGACATTTAAGCTTAGGACATAAATCTTACTGTGTGCTGAATACCTTCTAATGCACATAGTACATGTTAATGGCTGAGTAATAAGGTGTTCTCTGAAATAGGTTGAGTTAGTCCACAGCTGAAACTACAGACTTCTAGACAGTATAACCAAGGGGAACGGCAACATAACCAGTTGTGATAATTTAATTGAAGTAAAGATATACGGCCTACAGAGGCACGGCAAGGGAGGATACAGAGTCAGAGTTGGCTGAAAAATGAGTAAGGACTAGCTTGAAGACACCAGATTTTTTTTTTTACTGTGACGTATTTACCAGTATGCACAGAGATAATAAGGTATATCTGAACATGTTAGAATACAAAGTTTATATCAAGAAGTGTGTTGAATGGCTTCTTTAACCAGGAGCAAGCATGCCAAAGAAATTTTGGGTTGAAGTAGAAACGGAAAAAAAAAGCTGCTAAGATAAATATTTCTATTCTCAGACTGTAAATTTACTGCCAGTGTTTCACAGCAAACTCCTGGACAGACTTTCTCTGAACCACAAATCTGTCAGTGCAGAACTTCCTTCACTCTCTATCACCTCTGTGTGGTAGATGGTGAAGGACTTGGATGTTCAGTCTTTTGCTTCACATGGTCAATAGCTGTGGGAGAGCATGCAAAGCCAGACCTTTTCCCTCAACGCCATCCTCCATGTGTCAACTCCAAATTAGAATAGAGATGGCAAGTATTTGAAGACACAATATTTATCCTGCTTCAAGCACAGGGGATCCATTATATTTGTCATTTGTTGACTGTTTGCTTTTCTCCTTAATGCCTTGGTGACAACATTGTTTCAAGAGATGTTTACAAAAACACCTGTAGGTGATTTGCAGTGCAGTTTGAGCCCTTGGTAACTGAAGCCACCTCAACACTGAAGTCCACTTTCAAGACATTGTGTTGTAGCAGATTGCCAATACAGTGTATTGTTCAGTCAGGATTGAGACACCCCATTGCTCTTGCCATCCCCACCAATAATTTGTTCATTAATCTGTCAGTCACTGATTCATGCACAGAAGAAGATGACAGCTGAACTTTCAGTGACCTAATAATTATTCTAGTGCTTATAAAAAATACTGTAATATTAGTTTTCCTGAGCTCTGTTGAAGCTTTGATTCAATATTGCATGCATGGGGGAAGAGTACACTCGGGTGAGCTATCATATTCCAGTGCACATGGCAGCTCCTACTTAGTTCTAAAAGTATTATTCATTAAGGCAATGTCATCAGTTCAAGGCAACTGGATGCAAAGCATGGGCCACTACTCAGAAAGCTGAATGTTCCTCTAAATATCACCTAGGGAAACTAGCACTGAGGAAATCATTAAAATGTACAATACTGGTGGAATGTCAGATGGCCACAAGTGGCTTAAAAGGGGTTCTGCTGTTACCACTGCACTGTGGGATGGTTTTCTTCAAAGTGGAGATCTCTGAGGGTAGGAAATTAGAAAAGGGAACAGCATACAGTAACAGAGAATGGATATATTTGTCTTGCCAAAATTCTTTCCTGGGAATGACACCAGATCCATCAGAAAAAGCTGTCTGCATGGACAACTTGTCACTCTCCTTGAACTCTCATAATCTATAGGTAGCTTTCTAAAGGCATCAGGATGCTCTTCGCTATGAATGTTTGAGTTATGCAGAGCACATATGGAGTGCAAATAGGGAAAGACTTTCTACATTTCCATATTTGCTTTAGTCTGCTAATTTCAGCACTCGAATTAATAGGCTACGGGGCTATCCTGAGCACTCAGATACACTACAGAGGCCTCACATGCTCCTAGTGAAAGCTTCTACTGAAACAAAGTTAGAAACCAACAGTACGTTCTACTCCATCTCAAACAAAGTATGGAGTGGAAAAGCCTGGAAAGTGTGGCCAGACTTTCATTTTTACACCCTGGGAAGCTGTTGTCTCCCTTGCTTCACAGGACTTGCAGATCTGAAAAGGAAAGCAAGAATCAACAGGCAGCTTTCACCCACTCTTCAGTGAGACCAGCTATTCCCAGCACGGGTTGTACATTCACTGGTGCAGTTTGCAGGCAGGGTTGAGCAAGGCTGATGGAGGAGAACGAGCCCCACTCTCTCAGCCCATCTGGTTTGGAAACCTGTTGGTTAGAGCAGTGAGCACATCTTCCCCCTTTGCCTCAGCTTTTGTGGTGACGGCAAGAAAACCCGAAAAGCTGTTTTCACCACCTCAGAGCTCACTGAATTTGCTTCCTCCCACCAGCTCAGCACAATTAGCAGCAGAAGTCAATCATGCACCTACCGGTGCTGGCCAAAATACAAGCAACAGGAAACTGTGTATGAATGGGGAATGCCGAAACCATCTGAGCACCACATCTAGCGGTGACAGGTTTCGCCCTATCCTTTTCCAGACTCCTAGTTTTATACCACCTCTAGCCTGTTTTGGGTTTTGTTTTTGTTTTCTTTCTCCTGGAATGACGCACTCCACTGCTTTGAGGAAGGATGATTACAGGAAGCTGATGTAACAATTCTCGGCCTCCAGTCTATCTTGGACAAACAGATGTAGCAAAGGGTTTCTCATGGTTTTACTCTCCCATGTTGATTACATGTTTCCAACTGGGTTTTCACCATTTTCTGCATCCTCATTTGCGCTTGTTTTGTGTTTGCTTTTCTAAGGTAGGTAGATGATAGAGACGTGTATCAGTTCTACTATTGTTGATCTATTCTTTGTTTTGTCTCACTTTGCTTCATTTCTTCTCCATAGTTCAGCAATCATCTTAAATTTGTCTAGCAGATGCACGTAAACACCATCCTGCTATGTGACCAGCTTCTATTTCATCCTAAAGCAGTTAATAACATCAAGCTGTGATTTTGAATATAAGCCCCTCCTTCACCAACTGATCACATAAGGAAAACAGCAGAAAATAAATTGAGTATTTAAGGACTATTGAAACAGGAGATGGCCCCTGATTTTACCAGTTGTACAGAAGTGGCTTCCATTTGTCATGTAAAGTCGTGATGGCATAGACTTCTGCCATTAGAATTAGTCTTACGGGAAGCTTTGCTGTTATAGTTACTAGGCTTTTGCCTGGAGTAAAAGGTTATGCTTCAACATTGCATTCACATCCTCTTCGTGCCAATGCGTCAGCACTACAACCGCCATCATGACATCATTAGCAAGCAGCCATCAACATACCTTTATACGTAGCAAAAGGTAGGGAGTTAAGGTCCAATCTGATTACACATTCAGTGTTGTATCCTTCGTAAGGACAGCAAGTCTCTAATCAAAATGAAGCTCCTACCATCAGTCCTATGGTTTACATTAAGCGCTAAGTGCTTGCTGCTCTGAACAACTGCTAGGGTAGTGTACATAAAACTAAATCTTTTGAGAAGACATTCAAATTCCTACAAGGTGAAAAAAAAAAAATAAATCCCTGGATCAGCAGATCATAATCATATGTGGCACTACTTTACCAGGCTAAAATCTAAACTATGCAACATGTGACTAAAAAGCATGTGGCTTTCCCAACACTGCAGCACTGGTGAGGTACTTGGCAGTCTATATCCCGCAAGTGAGATCAACTCTACAGCCTACTTAATTTCTATTCTGCAGAACACAATACCAAACACATCAAAAGAGATCGGCCTCTGATTTATATCCTAAGACAGAAGGTTTTTATTAATAAAACTGTTTCCTCAGAGTTAAATTCCATTAACCATACTTAAGAGGGAATTACTACACATCTTGCTCCCAGGCAAAACCTGACCATTCCACATGTGTTATAAATCAGTATCTCTTTACATTTATTGCTGTGCTGAAGAAAGTCAAAGGATCTTATTTTCAGATTCTGGCAAGTCAGTAATCTTTCATGTTTGAGGAATCACGTTGCTATCAATCAGTTTCTATTTTAAACTTATGAATTTTCATATCAAACAACGAAGAGCTACATTTATACTAACCACATTTCTCCATCTTGAAGTAAGAAGCTTAGCTGGCATCACACTTTTAAGATAGACAGCTGGGAGAGACAAGATGCCGTAGAGAAGACTTTAAAGTCCTTTCCATTCCGCATGAGGTGTTTCCCTCCTTCTTCCCCCTGCATTTTTTTAATCTTCAAAGTGTTTCTTACTAATGTACGAAACCTCTATTATGCTGCATATGGTTTCTATTTTCAAGTCTTTAATGCTTTCAGGAATTTCTTTGATTTCTATAGTTGTTACCTCATTCTTGTCATTCCTGGTTGATACCGAAGAAGCAACCCAAGCCCCTCCTCGGTTTTCTTTCTTTAGTTATGAAGCTGTCTCAATGCACCTGCAGTGTACGTCAAAATGGCCTGCTTTTACTACCCTTGCAGGAAAGAAGGTAGAGCCTTGAATATCGGTTGGTAGCTTCATTATATGTTAACAGCATCCAGTTTTCTTAGTCAAAGAACTCAGATTTTAACCATTAAATTTGCAGTACGGACACGGCATTTACACCTACAGACCTAGATCAAGACCAGGTTTTTGCACATAAACGTGTACATACAAACGTAGCATTCTTTTCTTGCAGATGGAAGGGGGGGAGGGGAGAGAGAGAAATACTTGGAAATTCTTGCTTTCAAAATTAGTGAAAAATCGACTTTCAAAGGCAAGTTTCCAAATAATTAGGAGCTTAATAGTAGCTGAATGCTTGAAAATGTAGCCAGACAGAACTCTCTCAAGATTTCGTGGGAAGGCTTGTTCCTGCCCTGCCACCAGCTTCTGTCCCTCAGTGTATCCCATCAGGGCCTGGGCAGACGCCTGCACAAGGGAAGAATTTAGCGTTGTTCAGATGGAAGCTGTCCTGTACACGGGAGGCTCTGCTGAAGGACTTCATGGTTCACTGCATGGGGCAAAGCTACCAGCGGAACACAGCGCAAACACAAGAAGCTTCACTTGGAAAATAAAATTTATTCCAGAGACTTAATATGAAAAGACCAAAATATGGAAATGCTTAAGGACTAGAGATGGTTCTAGAGACGGAGTGTGCACACCCTCTAGTCTCAGAGAAAAGGTATGCTTCAAAGGCATGCCACTTTCTGGAATAAATCAATCTTTTATTACCAGGTTGCTTCAGTGGATGTCGCATTTCGAATGCAAAGAAGCATTGAAAGAGAAGCAAGAAATGAAAAAATAGAAACAGAAGAAGAAAAAAAAGCATGATCATTGCTTCATGCAATAACCGGAACAGTAATTTTACCAGTTTTACCTTTCAAAGCTGATTTTATTTTAAATTGATTAGATATGCTTGGAGGTTCATATCAACAGAAAAAACTGCTGCATGATTGCTTTTTGGCAGCTACGTACAATTTCCCTGAATTACACAATCAGCTATTTCATACATGAAGCATACAAGAACAGACAGAACCACCATGAATTTCCCTACGCTCTGGGTTTATTCCATCCACAGACCAGAGTTGGCGCTCTCCAGTCAAACTGCAACAGCCAGGCATAAAGAAAATATTCAATGCATACAATCCAGTAGGTAGGAAGATCACAGAGCAAAGCTTCTCCCTCATATGAAGTTCTGGGAGACAACAAGCAGAGACAGCAAGCGCAAAAACCTTTGGTCATGCCCCTAGTTCTTCCCTCTCCCTCCCAAAGCTTGGAGGGTCTGCCCAAATTTCTCAGAAACCCCCTGAAGACAAAAGGATTGTGAGGGGTCAAGGGATCTTCGCTGGAGAACAGCCGTAGCAGCAGATGCCGCATCTTCCCCTGGTGTGGCACTACCCACCCCAGGCTCTCACTGTTCCTGGGCTTAATGGGGAACAGCTACGCTGGGGAAAAAAAAACCTCAGTGTTTGAAGCCTGGCCACAGGTCTAGGTGGTGCCTGACAAGCATCTGGCAAGCAGAGAGGTGACAGCAAGGCAGATTTTAGGGCTCTGATGGCAGCGCTTCTTCAGAAGGAACCTTAATTGAAAACACTTGAAATACCAAGTAATCACCATGCGAGGGGCCTTGGGATGTATGCTTTCCAGCAAATGCTCATCACCCTAGAGGGGAAGCAATAAAACCCGCTGCCATCCTCTGTTTAGGAGCCCACTTGCAATATTCTTTTGTCTTCCTTAACTCCAGCCTCACAAATACACCAGTTGTTGCTGCCCAGAAACTAACAGTCATCAGCTTACAGAATGATCCATTTCCAACAGGCTTAAGCACGCTCACCCCGAAGAAAAACCCATCTCCTAATTTTGGACAAGAGCATCCTCTGAGGAGGAAAAGGCGGGGAGGAGGAAGGAGCACGGATGCCAGCATCGAGATGCAACAATTCGAACAAAAGAGATTTCAAGATGTCACACTAACACACACGCACGCACACAAAAAGGAAAAAAAAAGAAAAAAAAAAAAAAGAAGGCCCACTCTTCCTCCTGAAAGCGCGCTTCCCCTCGGCTGCGGGGGATGCTTCAGGAGACCGCCCGGACACGCAGAACACGAGTGTCTCCCCGGAGAGGGAGCGCGGGAGGCAGCGCGTCCCCGCGGCGTGGCCGCTGCGCAGGGCATCCAGCTGCGGCTCCCAGCGGGACCCACAGACGGCCCCGCCGTCGGGGACCCCCCCCCGCTCCCCCTT
>VXAK01004157.1:0-26658 GCA_013399435.1 Arenaria interpres | reverse complement strand
AAAATATATAAAGACAAATTCTAAGTATTCATTAGGGTAGTCTGCAAAAGAAGTAAATTATTTATTGATGCCAAAGAGCGATTTTTGAACTAGCAATGAAAAATATCTCTTTACAAACCGCTAGAAGTTTCACTGAGTTCTATTTGCTTTTGAGGTTCTTATACATGTGCCATGTTTATTAGTGTTCAAATGCATTGGTTGGTTTTCTTTGATAAACTTTGTATCTTGAATATTCTATGCTGTCATCCAGATTATTATTATTTTTCTTAATCTCTTAAGAAAATAAATGTCATGACTCATGTTGTCTCTGCTGGTCAGCTTGTCCATACAGTTGTTCTCTGCAGTGCTTTTTGGATATATGAACTACTTTAAACCAAAGTTGACAAAGACTGAAGTTCTCAAAGATATGAAAACTTTCTGAATATAGGTGGTTTAGTGGAGCTGTAAATTGTAAGTTACGGCTGTGAAGAGAGTAAGCCTCTCGACTATAAACTGGTTGCTGGTTGACAGACAATATGTGTAAAGCTCAACTGGGAAAAGTTTGCACTGGATTAGGTAGATGGAAATCCAGCTAGAGATAGGAAATCAGATTTCATGAGTTGTGCTGTGCTTGGAAAAGTTGTAGGAAACTTCACTGTTTTCAGTACTTAAGGTCTCCTGCTGTATGTTAGGAACTGTGTACTTGGTTGAGCTAGAGTAGGTTTATGTCTATGCATTTCACACTGTGATTCTTTGGATGTGGATTTTGATGGGTAGACTTGGCTGATGATATGCTTTCTGCTTGACCATATATAAATTTGGGAAAAAAAACCCCNGCTTGACCATATATAAATTTGGGAAAAAAAAAAACCCCTATTTTCTTTACACTGATGTGAGACACAAAAAGATGATGAAAGCATATTTACTGTCAATTTGCACAGCAAGCAATATTCTGCTGGAAACAAGATATGTAGACTTTTATTTTCTTAATACTATTTAAACTGACAAGAATGATACCCAAATCTGCAAGCCTGTCTAAATGGTAACTGGTGTCAGTAATCACATTTAAGATGACCTCAGAAACCTCCTGTATTAGCTGCTTTATCTTTCAGTGTCTATCACTAACTTGTTCTGCCTCCTGAGGAAGAAAGTTCTTGTATGTTACTTCTTGGCTCTTCCTGGTAGAAGAGCAGGGCAGAATTAGTTTATCCACATGAAAGTTTCAATAGGGAATAAAAATAAAATTTTATTCAGTATTAACAATTCTGCTCAAAACAAACCAAGTTATTTTACAAAGCTGTTTTTAAATTATAAAGCTTGTTGTTCATGTACTATTACTCTCACATTTGGAAACTAGGTCTTTAAAATGGCTTATTTCATAGATGCAGATGTATTTGACAGATACAGATGTAATATTAGGTAGATATCTAATAATCAGTGTAATTCAGAGGAAATATTTTATGTTTATGCCTGCCTTTTGTTTTTCTCTTGCATTGGTAGTACTGGTCTTATTTCATTTTTCTCTCAACAAGCGCTAAGTCTTGCTTTTTTCCTTATAGTCTTTCATCTTTAAAGCCCACAAAAACTTAAAAATATAATTTCTGAACTGAGAAAAAGATGGTTTTTTTGCCAGACTCCTGTCATACATTTTTTGCACTGGAGTAGCATGTAGGAAATCCACATGTGGACTCCATAAGCATGGTATGAATTAGAAATACACTGTCTCACCTGTAGAGATTTTGGACCTGTATGGATGCTTTATTAGCCCTAAGTAATCTTTCAGGTTTTTTTCATGGTTTTTCCTACAAAGGTTTTCCCACAGGGTTTTCCCTATCTTGCATGACTGTAAACTATTACTGAATTTTATATTCTTTAAGGAAAGGATTTGGAAAAAGTAGGTTTTTGAGGAAGCAAGAAAAGAGGGAGGAAGACTGAAAAAGATGTTCTTGTCACATTCAAATGACAGGTAGATCATAGAATCATTCAGGTTGGAAAAGACCCTTGGGATCATCAAGTCCAACCATCAACCCTACTCCACAAAGTTCTCCCCTACGCCATATCCCCCCAACACTGCATCTAAATGACTCTTAAACACATTTAGGGATGGTGACTCAACCACCTCTCTGGACAGCCTATTCCGGTGTCTGACCACTTTTTCTGTGAAGAATTGTTTCCTAATGTCCAGTCTAAACCTACCCAGTTGCAGTTTGAAGCCATTCCCTCTTGTTCTATCGCTAATTACCTGTGAGAAGAGAACAGCACCAACCTGTCTACAATGTCCTTTCAAGTAGTTGTAGAGAGTGATGAGGTCCCCCGTCATCAAAAAGGGTTGTCAGTGAAGAATAGTACTTAGCCAAATTACACAGTTTCTGTTTATCAAATATACTGTTAGCAGAGAACTAAGGCTATTGATGCAGGTAGCTTTCTGGGAAATAGGTAAAAAGTGGTAATTCTGTTTGTCTCGGGCTACTGTATTCACCCTTCTTTTTTGCTTTTTTCCACCTTCCTTTTGAAACTGTTTGACAGATGCTAAGGTTAATGAATTTTAATTTTAATTTGGCCTTTTCCTTGGGTTGCTGACAGTTCCTTCTACACCATAGGGACCTTTCTTTTCTAACTCACTTCATGTTTCAGTAAGAAGTGGAGCATCTGATGGAAACTTCTTCATAAATAAGTGAACTCAACTGGAACACAGCCAAACGCTATCAGAACTGGCTCCCTGAATCCCAGTCTTGTGTTTTACCATGGTATGAGAGATTAGATTCATTAACCTCTCATTAGAAATATGTCAATGCTAAAATCCCACATTATGCTAGATTCAGCCTATTAGAAATCTCAAAAGGCCAGTTAACATAAAAGAATTAACATTTCTTATTCCAGAAGTTAATAGTAGATTCCTCATTTGGCTCTGTTCCATTTAATTGATATGGAAACTTGTTAGGTGCTTTTTTCTTTAGAATTAGCAGCAATTTTATTAAGTCAGAGAGAATTGTTTGATAAAAAAGCTTTTATCATAGTGCAGATACAAGCACTTGCAGTATAAAAATGTTTATTTCATTATTACATTTTCTACATATGTGTATAGAATATGCCACATATTTTACTTATATAATAACACTTGCAAGAGTTATCTCTGTACCAGTCATATCTTAACTTAGGCAGAACTTGCTATTTATAGGAGGATATTAAATCCTATTTGAGCAGATCTAAATGCATCCAGATATTAAAGCACTGTGTTTAATTCCAGGTAGAGTTCAGAATATGAAGTAGAATGAAACATATTTTACATTGCCTTTTGACCTAGGGAGCTTTCTCCTCTAATGAGAATAAGCACTGCGAAATAATTTGAGTAAAATGGAATTCATTCTTCATCAGTCATGTTACATAGCTTCTGCTCAAGCTTGATGCGAGTGCCACTTAAAATCCATAAAGCAAATAGCAAATGACCTTTTACTAGCAATACATTTTTGTGTGTATTCATCTGCTACTGTGAGCAAAAAAAGAAATTTCCATTTTGTGTGGTGGTTATAAGCAGCATGAAATAATGCTTTTGAATCAGTTCGTGTCATTGCTTGAAATGGAAAACGATATTTTCAAAGACATTGTACTGTGATAAGTGTGACTCTGCATAATAGTCACTGTTGTTAGGACATTTGGCTGCTATTTCAAAGTAGGTAGGAGTTGAACACAGGGTCATTAGCAGGGAAATAAGAGAGACTGGTGGAACTATGCTCTCCCTGAGACAGAAATGGGAACAGCCACCAGAAAAAAACACAAGATCAAGGGGATCCTATAGCCTATATCCACTTACCAGACAGAAGGCAGTAACTTAAAGGAAAGGAGTGAATGGAGGTAAGTCCATGCTTGGGATGGCAGGTGAGCCCCCTCTTTGCCACTTTTGCCTTCCCAGGTGCTCCTGTACAATAGGTATGAGGCTCTGGATGCAGAAGGTCAGCCAATGGATGATGATACGGATGATGGCCCATTTACACCAGAGGTGTTCCCAAGGTCAAAAAGGACTAGGCCTCATATCATGATGACCTCCACGAGGAAGAAAAGACAGGTTATAGTGTTCGGTGACTCCCTTCTCCCAATATGCTAGACAGACCCTTCTCTTAGGGAAGTTTACTGCCTCCCTGGAGCCCACATTTATGACATCACTAGAAAAATTCCTATCCAGGTATAGCCCTTGGGCTATTATCCATTATTACCCTTCCTGGTGATGAAGCCACAACATGTAGTCCAGGGGCAGTTAAAAGAGACTTTGGGGCCTTGGGATGACTGGTAAGGGAATGCAGAGCACAGGTAGGTTTTTCCTCTGTCCTTCCAGTTGCAGGCAGCAATGTTTGAAGAAACAGACAGACCCAGTCTAAAAATACATGTCTCTGTGGCTAGTGTCACCACCACAATTTTGGATTTTTTGATAATGGGATGGACTACTGGTCTCAGATGGGATTCATATTTCTCAAAGAGAGGGTCTTTGCTCATGAGCTAGCAGGGCTTGAAACCAGATTTGAAGGGGGAGGGGAACAAGCTATGGGATGCTAAAGTTAAGAGGGATGGCTGGTGAGAGCCCTCAGCCTATTGCTCTGAGACCTAGAAATCTATGGGAGTTGAAGAGATGCATCCCAGAGTCATGAGGGAGTTGGCTGTAGTTGCCAAGCCACTCTCCATGATATTTGAAAAGTCATGTCAGTCAGGTGAAGTCCCCAGTGAGTGGATAAAGGGAAACGCACCCATTTTTATAGAGGGTAGAAAGGAGGACCCTGGGAACCACTGACCTTCCAGCTTCACCTCTGGGCCTGTGTAGATCATGGAACAGAACCTCCCAGAAGCTGTGTTAAGGCAATATGGAGGACAGAGAGGTGATTTGAGACAACCAGCATGGCTTCACCAGGGGCAAGTCCTGTCTGACCAACCTTGTGGTCTTCTATGATGGAGTGACTACATTAGTGGACGAGGGAGGAGCTATGAATATCATCTCTCTGGACTTCTGTAAAGCTTTTGACGCAGTCCCCCACCACATCCTTTCCTCTATTCTGTAGCACTTCAGACAATTTCCACCACCCCTTTTAGGCGGGATATAGTCAGGTTATATTTGACTGGTGATGTAGCCTTTTCACATCCTCTGTAAAACAGAAGAGCAAATGAAAGTTGCGTCCCTGGATGTTTTGTTTCATTCAGAAATAAAATAATAAACACCAAAACCCTGATAAGAAAATACAGGGCAAGAATTCAGTTTGTTTTACAGATTTCATCAAGCAACACAGATTTGATTTCTGCAACAGGAAGTTGCACTTGTGCCAACGAAGCAAAGTATGAAAATGCATCTCGGTTGCCTTGGTTGTTGAGACATATTTGGGTTCTATTGTCAACAACCTATAGAATTCTTGGTCCGGTACTTTGGGGTTTCTTGTGGTTTGGTGTTTTGGGTTTTTTGGGGGTGGGTTTGTTTTCGCTTCTGTTTTTTAAGGGTAACCTTACTATTATTCCTTACAAAAAGTCAAGAAAGTTTTTCCTAGAATATTAAACTGAAGAACAGCTATTTGGTAGAATAGCTATCAAGGAACATCTCTCTTTTGTCTGCTGGTGCTTCTTAGTTGCATGTATGCTTTTCAGTGTGTTGAATTCCTGACCTGCACAATTTGAAAGTCGCCTATGAGATATGCCTTTGTATGCCCAAGTGGAACTACCAAAACATTTGTGATATGTTTTAATTTAAAATATTTTTGTTTTCTCTTGTGCTAAATACCAGAGGTAATGTAGTATATTGCTTATAACTAATGACATATAAAATTCTTACTTGTCTACACTATAATAATACTGGTCTACTTTTATGTACAAATAGAAACTTTGGTTGATCTTGTAACTTTCTAGTATATGTAGTTTACCAGGAGCTTCCACAGGACCTGAAAAGCAGAGCTGCTTTCCACTCACAGAGAGTATCCTGTGGCATTACGTAGGCAGTGGTTTTTCCCCAGGGCTGACATCATATATATTGTTCTGAATGTGTTCATTTGCAGAGATGTGCTGCCATTTCAGAGTGATACTTTGTAAAGCTTCTTGAGAGTTGATGTTGAATGACATTATCACTGATACGGTTTTAAGGACCTTAAGTCTCAAAAGTCTGTAACTGTAAACACCTGCTGGTGCTCTACTTCTGCTTTTTTGGCACTGGAGAGATATTTTGGAAGTTGATGGGTCTCTCTTGAATTTTAGAGGTTTTGGGTTTTTCCTTTTTCATACGAAACAAACCAATGTACCACTGATTAATACATAACTTGTTTCTTAATTGCAATAAGTATTCTCACAAGGGGCAGTGTCTACTAGTGTTACACTTAAAAAGATGCAGTAAATGACTGGGTTCCTTAATGTATTCTGCAAAAATAAAAAAAAAATTTAAAATGCCATTTTTCTACTGCATTATCTTCAGGGGACAAGCTCTCCATTACACACAGGTTTTTTTCGCTAAGAGGCCAGTTGAAAATGAAAAGAGGTTGTTCCTGACCTCTCTGCTCAGTCACAGTTCAGCTTTAATTTTATATCCTTCCACCTCCAGATACCTTGGACTCCTGGATATAGCACTGATGGCAACACATGCTGATTAAATTTGCCATGACCTCAGAATATCACAGAGCCACATAATTTTCTTTCTTCTTCTAGCACCCCATTCTTTTACTGGCACTTTGTTGCAGCTAGGAAGTTTTTTTAACTGATGATAGTGAAACGATGAGCAGTGTAATTTGGTGAAAGTGTAGGTTGCTGATCATACATTTTATCTGCTGTTATTAATTTCCATGAGAGCTGTGTCTGCTTTACATACATGTGAGTGGACATCACGACCCCTTATATAACAATTATTTTGAAAGGTTTGACAAAGAGGAGTTGTCCTCTGGAAATACTAATTTAGTTTAAACAATTGTCAGATGAATGTTTCTTTACATACATACTCTCATAAGTATTAGGCAAGCCTAAAACATGTTGATCTTAACAGGCATGACAGTTGCACAAAACATTTCAAGTCACTTTGTGAGTGATCTGTGCTAGTGAATCCATATATGATAGTGGACATTGGAAGTACTTTATGCTAGAGCAAAGAGGTTTCATAATGGAAACTTCAGGTTACTTAGCATTATACCTGAAATAACAGTAAGCACTTTCTTAAAGATGTCTCTGTCAGGACTTGTGTGTGAGCTGCTTTCCTGTTTCCATTTCTGGTCTTACTGAGTGATTCTGCTAAATTTAGTCTTGCTTCCTTCACCTGCAGGAGAACGTGCTTTTACAGCGAGTGCTGAGTACTGTGATTGCTTAGCAGGCCCCTGCAATGTCTTTTGTTGAGCTGAAGGTTGAAAAATACTTCCTAGTTTTTTACTGTCCTTTAGATTTTTGCTCTCCAACTTTGGCAAAATAAGTCTTGCAACTTTGGAGCTTTAAGACATCCAGTATTTCCATCACTGATGTTTACTGGATGATTGATTCATAACCTGGCAATTGTTGCTCATCCCATGGTTCTGTATAGTTTCTGAAGAGCTCTTATATTAAGCCAAGTTCATATATGCACACAGTAACTATCTCAGTAACTAGGTCACGTGCTCTACTGATGATGCTGAACCATAATGTTGAAGGGCTGAGGGAAGGGACAGAGGTATACACCATCTTTTTCCAGCAATTCTTAAAAGTGCACTACTCTACACTTAATTTGAACTGTTTCAGTGTTCAGTTGCAGTATCAGGAGAGTGTAGTGCACGTAGCTTCCTTCCCTTTTTTAATACTTCTGTTGGAGTGCCATGACATTGCTGTATTTCAGCTATCTGCAGAGCTTTTGTATTCTCGGGTCAAGTTAGTGTTCCACTGTCTTGTAGTTCTGTGAGCTGTTGCAAAAGAAAGACACAGTCCTTCTTACTAAGCAGAAGACTGTCGGGGTTCTTTATGATGTTTCTTTAGCAAATTTGACTTTTCTATCATACAGATTTCCTGTACAACATCTCTCTTGTCCATCTTCCTTTAAACCAAATGCTGTCATAATCAGTGAGTCTGAACAAGCAAAGAATATGGAGGAGGAGACCTCATATCGGGTAATATAAGAAATACAGCTCATGGAGGGAGTGTTCATTTGTGATAATCTACCCTTACATTATTAACCCAAGCTGGCTGTCATGAGCCCTCAGTCATTTACTTTTTTTTTTTTTAAACAGATGTTTCTTAATTGCCTTGCGTATTATATTACTCTGTAATGGAGTGGTTTTGCAGCCCATGCTGCTGGTGGCAAAGTTAGTTGGTTTTGCTTCTTACTGGGAAATTGCTTCATAAAATGATTGATTTTCTTGCCAAAAGATATTATTGAATTGTTTATTAAGTGTATTGGATATTGTATATTCTGTACCTGAAATATTGCATATTTTCAGTGCAAAGACAGAATTCATGAAAGAGGTAAGTTGAATGTTCTTAGAGCAAATGTCTGTGTCAGGTGTGACTGAGACATTTAATGTGCTGAATATATTTTAATGATATGTGTAATTTTGCCAGGTAGTGCAGTAGGGTTGGTTTGTTTTTTTTCAAATGTTCAATGATATTTCAGTGTGCTTATTTTAGAATTCATGTGTGTGCCCCCATTTTTGCATCACTTAAAAGTTTTAATGAAATGACCCATCTTGTACTAGTTAGATACTATTGTACAGAAAATATGCTTGTATAGTAGTCTGCTGGATTATGAAATGTAAGCCATTAACTTGCAAATTTATTGAGGGAAGCGTCTTCTAGACTTCATTGTAACACATCAACCTTTTGATTTTAAGCCAGAGAAATAATAGGTCACTGTCTTATTCTCCGCACAGCGCCAAAAAATTAGGGGATGGGCAGGGATAACCTTATTGCTTTTCTCTTTAGATGCCATTGAAAAAGGCTGTATGAAGTTATGGGTAAAATATACTTTATTAATTATTTAGGGTTAATTCATCTTTCAGTTTAAAGATGTCCATTATTCTGAGCTGGTTTAATGAAACTGGTCAGGGTGGACCTTCTGATATGTTTGACTTCCCATGTGGGAGTCTGTCTTATTACTTTATGCTCACTGGCTGCACTCATCCCTCTGTGCCGAGATCATATTCACAGGAAGAGGTATTCTTTTTACTGGGAACATGTGCACTGAGCTGGGACAGTCAGCTGGCCTACTGGAGCCAGTATCATCCCTTCTATTGTACTGTGATAGTTGTAAAATTTTCCCTTTCTCCAGCTGGAGATTTTTCATTATTTGTGTGGCAATGTATAATCAAAAAAAGGAACGGTTGGCTGGCAGGTAAAATAATTCCAAGGTAGTAATGCTTAAAGGGCAAGGGGAAAAGAATGTTTATTAAGACTGCATGCACCAAGTTTGCCTACGTTCTGGGATTCGTAGAATCTTGTGATGGCTTTTTTTGGAAGGGACCTTAAAGATTGTCTAGTTCCAACCCCCCTGCCATGGCCAGGGACACCTCCCATTAGACCAGGTTACTCAAAGCCCCATCCAACCTGGCCTTGAACACTTCCAGGGATGGGGCATCAACAGCTTCTCTGGGCAACTTGTTCCTCTGTCTCACCACCCTCACAGTAAAGAATTTCTTCCTAATATCTAGTCTAAATCTACCCTCTTCCTAGTATCTAGTCTAAATCTACCCTCTTCCAGTTTAAACCGTTACCCCTCATCCTATCAATGCACTCCCTGATAGAGTCCCTCTCCACCAGAGAGGTGGCCCCTTTTAGGTACTGGCAGGCTGCTATAAGGTCTCCCCAGGGCCCTCTCCTCTCTAGGCTGAACAACCCCAACTCTCTTATGCTGTCGTCATAGGAGAGGTGCTCCAGCCCTCTCATCATCTTTGTGGTCTTCCTCTGGACTTGCTCCAGCACGTCCATGCCCTTCTTATGTTGGGGGCCTCAGAGCTGGATTCAGTACTCCAGGTGGGGTCTCACCAGGGCAGAGTAGGGGCGCAGAATCACCTGCCTTTGACCTGCTGGCCCCAATTCTTTTGATGCAACTCAGGATGCAGTTGGCCTTCTGGCCTGCAAGTGCACATTGACGGCTCATGTGAGCTTCTCGTCCACCAACACCCCGAAGTCCTTCTCCTTGGGGCTGTTCTCAATCCATTCTCTGCACAGCCCATATTTGTGCTTGGTACTGCCCTTTCCCAGGTGCAGGACCTTCCACTTGGCCTTGTTGAACTTCCTGGGATTTGCACAGGCCCCCTTTCAAGCCTGTTCAGGTCCCTCTGAATGGCATCTCTCCAGAGTGTCAACCACTCTACGCAGTTTGGTGTCACTGGCAAACTTGCAGGGGGTGCACTGAAACACACTGTCCGTGTTGCTGACAAAGATGTTAAACAGCACCAGTCGCAATACCACCCCTTGAAAAGATATTTGGAAGATAAATCCTATGGAAGGATTCTTAAGTGGAACAGGCAACTATGCAGTAGCTTTGAGTAGAAAATAAGAGAAATACCTGCTTTTACAGGTTTTGATGTCTGCTTTTTCAAGAAGCTTAAGGAGCTGCAGTACTGTCACACTCTGTGCATGTATTTATATATGTTTAGTAAACATATTTTCTGTGCTTATATTAGTAATATATTTTGTTTGCTCTGACTTTAAGGACTTTACTGATTAGCAGTTTAATGAATTCAGAGAGGAACTGGACTCATGATTCTCTTATTGACTTGTGTAGCCTTTGGCAAATTGCCTAATACTTGCATTTCTAGTATTTGAAAAATGTTGATACATATTCTTGTATAATGCTTCTGGGGGAAGCTAGCTTTAGATTGAAAAATTGCTGGATAAACTCATGTTTATTTCTATATATTAAAGCCATCAGTCTAGGTTTTGTTCCATATTTAATTCCTCAGGCAGATGCTCAATTCAATAATATCTTCTTTCTGGTACAGAATGATTTTCAGGGGACTGATTGTGGTATTGGAAGTAGAGAGGAGGTAGAAGACTTGGAATTGCATATTTTTTCCACATATTCATCCTTTGACCTCCATTAGAGCAGAATTTATTTCTAAATACAGTGGTACTTCTGCTTTACATCAGAATGTCCAGACAGGCATGTGGCAATGGAAGCAAAAGATCGTGTGTTATGTCTCCAGAAATACACTGGGCAATATATTGGCTTGAAAGTAAGAGAATACCATTTTTCAAGGAGGATTTGAAACTAAATATTACTGTAATGGCTTTTGATTTTTAATTGAAGTAAAATTCAGTCCCCTTGCCTAATTGGTGTTCCTGGAAAGCAACTGACTTCTTTGCTGGAAAAAATGCCAGTCATTTTATGTACATATGAGAAACAATGAATGAAATATCTCTGAAACACTCAGTTTTCTATGCTTTCTCAACAATAAATACCTGCATAAAGGTATGCTGGGTTTTTGCATCATGAAAGTTAGTGGGTCTGTAGTAGCAATAATGTAAGTACTTCAGTATTTTCACTATAGTGTTTTGAATTTAGTTTCACTAGAGGTACACAGAACAGTAAAATGTAGTCTTACTTGAGAATATTTTCCTTGCTTACCAAACTAAAAATGTATAATGTGCATAAACTGTGATGAGAATTTAGGTGAGAGATCAGAGAAGTTCCCAGTGCAGCACCATGCCAATTATATTTTAATGTTATGGACTACTGATATATGTATAAAATCTATTAAATTTAACATTTCTTTGAGAGCCTTCCTTTTCAAATTTCCTGATGCTTGTGTGTTTAAAATCTATTTGAAATCTTATGTCTATTGAAAAGCTGGAACACCAGATCAATTTCCTTTTTGCAAATAAACATAATACAGATATTTTGTATGCATGTGCTCTTGTAAAACTACAAAATTCTGTGCAATATATGATGAAAGGAGTGGACAGGTTTAAGAGACCTTAATCAGAATTATCAAAATGAAAGTATTACATATAGAAAGTTATTTATAATCAAATATATTTAAACTTACATAGATTACACTTTTGAAGAATGATTTCAAATAGGTATAGAGTAAATAATATCCTACAACTTTGAGTCTGTGATAAAAAGTTTGGGATGACACTGATTTTCTACAACTTCCGCATGTGTGTTAGCAACAGCTGTCTGTAGGCTTGCCAGGCCCTGCATTCTTTTGAGGGCCTGTGAAGATATGCTCTGATGTAATGGAGTATTTACCAAAATACACACATGAGGTGTGGTGCAGTTTAGAATTCAGACTTGTATATGTATGTGTACATGTAAGTGTCTATATGTGATCTCTGCACCTAAAATACCATTTTTGTAAGTGAAGCCTGGAGGTACGCAGCTACTGGAGGACTACTAGTCAGAGGAGTCCTCTGTCAGAGGGGTAGCCTCCTGCTGCCTGCCTTCTCCAGCAAGCTGTCATAGGGCAGCCATGGTGCCAGCCAGCAAGCATATGTGGCTCTCCATCTCATTAATGCCGCCTTGTGCTCATGAACCAAATTCCTTCACAATGTGCTACGCTCACTTACTGTACGTTAGCAAAAATTAATAAACCAGTAATAACTAAAACTCGTGAAGTAAATCAATAATGCTCAATGAAACATTTATTTAAACAGTGAGAAGATCAAATAGTAGGACACATGATAAGGCACATACCTCACTCCCACATGACTCATTACAGTGACATGCTGTGTATAGCCCATGCCATGGCTACACTAGAGAATTTGTCCTCCCATGCACCTTCCATGACAGCTGACTGCAGGAGAGCACCCATCTTGGTAGAGATAACTGATAAGGATGGGGTCATGTTTACCACTCAGGGCACAGTATGTATAAAATTACTTCAACCTAGGTCCGGCGACAAGGGTGAGACACCAGTGCTTCTTCCCTTGGGGTTTTGATACTGTATCCCTTGAGGCTGTGTTTCTGCTCATAAGTTGTGCCTATTGGTGGCTGTTCCTTCAGTTCTTTTTGGAAGAATATTGGCCAAAATAATACAAAAATTTTACCTAGATTAAGGAATTCATCTGTCTGTATTTATTTCAGGTTTTGGTTACTGCATATTTTGATGCCCTTTTATTAAGAGGGCATTTTTTTATCTGTCTTTTTGCAAAAAATAAAACTGTACATGGCAGATACAGACAGGAGGGTTCACATCAACTAGCAGCAAAATAACTTGTCCAATTTCTCTCAATCAGCTGTTTCCATCAAAACCAGCAACCGTTTCAAAGAAAAAGATTACATTCTCTCTGTTTTTCTTTTTTTTTTTATCTTAGTATACAAATCTCATTGCATTCAGGTAATTAAAATGCCGTAACAGTTTTCACATTTCGTTGCCTAATTAACAGCAATAAAAGCTACACTAAATCAGGATGAATCTGTAATTTCAGCACTAATCACACAAGCGTGTGAGTGTCAGCATCATAATGAGATGCACAAATCTGGAGGTAATGAGGCTGTGGCTGTCTGGGAAATTAGAGCAAGTGCTGGCACGAATTGTACAGCAAGGTTTATTCCCATTTTATTAATTATATGCTTGCACAGGGAATTGTAACCAACTCAAATTACTTTAATTTGTGAAATTCATGCTCCAGCTATGAACTTGACATCTGAGCATGAAGTTGAGTTCCCCATCACTCCCTCAGTGCAAAAACAAAAACAAGAAAACCTGGTGCCCTGAAATGTTTGTTTAGATGTGAAGACTTTGACATTCTAGCATGCAATGGTATTGCAAAGCCACTGGCAGCACTGTTGCACAATGACCATTTAGCGGTGATGGTAGTGTCCTACTATGTAGGATGTCAAGGCTTTCTAAGGTGGGTTTCAGCAATGCCGAAGTTAGGAGTATGACAAATAAAAATGTTTGGGGTGCAGATAATGACTGGTATAATGTAATTTCATCTCTTACCCCACCTCCTTGATTGATGAACTGAAAAATACCAGCTTGACTGTTTTCAGTTAAGCGAGTATAGTTTTGCATTTTAACAAAAACTGTTGCAGTGCTACAGTCTAAAAAGTATGGATTCAAACTTGTTGATTCATGTGAGGTTGGTTGGTTTTACGAGCAGATCATGCAAGTTCATCAGTGTTTTAGATCGAGGTGATTAAATGATTTGTGCTGATTCTATCCTGAGGCTGTATAATAAAGTTATGGTTAATTTGGAAGTTTATACAGTGCCTGAATGAACTTTTTGTAGCCTATACACATTTTATGTTGATAGCCAAGGATGATAGTTTCTATCTAACACTGTAATCTTTTTTCATTACTTAATATTCGGCATCTAAGTATCATACCTTAAACTTTTATTTTAAATGCTACTAGACTGGTACATGGAGAATTTGCTTACAAAATCACTATTCATTGTAACTATATTCAATTTTCATATTGCATTAATGTTTCTAAGTGGTTGATATCAGATCTACTGTCATTGCCAAAAGGATTGTTCACAAGGGGTTGAATGAATTATATTTCCTGGCTTCGTTTGTCACAATGTTGAGAAGTTGTAAAGGTGCCGGTGAGGTTAATGATTATCTTCAGTAGCATGATAAGCGTTTTACAGGAAGAACACTGACAATCACACAGTGGGTAACAGTTCATTCTCTTTCACTAGGTAAAGGTTGGTATTAGCAAGTAACTTCTTGTATCAGGAGTTAATAGCTTAAAAAGTTATTCCAAAACCCATGGATTCTTCCTATTTTCTAGTCATACTGGATGCAGTGTTGCTTTTTCTACCAGCCAACAGTGCTATATTCATTACATTTGAGAGAGAGATACTATTTCCAGGTTCAGATAGTCACCAGGAAGAGCTGCTTTTTATTACCTTATAATGGGTCAAGTTCTAGGTAAAAGACTATGAACAGCCATCTTGTGGTTTAGATGAGAACTATCAGAGTAAAACCTCTAAAAAAAACTAATCAGAGCAAAACCTTGATGCATTTGATTCTATCTTTGCTACATACTGGCTTGTGGGTTTGCTTATGTTTCCAATTGTGTTAGGTCTTTTAGTTTTTGCATTAAGGGAAAATGGTAGCCTTTTAAAACCTATAATGGTACAAACCGTCTCGTTTTTCTTAAGTTGGACTGACTCAGTACTCTGCAGATAGTCTGTATCATTAACTAACAAGTGGGGTTTTATCAAGGTACGACTGAAAGCATACTAATGATTGCCAGCGTAAACCCAGTACTCAGATCTTCATCTGGCATTAACACGGTATTAGAAGAGCTTCAGTATGGTCTTTCATAAGACTTGCTAACTCTATTTTAGAAGAAAATTTTCCCTGCTGACTTTCCTATTTGGCAAAACTTGTTCTTAAGAAATTTGACTTAGAAGTCTGACAAAACCATGATTCTGACACATACCATAAGGCTGTCTATTCTGCCTCAAGATGCCATCTGCCAGGATTCTTGTTTTTAGATTTCTGTTCCCTGGTAGAAGATTTTGGAAATCACAAAGCTTTCGGGGGGTTTTGCCCTACAAGGACAAGTGATAGACTGCAACATAACCCATCAAGTCAGTGGCGGCTCTGCTCTGAGCTTACCCATAGTCTTGGATGCATAGCAGGCATGTCCTCTTGGTTCTGTCTTAGAAGAAAAACTTTCAGTAGAAGTTACATCTTTTTCTCAATTTTTGTTCTCCTTCAGTTTTCCCCACAAAGCAATTACATGTTTTCTGAAGTCACCCTTTTTGTATAGCTGTATATCTCCTGTGACCTTTCCTTTAGCTTTAAGAATGCTTTGTTGACCATCACATTGCTTTGGAATTTATTTATTATTTGCATTCCATTACTGATGTACTATAATCAGGAGCTGAGACTCAATTTATTTTTTTTTAATCTTTGCGTATTTCTGAATATTCAGGAGACTTCTGAGGCTCGGAAACAAAGCATAAATTGAAAGGAAACTTCAGGATATGTTTTATCTTAATATTTATTTTGTGTACGTTTTAAATTCTCTCACGTAACATCAGTTATTTTAGTTGTGTAGAACAGAGGGTGTTGACTGACTGGAATATCCCAAAAGCTGTCTAGAAGTGCCTCATGACATTGGTACCATCTAGCCACTGCACACAGCTTTTAGGAGCTTTGAGAGTTTCTGTGTATCTCAAACATGGAATTGAAATCCAGGAATGTGAATTCTCTCAAATCTCAGAGAGGCAGAACTGTAGACAATGTTCTTTTCCCAGACTATGATACATTGTCTCTATGCAGAATTAGTTTTGTAAGGATCTTTGTAAATTTGTACACTGTGCTGGTGGTATTCTAGGAAATTGTCAGAAAACATGTAAAAGTATAAGAGGATCTGGAGCAGAAGCAGCATCTCAGCACTGAGAAATTAATCTATTTTTTTTATCTACAAGTTATAGGTGGCAGTGCTAATCATACATCTAATTATTACCTGTTTTCTTCCTCTTCCCTTACCCTTCTATGTAAGTAGGCTTAAAAGATGCCTTTTTGAAGGGTAAGAAATGTTTGAACACTACTAAAAATTGAGTACTTAGGTTTATTGGTAGAGATGATCTAAAGTAGTAGGTGTAAGACTCTGAAACAGTAATATGAATTGCAGATGGCCTAGTTTTTCATTACTTGATAAGCTCATACTGGCTTTGAAATCACTCAGGCTTTCGTACCATAAACTATTATTCTAAAATATGATTATCCTGCTGAACTGTGATTAAAATTCTTTGTTATTTCATTCATTATTCAGAAGACTGTACACTTAATAGTAGCTTAAGATACATGTCATGTATTTGTGATGCATTAATTCACTCTCAGCATTGATCAACACTTAATGTATAATTAGCAAGCAGATTTAGCAATCTGCTAGGACAATACTCTCTGTTGCATAACTATTGTGCTCATATCTCACAAAATCCAGGGCAGAGAGAGGCCACAAGAGAAAGATTGTCTTAACTGCACTGTTGTTGTTCAACAAGCAAAGATAATGTGTTGCTGAATTTCAGAGTGTAGTATTTGTTATCAATTTCAAGTTGGTATTGGAAGGCAAAGTAAAATGGAATATGCAATGTATAACACTGACTTTAGGATTTGAATGTCAGGAATGCATAGCTGTGCTGCATAAGGGACATACAGTTTTAAAATGAACCTTAGATGATCTATAAAAATAACTGAATTTACATTAATCTTTTGCCTGTGTGTGTAATTTGCTGTCTTACAATACCCTTCGGTAGCAGGATAATTGGAAAGTCTAGATGGACTTGTTGCTAGAAACATCCCCCCTCCCTTTATTCAGCTTGCAAACTTATAAACAAAGATATTTGCAGGCATAGCAAGCTGTTCTCAGCTGTTGTGCTACTGCTTTTCACTTAGAACCTTTAAGGAAGAGTACAACAGAAATACCTACTTTAGAGCAGTATTTGAGGGCTTCATCTATTCAGGCATATAGTGTTTGAATAGCTACAGAAGGAACAGATGAATAAATGCGTAAATAAATAAACACTATATGGATTTGCTGCTTAGGAATTTCTGCAACTATAACCCTGTTTCAGAAAAATACTTGGCCTGTGCTCTTCACAGCCTTGGCACTGCTGCCCAGAATGCAGAATGCCCAGAGTGCTAAAATAGCTGTATTTGATTAGTGTAGGTTTGAAATCCTGAAACATATACATTATTTAACAGATTCTAACAAGCAAAATCTTGATGATATTCCTTATGTCATTTTGACTTTCTGGGCTGCTCTGAGAGCCCTGAAAGAGTTGATAATCTTATACAGACATCTGCAGTACAGCATGGCAGTCAGCTGTTCATATGGAACAGTTAAGAGCTGTTTTAGTGAGCAAAAATACACTCTTGATGTATTTAAACACAATTTTCATATTACAAGCAATTAGAATAAGTTGTTTATTGAGAAAATGAAAATTTTCTGCACATCAAACATAGTAATTTGATCTCTTGAAATAGAATTCAAATAAAATGACATCATATCTAATAAAAATTCTGAAATATCCTCATTTTTATAATTCCAGCTGGCCAAATGTTTGATTGCTAGATGCTTTTCAGTGCAAATACTTGCTTAGCCATGTGAGATTGTGAAACAGCTGCAATAAAGTCTTGAACAAAGATGCTGTAGTAATTGCTAGCCAGCCCATTGGAGCACTGACTTTCTGAGGTTACTACTTATCAAACAAAGGCACTTGATAAAGGCTTTTAATTTTTAATTTTTTCCACACATTTTAAAAAGATTCTTCTGACTGCAGCTGTAACCTAATTTATTGTTTCTCATAGGAACTGTTAAGAGGTAAAAACTGCTGTGTTATCACAGAGTACAAAACTGCAATGAGAGTCTCCTGTAAAAGGAATATCAGACAGGTGGTGTTCAGGAGTAGATACTGCTGTAGACATGGGAAGAATCACGAGCACCACTGACAGCAGCAGCTGTAGCAATTAGCCAATTTAACAGTCTTTATTGATGATCTGCAATAGATAATAAACTTTTAACAAGCTAGAAAACACCCCATGGATCAATCTTGCTAGTAAGAGGCTGGATCATAACCAATACTTATTAATTCTAACTAACATTATTGTTTGGAAATGGAACGAGTAAGTGGACTGTATGCCAAATGTAAGAGTGGAGACATCATTGCAAATAAATTCTGGTAGATTAGGGAATTTTTATAATTTACTTCAGCAGATAAAGCAATCTTTCTAGAACAGGGTTTGGGGGCATCTTTTTAGCTTTCTGTGTCACTAAGCCCAGGATGAGACTTCCAGCCATGGAGTCACAGCACATTCACATAAAAGCTGATAAAGAAAACCAGGCAGGTTTGAGGGGACTCTGTGTGTGTGTTTTCTATGGTTCCATACGACACAAAACCATCTCTAGGAGAAAGACTGTTCAAAAACTCAGGGCTTAAGTAACTTTAGTAACTACTTGCCTGGTAATATATTTTTATCTGATTGGCTGAATGTTATTTTTCTCAACCAAAACAGTTATTTGAAGTTACACAAGGACTTTTAGGTTTTTTAAGTATAATTAAATAGAAGGCTAATGGGGAGATATTTAAGGATTAAGAAATTGTAGAAAGTATAATGTTAACAGGTAAAATATTGCTTAAAGTTTAAAAACACCATACATAGTAAAAAGCTCAAGAAGTATTCCATCAGTTTTACTGTTGTGGGCTAAATTCACTGGAATTCCTAGAATTCCAAGTGGGTGACTGATATAAGATGTAACTGTGAATTCTTGGGAGATACTTCTCAAATTTCTGAACAGATTCAATTTTAATAGTTCACATTTTTTAATTTCTGATGTCACATGTACTTGTGGTTGGTCCAGTACTGTAACTTCAGTGATACTATTATGGAAATGTCAGTTCAGCTGAAAATTCAAATTGTTTTTCAGGGAAATGCGTGTGCATGTTTGTATATCCGATTATGCATTTAAAGAAGGAAAATAATTTTGCTTAATTTATCTCCTTTTTTCAGCTCTATGTATGAGAAGCACTCACCTCAATGTAATGTAAAACTTATACATTAAAAGTTAATAGAAGGTATAAATATAAAATAAAAGCCACTTAAGACTTATCTGCCAGAGGAACAGAACCAATACAGAAGCTGTACTTAAACCAATAAAGTATTGGCTTCAGTTGACCAGCAGGTCTTTCATGTTCCGAAGTCATAATAAATGCAGTCTAAATTCAAAACAGTAACACAGCGTGTAAAATTACTTTGTGGTAATTATAGTTCCATCTGCTGTGCAGTCAAGTAATTAAACTTTTTCACGTGAGCCATAACCAAATCTTTTATCTGGTGCGTGTGTTCCAATAAGTACTGGAATGAGTGACTAGGTGGAGCAAATGAAAAATACATCTGCAATTGCCTGTCCTATGAAGTAGAATGAGTATACAGATAAGTTCTCCAGAACAGCTCACTGAACTGTTTGAGATAAGTTGGGATGTTTATTTTCCACTTGCAGCAGTTCTAATTAATGTAATTAATGCTGTTAATGCAGTGAGATTCCCTCAGGGATTTGACAGAAAAAATATGTTTCTGCAGTTGGGACTTACCGAGGAAGCTCTTTGCAGGAGCTGGAAACAAAAAGCCTTGGCAAGCAACAGAAACGATGGCACAGGCACCATGTGGTTCTGTTGCTGCATATATTGGGATTGCTGGGTTTGAAGTTCACCATTATCCTTGTGCTCATCCCTTTGCTAGGTCTCAGTTGGTTGCAGAGCTGTCATTCTTCTTGCCTCCCTGATAGTTTTCTTAGAGGCAGGTCCTTGTTTGTTCCCCGGTAACGGACTTTACTTTGTGACTGGCTTCTCTAAGTTCCCAGATGAACATGGATCCTGCAAATTCACTGTTAGCACACGCTTTCTGTGAGCTCCTATTGTACAGTTTCATTTTGCAGTTTGTCTCATCAGAGATTTGTGATACTTACAGGAAATACCCACTGGGACTTGCTAATAGGTCCAAGAAAACAAACACTCTTCACTTTAACTAGAAAAAGAAACAGTGGACAAAATAATAAACTTTGATTAATTTCTTATCTTTTTCTTTTCTCATTAAGTATTATTTGAAGTTAATGTTAGAGCCTCTAAGAGTTTATTATTCCCCTCCTGCACATAGTTTTTGCTCTTCTGCTTAGGAAAAAAAAAAATTGTTCCTTTGTTATTTTCTCCATAAAGAACGATTACCCAACCCTTCCTTTTATAATCCCTTGTCTCTCGTGTCTTTCCTGGGCAGCCTTGCCTGTGGATCAAAGTTAATTTGTATGTTTAGAGCCTGTCAGAATTTAAACATAAAGTGATTTTTGTCTTGTGTAGCAAGCCCTCCTCCAAGGTTGCTCCCTCTGAGTAGCTGGTCAGGAAAAGATTCTTTATTGCATCTGACCTGGGAGACTAGATGCTGCTCTGACAGAAAACTGCCGACTGTGTGTGCCCTGAGACCATAAGTGATGCAATAGTTGCATAATCTTAAGCAAAATACATAACTTAGTGACATTCTCTGAATTGTTAGAGGTAGTTGGTGGAAATGCAGCTTGAAGAAATGAAATTTAAAAGATTTACTGGGGGGTACATTCTATGACCTGCAGAAGTAATGAGAGAATGTTCTGAAAAGCTTATTGTGATGTCGCTTACGGATAGAATGCCAATGTAAAGGCTTCTTAATGCAAGTGAAAGTAATATGGTATTTGCAAAGGCATGGATGTAAAAGAAACAAATGACATGTCTGTTGATCACTTTCACAAAAAAATGTTTGTCAGTGCAAGAATTCTGGAATCCATTTCTATTTAAGTCTATAAATATTGCACTTCATTATGTGGAGATAGACTGCATGCATCATAGTTTTTAAATTGCTATTAAGCTGCAAAAAATGTGCTTTCAAAAGCAAAAAAAAAAAAAGGCATGAGGTGCACTAGATTCTCCAACTTCAGGTTTTCATTTGGTTTACATTGGTTAATCCTATTTCTCTACTTTGAAAATCCTCATTTTGTATGTTTACATAGTTAACTATTTTGTTATTCTTTTCACTTGCACAAAATGACAAGTAGTTTCAAAACTCTGGGGTTTTTTTACATCTCTGCAGTGAAATGGAGGAAATCAATTGCATCAAAATCTTTCAGTTTTACAGATAAGACATAGTTTGAGTTTGTTCTTTTTCCTATTCTATCTATGTTGCGCAATCCACACAAGTCAGATAGGACTGATGGAAAAAATGTTACTTCAGGTAAAGTTTAAGATGTAGAATGTTTGGGCTGGTATTTGCCTAAAATATTAGGAGGAAGTGTGATGAAAATTATGCTCTTAACCAGCAAAGCTTTATGCTGACAGATCTGTAGTGCAGATTCCTATATCTTTTTGCTTATTTTACTTATTCTAAATGAGTAACTGATTTAGGCACTGCCAATAAAAACTGTCAGCCCTATAGGTGTGTTTTCATTTTGGAGGTGTGACAAAGTGGGGTTAAATCATGACATGTTAGTTATTTTGAGTATTTGACTGTGTACCATTTGATAGATTACCCTGCTTGTCTTGACAAGGAAACACTTAATATTCTATAGTTTTATGTCTCATCCAGAAATGTTGCTGGCATTAAGAGTTACAGTAAGCTGAAACTTCATGGGACTGTACATTTGCAGAAACACCATGTTTATCATATGCTGCAGCCCAAAACTTCAAAGCAGCAAGAAATATGTGTAATTTGTGATCTCTAAATTGTTTGTAATTTATGGAGTTTCTGTTATTTTCATTTCAAAAGTAAAGATTTCTCGTCTTTCAGTCTCTCTTGCAAATTTCCAGAATTTTGATCAGTCTGAACATCTTTTTTGAAACCTCAGATTTCACAGCATCATCTTACGTATTATCACTCATGCTCATGATCTTGCAATTGTGAAATCTCTGAAGCATATCACAATGAAGTTACAGCCATAATGTTCCACCGTGGTACCATCATAATACCACCTCCACTTATGATACTGGGTTGCTAAATAAAGTTTTATTGTGCTACAGTTACATTCTTCAAATTATGTTTGGAGTTTTGCAAATAATGTACTTGCTGCTTCTTTGTCATACCAATTGGAAGATAATTTTGATGTTGCTGTTTTATTTTAATGAAGAAGAGAGAAGTTAAAATCACTGTAATGAATCTATTTATGTATTAACTGACATTACATTGGCACAACTTTTTTTAGAGTCAGTTTTCAGTGGTAACCAGTCTGTTTTGAAACTTGGTAATGCTCACAATGGGAGAAGTGGGAAAAAAAAAAGCATAAAAAATATTATCTTTTAAGGTGTTTCTGAGCATATTTGCAAGGTGTATGTTTCTAAAAAGCAAACGTTATACCAAATTTCAAAATCCTTGATCCTTCAAGTATATTGTACAATCAAGTTGGCAGATTATATCATTAAGATGCCAGGTCTGCTGCAATTAAAAATCAGAACCTGGTTCTATTTCTAATGTTTTTAAAATACTGTATAGTTAACATGCTTACTTAGATTTACCTTGGATGTCTCCTGGCAAGGTTTATGCACCAAATCAGCACTTGTTGAAATCGTTCAGTATCTCATCTCCTCTTACCTAATTTTTCCTGGCCCACAAACTTTTCTGGTGATTGACAGGTTCTATTAGTGCTTGTTCCCATATGGAGGTTAAACCATGACTAATGGAACTATGCCCAAGACGTTTTCATTTCCTAGATGTCTCCCTCATCTACTGCAATGGCACCTACTTGCCCCATGGGAAAACAAAATTGAAATAGGTGCTCAAACCAAGATAGGTTTTTACATTCACCTAACTGATTGCAGCATGTATGGGCAAGGAAATACAAATGATTTCTGCTTTGTTATTTATTTCTTAGTTCAAGGGGATGTGTAGCAGACAATGGCATTGGCTGGAGATTGGTCAGAGTCTGGTTGAATGTGGCCCTTAAATGAATGTTGCTGTGTGATTTGTTATAATGCACTTGATACTTAACATAGGCTTCCAAGTACCAGAACCGGGAACTACATTCAGAATGCTTTATAAAGTGAGTGAAACAGTTTATCACTTGTAGTTCATGTTTCTGCAGTCATTTCTTACAAATTTCTAATATTCTGTTTGACGTCTTCACAACTTTTGTGTGTTAGACTGATACTAACAAAGAAACACCTATAGAAATACCAAGGTCATTTTTCTGCATGTTAACAACATACCCAGGACCAGCCCTTTACTTTTCTCATAGTTATTATTTTGTGTTTATTGGCATGAGATTTTGGTTGCTATTTTACTGCCACATAATTCATTGCTGTGAACTTCTGCAACTCATTTCAGTCAAACTTGGTTTTAATTGACTCTGAATATTTTTGTATCATCAGCAAATTTTGCACTCTCACTGATTGCTCCTTTTTCAGATTTTTATGAATATAGATTGAAAAACAAAGGTAACAACACAGATATTTGTAAAATGCTGTAGTTTACTTCTCTCTGTTGTAAAATCCACCACTTACTGTTGCCAGATAAAAAGTCCATATGTCTACTAATTTGATGAAAAAGCCTATTCAGAGCAGAGCTATGGATTCCTATTGGTACCTTCTTTCCATCTTGACGGGGTTTGAAGTCAGAAAAACCTGAGCTTCTGAGATTTCAGGAATATAAAATTATGGCAAAAGTTCATACAACAGCTGTTTTCTCTTTCAGTGATGCCTCAGTATGCCCAATGTTGCTTGCAGTCTGCCTTTGCACTGCCCTTAGTAGGAGATGTATGCCTATGTCTTTTGGTCACACAGATTAGTCTCCTTATGACAAAGCAGTTGTTGCCTTCCAATTCTATACTTTCACTTGCTCAAAATTAAATCTCCATACCATGTTCTGCTCCCACTTACCTGCTGAGAGACAATGAATAGGAGAAAATTGTAGGCTGACAGACCCACGCGTTACGGTTCTTGTCACGCAAGTGACATCGCGTGCCAGCCTGTGTGCTGGACCTGGGAATGCTCAGATCTTGAAAAATGGTTATGCAGCTCTTTCCTGTGTATGAGCCAGGCTGACAACCTTGGAGAAACACTGCCCACCAGTCATAGCTTTGCTGTATTCTTCCTCTTGATCCCTCTGTAGACTGCAGACCAATGTGTAGCTGGAAGTAACTGGATGGTTTGCAGGTATTTCCCAGTGTTCCACTGCCAACAAAAGCAAGTGACATGCATGTTTTGAGTTGGGCACACCTTCACTCCTCCTCAGGCTTAGCATTGCAGAAGGGCATAAACAGCATCAGGGAATCTTTGAATTAATTAATTTTTTCATGAGTGAATAATGCATAAATCTAGCTCTTACTGCCACCAACAATCCATGTTGTTTTGTAATGAAATATGCATTTCTTTTATATTTGAAAAGTGTAAAGTACATTCATTTTGTGGGTAGTGCAATATTTATGATTTTCTTAATTATTCATTTCGATGGGTTTTTTAAGTTTGTAAGTATATTTAAATGCCATGATAGATGTCCACCCTGTCCCTTACCAATGCTTCAAATAAAATATGATGGATTTGGAACTCTTGAGACCTGCTCTCTTTTTCCTAAAATGAAGCAGCTTGACCATGCGTACACTTCTAACAACCACTCATTTGAGACTTATTCATGATGATTACAGTAGATTTGCCTGAAATAATTTAGCAAGACATTTTGCTGGATTTAGAGGGATAAGACTGTCCTTTAACTTTGTTACTTACGGGTTTTAATAAGGTTATATTGTTTTCCAATTCAAAGTTGCGACTGTGCACTCCTCAGCTAGTAAGATTGTTCCAGCATGCTTAGGTTCCTCCCTCTGCTGTGTTGGACTGCTCTCTGGGCTTTGTGAACCCATACAGTTGTGGATTTCTTTGTTCACTTATTCCTGGACATCTGATTTTATGACACAAAGTATAAAACAAAATCTTTCTTTTTCTTTTGTTAAAAATTTCAGTAATGTTCCTTTAACTTAGTGTACTGTAGGCATGTCACTGTAGGAAGGGATGTGCCCAGTATTTTGATGAACAGATAGTTCAAATGCAGCAACTAATGCTGTCACGGAACAAGTGTTTAACACAGTGTAACCACTAGACTACCATGTGCCTTCCCAAGTAGTTTCTTATTCCCCCTGAAATCATATTTAAATTCAACCATTGTCCTGTCTGACACATCACTCTTAACAGACCACATATTTACTTTTTACAAGGTCCTCTTCTGCATTTGACCTGGTTCAGCTTGAGAGTGTTCCACAAGTTAATTAATTCTCTTTGCTCACATGCCTCACTGGGACGGCCAATCCCAGAATGTCACTTTAGCGTTTTTTGGATGTATTTAATATTCTGTTAGTGAATTAAAGCTGAGTTCGACATTCAGTGCATAATGAACATCTTGGGGGCCACTTTGAGGTTCTTTGAGGTAACAAGGGTCTTGCTGTTCAATTCGATTTTGCATTATCTGGGAGGCTTGCTGAGGATCAGACTTCCTCCCCTCAGCTGTGAAAGTGTGCTAAACCAGATCCCTTACCTGTTCAACTCCAGCTGTGAAAGGCTTGATCAACAACTGGTAGCTTTTTCTTGAATGCTAATTTTAGACATTCTCTAGTTGGCTATTTGTGGCCAAAGAAAAAAAGAAAAGTTTTACAACCATCAAGTATTTTACTCTTAAGCATCACCTAAGCTGCCTCACAATTTTTCCCCTTTTTTGCCCTTAGATAGGGTATTTAACCTATTCCTAATGCCTTTGAAAAGAAGATAGCACAGTGCAAGCAGATAAATTGTTAGATTTAATTTTTATTTTCTGTTAAACCCTCTACACTGGGATTCTGTTTCAGAATTTTAGCCAAAAATAATTCCTATATCTCAGTTATTGGCTTAACTAGACTTCAGAGTAATGTTATAATGTGCTCATAACTGGGAAGACTGATCTTAGTACTGCTGTGTCCGGTGTTGTTCTCTTCCAAATGTTTGTGTGCTCAGTTCTTTCTAACAGCAGATGGTAGTGCTGGTGTTCATTCAACAGCATGACTTTCCTGACTGTTAACTTTTTCATTTTCTTATTTTACCTTTGGAATTTTTCCCAAGTTTCAAGGAGGTAGCTGGTATTTCAAGATACTATATTCATAGATTTATTGACATGTAAATATCAATAAATGCCTGCAACAATGTAACAAAAAACCCCCTTTGTATAAAGATCAGTATCAGTCACATTGCTTTTATAGTTAAGAGTATTTTCTGATGATTGCCCACTTGCTATTTATATACTCCAATGATTTAACAATAATAAAAAGGGGT
>VXAK01004156.1:2927-14288 GCA_013399435.1 Arenaria interpres | reverse complement strand
GGCGCGGCCCGGGCCCGCGCGCCTCCGCCGCCGTCGCCGTGGGGGCAGGGGATGCGACTCGTTTGCTCCGTGGCGGGCGTTGGTACCGCCGCCTTGGCTCCCTGAGCCTCTCGGCGACCTGCCGCGATCTGGGGCATTCGCCGCCGCCCCCCGCGTGGGGCGCTGACTGAGGAAACCCGCAAAAAGGAGCCTGGTTGGGCTTACGGGCCGCGGCGGCCCCGCGTACGGCTTGGAGGAGGCCCCGGCCGAGGGGGAAGCGGTGGGGGGTATCCCCTTCTCCGGCTGGAGCGGGACCGGCCTTCGGAGCGGTGTGCAGCGCAGCGTCCCGGCCAAGGCCTGCTTGCTGAAGGGCACGTATTTCATGTTACGGCTGTTATCAAATGTTCTCTTCAGGATTTTTTGTGAAAACAGGTGGCCAGGCAAAGAGACAGCGGTAGCGTCCTCACCGAGGGAAAGACCGCAAGGTATTACACACTAAAGTGTTCGTGAATAAAAATATTGGAACTCTGGCTTCCTCCAGGTTTTAAAAACCGCTTGAATTGAAATGGCAAGATTGTATGAAGAATGATGCCTGTCGAGAATAGCTGTGGCTGTGTTGATACAAGGACACGAGTGAAGGGAAGGAAAATTTGAAGCTAGAAGAGATACCTTTAATTAGACTCACTACGATGGTTTGGCCTAATTAAAAAAAAAAAAAAAAAAGTCACACTTTAGGCTATGAGAGAATTATCTTAAATCTGAATTATCTGAGAATGTAGAGATACCATTCTAAAAGTAATACAGTTACTTCTTGTGAGCATTTAGTTTTAATGATAAATGTCTTTCAAACAATTTTCTGACAGTGGTATGAATACCTAACAAAATCTAATTCTGTGAAATGGTACCATTTCATATTGTTTATAGGTGGACCCTAATTTTTATGACTAATCACAGCTTGTTTTTAATTTCAAAGGCAGCAATTAAAAACTAACATCTGAGCTCTTTTGAACTTTACTCTTTGAATAAACCTTATTGTTATATTTTACACTTTTAAAGACATATAAAACCACTGAGGTGATATTTGGCATGTTAAATGTTTCACAGAAAAATGATGCAAAACGTGCATCTGGCTCCTGAGGCTGATGAAGATGATCTTTATTCTGGCTACAATGATTATAATCCTACCTTTGACACAGAGGTAAAAATATTTGCTCTTTCCAACCTTTCCCATACGTAGGATTTTAGCTTCAAAGTACAAGATAATAACGTGGGTACAGTAATGTGCAAGTGTACTACTGTTTTGAAGATAATTTTTCTTTATTTAGCAAGAAATATTTGAAGTTTCACCAGGATCTTCTTGAATAGTTTTTTTTTTTTTAAGTAGTTTCCTATTCCAACAAAATACCCGTGTGTATCTCATAACAGATCTAATATGCTTTAATGGTTAGAATTTGTGAAGTGCAAAATCCTGGTTGTTTGAAGGGTATTTACATTCGGGTACATTCAACGTGGTGCAGTGTGCAGCAGCAAGTTTTCTGACAAAAGAGGCTACTTACTGATCAATAGGTCATTGATCTCTTGCTGCGCTGCCGCCGAAGGAGGTAACAGTAGAGTGGGGTCCTGCAGTTCTCTGTGTAATCAGTAGAGTGTCTGGGATGACTTAACAGTAACCCTGCAGACCACTTTTGGTAGCTGCTGATGTAGTGGAATTGAAACAACAAGGAGGTTATTTGGTCCAAACCCACTACCTTGCTCAAAGCAGGGTTGGTGTTGCAAGACTTGACATCTTGTGTGAAATCCCAATGCCAAATTCATGGGAGCTGCAGGGTGACCTTACAGACATGAGATATCTTAAGTGTATGAGAGGCATTAATGTTAAAATTTAGAAATAGTGCTAGTACTAAGCTTTTGGACAGAAATAAAATTTCACGTCATATTTTATCTCTAAAGCGCTGCTTCCTCGCTGTGTTTTTATTTTTCAGGTAGTAATGATTTTTTACTTTTCCTAATCTAAAACAGGCTGCCCAGGGAGGTTGTGGAGTCCCCTTCTTTGGAGATTTTCAAAACCTGCCTGGATGCAGTCCTGAGTGGCATGCTCTGACATGCTCTGGGTAGTCCTGCTTTGGCAGGGGAGTTGGACTAGATGATCTCTATGGTCCCTTCCAACTCTAAAAATTCAGTGAAAATACCAAAAAAGATAGACCAAATAATATAATCATTATTTATTGTCAATAAAACTTGTAACTCAGTTATCTTCCAGTCTTCTTTTTGGAAGAAGAATTGGTTTTTTACTTATCTCTTTTCAGTAGTCCTAAGGTTTTGACTTTGGATGTTGTGGTTTTAAAAGGGTTGATATTTTTATTGTATCTTTTCTAGGATTTAGAAAATGATGTAGCTTTTCAACAGGCAGCAAGAACAAGTCATGGTAGAAGACCCCCTGTAAGTACCTTTCAAAATGCATTGCAATAGCATAGACCTTCTCTAGAGCCCTAGCTCTAATTTTGGCTCTGATACAAACTTATCATGGGACTCTTATCTTTTTTTGTCTGCTACTAACATGAAGATACAGACTTTAATTATTTACATGAAAAATAAGAAAACAAAGTTCACTATAGAAACTATATAGAAAGACTAATAATTAATACATATGGTTGTTAATTGGTGGGGATTTTTGGTTTGGTTTTTTTTCTACCTAGGCGACAGCCAAAATTCCTGGTACATCAGGTTCAAGACCTTTAGCTACTGGATTTGGGGTAGGTTTTTGTTCTGTTGTATTCTCAATGAAAAAGAGGTTTTCACTGACAAATAAATTCACCATTTAATCCCTTACACAAAGTGAGCTTTTTTTATGTAAGCATTTCCTTCTGGTGAACTACGTATATTCATTAATTTTAGTTAACTCACAAGTCCACGCTTAGTCAAGGCATGGTTACTGATTTCTTTTTTCTTTTTTTGCTTTTTCTCCCAAAGCATACTGCAAATGAACTTTTGTACTGCATAAGGCAGTAGATTCCAAGGAATTAACCTGATTTTTCTTGCAGGAGGAACTGAATGTATTGTTGTTATTTGGGCTTGGGAAAGTTTTCTGAAAGTTAAGGTGAAATTAAGTCTTAAAAAATATGGGTTTTCAAATAATTTCTAGTTTAATCAGAAAAAGCTAGTTATATTCTTTGGTATACTTATTGTAACTCTTAAATAACAACCACTTTAATCTGGTTTGCAAAGGAAACAGAAGTTACACATTAGTGATATACCCACTGTCCCCTTATCCCAATAAATTTTCAACCTGTTGGCCTGTCTCAGTTAAATTTGAAAAGACAGGGCTCTTAGATATAAAGTTCCTGTAAGTTTTATGGCAAATAAAGAAAGGACATCACATTGCTTTAGATCTCTTCTGCAAGTTAGCTGGGTAATAATTTCAAGAGCACCTAAATTCTATTATGTCATTGAAATACAACCTTTACGCTGAACCTTCTGTTACCTGCTCTGGATATACTCCTTTAGAGATAGCTTTTCCTATCACAGCGTGGTACTACACTAAACATCTGCAAATACAACTGCTAAGAAAAAGTAATCTTGTTAAAGGAGTGTACAAAAAGGCACTTCCTAACGATAATAAAGACTGAGATGTTTATCTGCAATAGTAGAGCTAGAAACATCCAAAATATTGTCCAGTCCACAGTGCTACCTGTTTTACTCTGCAGATTTGCTTTTCCTGTACTACAGTCCTTGTTAATGTAGATTCAGCCTTACCAGAAAAAAACAAAAAACAATCATATGTGTGATAGATAGTGGGTAAAATAGTAAAACATAGGCCTCTGAGTGAGAATCAGGGAAACACCTTTTTGTAGCCTGAAACCCTTTATTTTTGTCTGTTTGTATTTCATATTTGTAGCAATGTTTAGCATTTACTACTCTCTATTTGACATTTATTTCTTTACTTTTTTAACACTGCTACAGAAGGACAGTATGCAGCATATCAACTAATGGAAAAGATATCCATTGGCAGTTTCACAGTATATCTGTATTTATTGTAAAATAAATCTTCATGAAAGTATGACTTAAAATCTGCCTCTGTATTAATCTCTTATCAGCTGTACTCAGAATCTTACTGAAATATTTTGTGTAAATTACTCGTTTAGTTTAAAGGTAGTAATTTCAATCATTTAGTAATGGAAAATACTGCTAACAGATAAACGTCTAGGTAATTTTTTAAAAAGTCTGTCATATATCAAAATACATAAAAAACCCCCAATACTATGAATTTATGCTAACTGAAGTGTTTGACATCTTAAGTCTGCCAGGCACTAGCAGTATATTGTATATGAACAATATAAATTGGAATTTTGCTATGAATTTATGTGAGAGTTAGATCAACTCTTAAAACTTAGAGTTGAGAAGACTACACAGCCTTTACAGGTTTCTAATGCTTTGTGAATGCTAGTTTCAAACAATTTACTTATCTTTGTAGTCAAAGGCAACTTTAACATCATCTATGGGAAGACCAATGACAGGAGCTATACAGGTAAAATTTTTATATTGATTTGGAACAATGGAGTTTTCTGATGAGTGTTTCTGTTTGATACAAGTATTTAAAAGTTTGTTGAAATAATACATATTTTAACACTGTTTTAGTTTGTCCTTTTTTGAAAATACTACTGTCAGAAAGCATGATGGTTGCGATGATTATTTTATTTGAGTGCAGGGTTGGAAGCAATACCAGTGCAGTGCTTTTTAACACTTACTGACATGCAACGAGTAATATTTCTTTGAAACAGGAGAGAGGTAGATTCCAGTTGTCATGGTTTTTTTATATACTTACATTCTAATAAGAATCTGCTGGTATTTACCAATGATTTTCCCACCACCACCCTTAAGTATATTGACCTAAAGGAATATAGTGGCTATTGATGTATTTAACATTATGTCAGACCAGGTGGGAAACAGGGAGCATCAAGACTAAGGCTACTTCCTAAGGGAAGGTAAGCCAGGAGCCTAGGGAGAAATTGCACAGCCACCAGTGCAGGGGCCTCACCAGCCGGGACCCAGTCCCCCAGTACCTGAACAAGGCAGGAAGAATCCACCTCAAACTGGTGGCCACGTTCAACCAAAAGTCCAGAATGTAAGGCAATATCATGGTGATGAGGCAGGTCCAAGTTCAAGCCAAAAAATCAATGCTTAGGCTAGGGCTGGGACCAGCGACCACTGGCCAGGTCCATAGTGACAAGGTAAGGCTAAGGTCAATCCAGGAGGTCAGTCCACAGGTCAAAATCTGGATCAAGGGACTCTGTGGCCCAGCATAGCTGTGGTCAATACAGAAGCCTGTAGCCCTCTGACAAAGCTTAGGCAGGCACTGATGGGCCAGGGTTGAGCTTAAATAATCTCACACACAGGGTGTGTGGCTGGAGGCCACAGGTGAGTCTGGTCATGGCCATTAAGGTTTATTAGTGCACTCAGTGTCCTGACAGGAAGGCTTAATAAGCTGGCATAGGATGGGGTCAGACATTCTTGTGTTAGGAGGCATTGTCTGGTAAGAAGTTACAAATATGAAAAAATTGTAGTTTGTTTGTGCCTCTCTTCGTTTAGATAAAGTGAAATATTCTGATCCATAATCTCAAAGGATTCTCGTGTCAATAAAAATTTAAAAAGGAACCGAGTTCTGAAACATTGCAACAGTAAGCTGGAGTACATTACAGATTTCAAGACCAAAAATTCTTAAGAATTTTCTAAAAGGATGTTTTGAAACTTAAGTATTCTGAATACATACAAAATTTACACAAAGTAATAAGTGTTCCTTTGTATCAGTTACAGTTTGCCAATAGTGTTTGCTTCTCTACTTTGTAGACAATTATCCTAGAATAACAGGCTGGAAAGGACCTCTGGCCCAACCTTTCTTGGCAAAAGCATGGTATAGATGAGATGGCCAAATACCCTGTCCAACCAAATCTTCAAAGTGTCAAATGCTGGGGAATCCACCACTTCCCTGGGGAAGCTACTTTAAAGGCCAGTTGTTTTCATTGTCAAAAATTTTCCTCCTGCGTCCAATTGGAATCTCCCCAGGAGTAACTTGTATCCATTACCAGTCTTTTACATGTGACTCCTTGTAAAGCCTCCATCTTCTTTGTAGCCACTGTTTAAATACTGGAACATGGCGATAAGGTCTCCCTTAAGCCTTCTTTTTTCGTGGCTGAACAAACCCATATTATATCAGGCATTTTTATCAGGCATTGGAATGGGCTGCCCAGGGAAGTGGTTGAGGCACCACCCCTGGAGATATTCAAAAGATGAATTGACATGGTGCTTGGGAATATGGTTTAGTGTTGGCGTGTGTGTTTTGTTTGGTGTGGTTTTTTTGTAGTGTGGTTTGGTTTTGTTTTTTTTTTATGGTTTAACTAGATGATCTTAAAGGTCCCTTCCAACCTAGGTGATTCTGTGATTCTATATGATGTATAATATTTGAGAAATAAAACCACTTTAAAAAATATTCAGTTCACTGAGGTGGTAACAACTGGTTTTTAAATTTAAGGGTTTTGTAGTATATAACTGATGTCCATACTGTCCACAACCTATTTTTAGGAAGATTATTTTAATATGTCTTCCTTTTTATTTAAGGATGGGGTTGCTCGACCAATGACAGCAGTGCATGCTGCAGGTTACACTAAGGCCGCTATGAGAGGTATGGTTTGTAGAAATCACCAACTGCCAGAGGGAGATGTTATTTTACACTTCTCAGTACTCTGTTAATTTTGCAGGTTCCGCATTTGATCCTCTTGGCCAAGCAAGAGGTCCTGCTCCACCTCTGGAAATGAAAAATTCAGACAGGTTTGTTCAGTTTTGCATTAAATTATTTCAAAGCAATAAGAAACAAAACATGTAGAGTTCAAAAACATCCAGGCAGTTACAAAACCTTGAGGGGCCAAACTCTTAGCTTTGTGGAATAATGCTGCAGATACTTATGTGAGCTGACTCGCCAGACCAGTTGCACTGACTTTCAGGAATGTCCGATATCTGTGATTTCTGGTTCTGACTGTAGCTCAGCAGCCTGGACATAGTTGTTGTCACACAAATGCTGTGATACTTATATAGAATTGTGGATTTTGGAAGAGCATGCGGCAGGCAAAGAACACCATGATTCATGCAGCTCTCTGGGAAGAACTTGGGGGAATTTTGCCTGCCCTGTTTACTCTGACCTTAGTACTTGAGGTAAAACTGAGGTTGTGAAAGTTTTGCAGGCTGGTGCAAATGTCTGGGAGTTCACTAGGAACAAGTCATTGAACTTTTCAATACAAAACTATTCCTCAAATATAGCTTTAAAGGAATAGGGAATCATACTGAGATGTTGGTTATTTAACTGAGGAAAAAATCAAGATGAATAATTTTTTTATTAAAATCTGCATTTGCAAGCTATACTTTAAAAGTATCTATGCAAACAAAGGTTCGATTAATCACTCTTAATACAATATTTTGTTTTACTAGGTGTTTGATTTGAAAGTTTTACCAGCCCATCTGTTCTGTCATTACTTCTGAACAAATTGGGTCCGTGAAATTTGCATGTCTGTCTTGTTCTCAGAAAAGGATTTATGTTTTCTTAGGTCTCTGTTCTCACATTAAAAGCATTGAATGTTGATATCTTTGGAGGATCTTCTTTGGGCGTATTTTCACATTATATTTTCTTTGATGGGAAAACCAGTTAGTTGTGACGTCATACAACACTGTTTTGTTGAGAATATCCTACGTAAAAGCTTGGTGATTGCAGTTACATTTCTAGTGTTAATCCTTTTAATTTTATTTTAGTTCAGAAGAGAAGATTAGGCAGTTGGAAAAAAAAGTGAATGAACTGGTTGAAGAGAGCTGCATTGCCAACAGCTGTGGAGACTTGAAATTGGTAATTTTTCTGTTTTTCTCATCACTTTTGTTATTATGTGAAGAACAATTTTTATAGATAGATGGTTCAAACATTTCAAACTATTAAAATTATGTTAATTCTAACTTTGCTATGGCTCTTCTAATACAGTGATATTTTGTATTTCCAAAAAAAAAAAAAAAGGTAGGAGCTGTATTTCTTGTGTATATATTTGTTAAGATTTCAGTGTTTCAAAAATCCCTTCCCCATATCTCCACTGGCCTCTTCAAATGGGTCTGGTCAATTAGTCATACTGGCACAGATTAGTCCAGTTTAACCTACGGACTGTATAGGAGCGGGTGACCCTTCTTTAATACCAGGCTTGTAATTGGCATCTCTGCAGGACTTGATCCTCGGTCGCGTAAGGATCTTTTCTGAGTGACATTCTGTTTCCCTGATATTGCTTGGGCTTTTTTGATAATGTAATTCACCAAGGTCAATCTCACTGAAGCCACCTCCACAGTACCCTTCTGTGGCAGTTTGGTGCTGTAGCATACAGTAGACACTATGTTGCTTTTGTTGCACCATGAAGGATTGGCATCAAGATGAACTTTTTCATCTTCTTTCAGTCCTTCAGCCAAGGGGACCTTCCAAGCTAAGCAAACCCTAAAGTGCAAACACCAGTATCCTTTATAGGACAGTGGCAATAAAGCACATTAGCCTTGGGTTCAAGTGTGTCAAAATAGCCTCTAGCTCTTCCTTCTTAGGACCAGGCTCATCTTTTACTCCATATGCTGTGGACTGGCCAGCTCCAGCTCCTAAACTATGGGAGGCAGAGCAGGCTCAACTGTTAGAATTAATGAGATACATTGGGTTCTTAGGGATGTAGACTTACTTTGTGCCCATCCATTGCCCTCTCAAGTTGATGGTGTCTGAAAAATTATCTGGAGCTATGAGAGATGGTGTTTCTTGCTCAGTTATTTGAGCTGCAACATTTTAGTCTGGGAGTGTATTCTGAGGAGGTATTGTTAGAGTACAAGAATGGGTAAAGCATTTTTCCTGATATGCTTAATACTGTCCAATACAGATCTTAGGCTAGATGGCCTTTGCTTTGATAAAATTCTCATGTTTCGGAAACTAAGAATTCCAAAATTGATTGCAAAGATTGCAAATGAGCCTTGCTACAAATTGGGAAAATGGCACTGTTTGTCCATTGTACACAATGTATATATTTGTGAATCAGTCAATAGGGTTGTAAATTGTTAGCATGGTTACTGGCACAGTTTTGCCCCAGGCTAACACACATTTTTCTAAACAGTTCCTAGATCCCTGTAATAAAAGAGGTTTTTTTCTGCTCCTGATAGCTTCTGGTGAGAGAGTATGAAAGAAGCCTATCCATTTATCGTGTTCATTTAGGAGAAGTATCTTTACAGATCTATCCTAGTTTATTTCTGGTATAATGTCTGAATTTCACCTTCACTAAGAGATGAGTCAACCTGTTTTGTTAATTTTTTCTTGAGCCTCTTGCATGTATGACCAAGAATGTTCTTTGTTTCTTGATGTCAAAGGGTTGTTTCTTACATAGATTATGCCAGATGATTCTGAGGGTCCTCTAGGACGTTTGTGTTAGTTTCTGACAAACCCAGCAGAATATGCGTTTTCCTGCAGAAGTCATTGAAGTTGCCAGCTCATTATCTATAAAACAGCAAAGTTGGATTTGCCTTCTATCATAAGGACTAAGAATCAAGCTGTACTTGAGAAATACTTCCTTCACCGCTAGCTGCCAAATAGCTACCTTGAGTACTAACCATTACTTTTTTAACCATTGTGCCCTTGCAGAGGCGTACAGGGCTGCTAAGGGCACTTGTAGACCTTCATGCATTACTTGCATGAAGGGTCTTGACACCAATCTGCAGAAGATTATCATTGGATAAAATAGTAATTTTGGAGTTAGTCAAGTTGTGAATGTACATGTGAAATACCACTTGTGGATAGATAAAAAAGGGAAGCAATTTACCAGCATCCAGAATTCCTTATGGTGTATGTACAGCATACAGTTTTGTAACATGCATGTTTACTTCCTGCCTTCGCTTTCCTCGTTCCAACACCACTTTGCACTGGGATTCTGCAACTAAGGAAACACGTCAAGCTTTAATGCTCCTTTTTTTTAAAAAAAACAAAAAAAACCCAACAAATATTTATGTGCACTTTCTACAATTAATACAAGTAGAATTATCTCCTAGGGTCATAAGTGTCACGTGTGTGTGTGACTACTTCTCTAAAATTATACTGATAAGCAGACTTGGACAATTGTGGGACTGCTTATTGCTAATTAACACCTTTCTGTGGGTTATATTGCTTTTTTCAAGCATTCAAGTGTGTGCTTCTAAAGAAAATGGTCATGAATTCTTTTCATACTTGTTTTGAATGTATTGTTGCCACCTTGGGTTAGTAAGATTCAAGGTGTTGCTAAATTCTAGTATTTTATTTAAGGCTCTAGAAAAAGCAAAAGAGGCTGGAAGAAAGGAAAGAGTATTGGTGAGACAACGTGAACAAATCGCTACTCCAGAAAACATCAACTTAGACCTGACTTACTCAGTAAGTGCTTAGAAAACTTCAAGGAGTGAAAGGTGTTGATAGCAAACCTTCTATAGAGACGTTTTGGTGTTTGCTGAGTGTGCGTGTGTTGTAATGCTTCTGGCATTCTACCAGATCACATATGGTCTATGTTTGGGGGCAGGGGAAGTTTTTGAAGATAAAGTTAATGACTTCTTGAAATTAAAAACTTAGCACTGGATTACAAAGATCCATTTATATCATCAAGTCTATTCCCTTGCAATCTCAAGTACCAGAGAAACCACATAGTCAACATTAAGAAGAGTGCCCATGAGCATCCATTCCAGCTACCTACTGACATAGAAAACATGCATATCAAAATATAAAAGAGGTAAACTCTGTACATCAGAAATTAATAGTCTAGAAAACGTAACATGCCAAGAGAAGAAGACAGGAGAGATCAGACACTGCGTTTAACTTGAACAATAAAGTGACAGAGAATATATTACATGAAATAGGATATATTAATATTCCTAAATCCTGAGTATCTAGATTTACATTCTGATTTCCAAATTAATAGTAGACTTTTATTTATGTTGTATCCTCTTTTTTTAAAAAGTTCTTAGGGGGAATTTAAAGTTGTATTCCAGGTAGCGCTGTAGAGGAAATTATTAACAATGAACGCATTGAGTTTGGCAGACCTAGTAATTAATTTTATAGTGAAGGTCAGAGTAAAGCTGGGGAAAAAATGTGGAAATATTTTATCTGACACCAACAGAATTTGTGTTTTGAAATAGCAGTTTTGAAAAATTCTCTCTTTGTAAACTGAGTGACCACAGGTAGTAGGATGATTTTCCATGTTGGGAGTCACATTACACACAGTTTCTAAGATTTATCTTGTACGAATGTTTTTTTTAATACCCTTGCATTATAACACTGTGTTTACTTAGGTCTAAGGCCCACTTAGCATGACTTTTAATAAT
>VXAK01004152.1:0-14129 GCA_013399435.1 Arenaria interpres | reverse complement strand
TTTTTACCAGCAAGAGTACACCAGTCCAAACCACAGACAGCCACTTTCTCTAGTAGAATGCTCTGGGAAACCATATCAAAGCCCTTACTAAAGTCCAGGTAAACAACATCAACAGCCTTTCCTCTCTTCCACCAAGGAAAAAATGTTGAGAAGCTCAACATGATCTGTCAACGTGTACTTGCAACCCAGAAGGCCAACCATATCCTGGGCTGCATCAGAAGAAGTGTGACCAGCAGGTTGAGGGAGGTGATTCTGCCTCTCTACTCTGCTCTGGTGTGACACCTCTGCTCTGGAGTACTGCATCCAGATCTAGAATCCTCAACACAAGCAGAGGGACCTGTTGGAGGAGGTCCAGAGAAGGGTCATGAAGATGATCAAAGGGCTGGAGCATCTCTCCTATGAAGGTAGCCTGAGAGAGTTGGGGTTGGTTAGTCTGGAGAAGGGAAGGCTCCAGTGAGACTTTCTAAGAGCTTTCCAGTATCCAAAGGGGGCCTACAAGAAAGCTGGAGAAGGACTTTTTAGAAGGGCCTGTAGTGATAAGGTGAGAGATAATGGCTTCAAGCGAGAAGATGGTAGATTTACATTTGATATCAGGAAGAAATTTTTCACTATGAGGGTGGTGAGACACTGGAATAGTTTGCCCAGATAAGTTGTGGATATCCTGTCCCTGGAAGTGTTCAAGACAAGGATGGATGGGGCTTTGAGCAGCCTGGTCTAGTGGGAAGTGTCCCTGCCCATGCATGAGGGAAGTTCAAACTGGGTGATCTTTGAGATCCCTTCCAACATAAACCATTCTACGCTTCTGTTTTCTTTCAAGTCTGAAAAAACACAAAGTGTACCTACAATGAAGGTAACACGGATATGAAAACTGGTAAAACCATCAGCTAGTTTGTTTTCATTGGCCACTCCACAGATTTATGGCAGAACCTCCAAGTAAATATTTTCAAAGTCCATTTCCAAGGAAAACAGTAGCTCTCCAAATGACATTTAGCAATGGAAAATTAACAATGAAGTTATTTACTAAAATTATGAGTTTAGTACTAAACTAAACATTCCAATTAGCAACAGCAAAGTTCTTTTAAATTAAGATGAGTGGAAAGCTCCTGCTGTTCTGGACTTACCTTCAGGACTGCTACTACTGAAGCGCATTTTCAGATACCAAAGCAGATATCACCAGGGTTCAGAAATATGAAAAATTTGAAAGCTCCTATTTAATCAGGTTACTAACTAACCTAGACTCGGGGATGTATTTTAACATAGCTGTTCTGAGGGCTTCAGACAATTTTTTTCCCTTCTGAACTAATGAACAGCATTTTATGAACAGCGTACACAGCTAATGGAAATCCTACTTAGATCAATGTGGGAGCATAAGTGCTTTTGCATCCCTCAATGCACTAGCAAAACATAGTCAGTGGGTGAATACTATAGAAGATAATTCGCATATTTAATAGAAACAAAACAATATTGTGACACTGGATTCTCACATGTGAGTGAGGCTCCTATAACTACAGACAGTTCTAGGCACAATTGTTATCATAATCATCAGTCTCCAGAAACAGCTGCTAACAAGCTAAATGACATAAATTTAATTGTCTTTATGATTATCTTATGCTCAAAGGGGAGCAAAAACGCAAATGGCAATACACTGCATTATTATTAAAAATTTACATACACACACATTTACACAGATCTACACACAGAGAACACCAGCAATACATCCTATTTTAAGATGAAAACTCATTAAAGAAGTCTTATTTGTGACAATGTAATTCCCAATCATGAGCAGCTGATTCGTAGTAGCTGGTTTTTAACACACCAAACTCAATAAAGGCATGTCAGTTATTTCCACCTACCTTCTTCCTCCCCTGCTTTTGGTATTATGTGCAGCTAAAATAATAAAGCCACTGCTGTTCAAAATATTTTTTCCAGAGATGAGTTAGGATGATCAGGTTGGGCTGGGATAGTCGATAAGCATGGAAGAAAGAAGACCAGCCCTTACTCATTCAAGTCTATCTGCCCCATGAAGACCACAGGGCTCTGACATCTCCCTCCTATGACAGAGTTGTCACCTTCAAGTATACATGCCAATGGCACAGCGTGCATAGTAATTTAAGAAGAGGGTCTGAAGGTAGGTTTATTCTTGGGTTTAGTACAGTAAAAAGTAAGGCTAACACATTTGGAAGGAGGAAGTGAGCACCACCTTACCATGGCCAGCATGGAGGACTGCCCAATACATAACTCCAATACAGAATTTCTTCTTGAAGGTACAAACAATAATTTTCGCAAAAATGTAACTGACATGCTCTACAACTCTAAGAAAACCTCAGGCATCAAATGTTACGAAAGAAATATATACCCTCTTGGATACACTAATACTACCTTTCAAAAAATTACTACAGCCAAATGTTAAGAAAAATTACTTTTTACTATTTGACAAGGTTTTCTATTGCAGTCAGTTAACTCCAGTTAGGTGCAATTATTTCCCCCACCACATGACGAAATATGTCTTCATCCACAAAAATTTAGAGTAGAAGAAAAGAACCCAAAATACTACCAACTGCTTTCATTCGTTCTAGCAGGATAGATTTATATCTAACAACTTATTTGAAAACAACAATTAGAAATATCAATAGTACCTAACAAAACTATTTTATTTGCTGAGTTAAGCACTTTCCTAAAAGCTTCGTTATCAGCTACATCTGTTCTAGTTAAATTCCCTTACTTCTGGAACTGAGACTCATGTACTTCAGAAAATTTTGTCCAAAATTGATAAAAAGTGACAGAAAAAGTCACTGTGTTTTATCATGATCAACAATAGGAAGCTGTGCAATTCTGGCAGGACAAGGGGTGGTCCGTAAGAGAGTCCTCTTTGGTGTTGAAAAGTTATTATGATAATAGGTGTGCTACAGTCTGGAGTTGAAAAGAAGAAGCTTACAAGGAAAATGGAAAGCCAAAAAGCTACATTAAATTGAAGCTGGAAGCCAAAATACATGTATATCCAGAACAGAAGGACATAACATAAAAGAAATTAAAAACAAGCTGAAAGCTAAGTTCTTAAGCCTTACGTTAGAGAGACTGTGATAAAGACCTAGAAGCTGAGCTTAAAAGCTCCAAAGGACCTTCACTTACGCCTCTGGGAGCTTTATTAGCAGCTTCGTTAGGCACAAGTTTCATATATATGCATACATACATACAAATGCACATTTCCATGCACACAGAATTACGGTGTATGCCTCATGTAGTAGTTAAGGCCACGTATATTTTCACCGCATTGCAGCCATGTGTACGACTAAAGAAGTGCTGCATTTCTTTAGTGCATCTGCCATGAGGAGCTTGTTCACACATGCCACACTCAGGAAGGGCTCCGGGAAAAAAAACATCTCCCTGATACCAGCAAATGAGTCAAAAGAAGCAGTGTCATTGGTGATGAAATTATAGTCCCTGGATGGCTGTAAAAATATATTTAAAAATAAGGAAACAAAAAGCAAAAACATTTAGGCATTCAAATGCACTTTAAGGCAACCTTGAAAGTATAAAATCCATCAAAGTATCAAGTGCACAAAAAAAGAAAGCACAAAATGACAATCCTATTTGAAAATTATCAAAAGAAATACTTCCAAGTTTCTAAATCAAATATTTTATCACAAACTAAAAATTAAAAAAAAAAAAAAATCTGTCCAGTCAATACCTCAGGTTTTAATCTTCAGTATTCTAACTGCCTGGTTAAAGTAGCACATTCCAGAAGAAACTAATTTTAGAGTTCTTTTTTCATTTTTAAATGTTCATAAAGGTTAGTTTACTAAAGCTAAAACTTCAGCAAATGTGGAAATATGTCTCAAAAGCATTAAATAAAAAATGAGTGAAAAAGTAACCTTCCTTTTCCTAGGTTCATTTCAAGACTAAATCATACATAACCCTGCATTGAAGAAACCTGTGTCAGTTACCAGGCTGCTTATCCTCATCCAGAATTTCCTAAAATTATACCTCTAATTTAGATGTTCTTTGTTTCCTAAAGTATATGTATGTTTTAAAAGGATTCTTTAAAGCAGGCCAAAAATCTTTTCTTAGTGTGATACACAGGAAGGCAAAACTATTGCAGCCAGGATGGAACTACAAATTTACTTGCTGCCCTGTTCCAAGTATGTTCTAAAGAGTAACCAGCCTGTGCACTCATCTTGAGCTTAATTCATTAGCCAGCACTGTTCAGATGGAATAAACTCCTCAAAATGTTTCAGTTCTTACTCCACTTCAAATTAATGTATGCATTCTTTGAATATTTAATACTATATAATGAAATCAAATAACTAAACGAAAGCGTATTTGAGCATGTACGTTACAGCAGCACATACAAACAATGACTTAATACATACCTTCTCACATAAGAACTGAAAATAGGTGGAAACCAGTTTGGTAACGAGAACCACAGAATAAATAAGGTCTGAAGACTTAAAATGATGCAGCTACACTTTACACCTATATGTCTACTTGCAGAAAACTCCCAAGAACATACAGAACTGGAAGAGTAGCAGAAAACTCCCAAGAACATACAGAACTGGAAGAGTAGCTTGAAAGTTTATTCTTCTAAAAACGGAAACATACTCTATTTTTGATACCTAATGAAACACCAAGGTAAATATAAGTACACTTAATCAATGCTTATTTCAAACAATTTCTGTAACTATCCTTATTTACAACTTCCAGAGTCTCTCTTTGCGAGCATTTCCTATTTCAGTAGATGAAAATCTTTTGATGATCTCATTGAAAGATGAGAAATTGGAAAGTTACCGCTGGAAGATTTTCTAAGTCGGGACACGAAGAGATACTAAGAACAATTCAAAAAAAGATACAAAACCCATCAACTCTCGGGCTTGGGAGGGAACTGGAGGAAACAACCTGTGGACTATCAGTGCCTTTGAGAAGATTATACACACTTTGAGCAACTCTATACTATTTGATTTACCTGGCAATCTGCCACACACACTTCAAAAAGGCTCAAGCAGAAGAGTTTAACATAACTCTTTGTCAAAGTATGACCAATAAGCATGATTAAATCTGTGCTCGCGAAAGGGAAATTTATTTCAGAACACCTAGGAAATACAAAATTTTGAACAAAAACGATAATTCTCGGACTATCTACAGAAACCAATGCTTCCCATGTGGTTTGGTTTACCTGATTTTAAGGTAAAGTCCAGAAAATTATTTCCAGGTAAAAAGTAAAAAACATCAGGGTTTCATTGTGCTTTCTTTCATGGATCCACTTAATACACTGAATCCACTGTTGACCCTAAAGCAGAGAAGTTCTTCATCAGTAAGTCTCTATTTAAAAATCAAGCTTATTCCTTCTCTAATGTGACAGGCACTGTCAAGAGTGATGATGGGATGGGTTTAAATGAGATGAGTCTTACAACAGCTGTGCCACAATTGCATTGTCTCATGTCAAATACTATTTTTAAATACACTTCAGCAGCTAGCTAACCTTCTGCACCAGACTTCTCCGGAAATGCCACCTCCAATACACAAATTGCACAAAAGTCTTGAGAAAGCACTTTCAGAGCAAACAAGACAAAAAAGTTGAATGTGTTTAGGTTAAAATTTCTATACAGATTGAGAGATGGCTCAGGATACCCATACGCTGAACTAAAGACACATTTTCAATCATGTAAGAACTTCTCCTAAAGCTTTTCTTTTGCTTGTCTGTGGGATGCTTTGATAATTGAAACAAGAGCTTATTCTTAGAGAGGAAAACTTCTGAAATATATGCTTTAAGAAAGTACAAACATTCAAAACAGACTAAGACACTGTTAGGTAGACCACATAGTCCTGCACATAGATAGCTACTGCTATCTTGGAATAAAACACAGTAAGAGGAAGGTGTATCCATGCTTTTTTCATATCATGGACAGGAAACCACATCCCCAGTGTCCTCCAGCACCTTGGTAGCTCAGCACCAGGAGTCAGAATTACATAGCAGTATTTCCTCTCGAGGCACAGCAGCAAAGATAGGGCACCCAATGTGCAAACAAACCAGAAATCTGAAAAAAAGCTAGTGCTCAACCAAGCTGAGAACAACCCCCTTTAGCTCTTGGCTTCACAGCTAAGAAGCCATCATAGAGTGGACCACAGCTGTGGGCTTGTGTGTGCTAGCACACACCTCCATGGTAGCTGTAAGAAAACCATCTGAATCCTTCACAATAAAGACCCCCCCAAAAAGGTATTTCCAACTCCTCCTACACTCCTGATGAGACACATGGGAAAACTCTTTAGACCCTCAATTACATGCAAGTTCCAGGAACGACTCTTTTTTTTTTTTCTCTGTGAACTTCCTCAAATACCAGCCAAGCTGATCTTGCAGAATCAAAAAGGGGCAAGAAGACAGGGAATCCCCAAGGTATGTGAACCCAAGAGATGTAGACACCAGGCAGTCTCCTCAAATTCCCCAGGTAAAAAAGCAAATGAATGACAGCAGACTACTTACAAGGCCAGAGGAAGATCAGGAAGTCTGCATAGCACAACAGGGGCAGGTGGCCCAAATAAGGACCAGGCAGAGCCACACAGGGCAAGAGTAATGACCACATTTTAGCACCACAGTTACTGCAACAGGATATGCATTTAATGATTTGCATTTTATTCACTATCGTGTACACACAGAAACACTCTACTACAATGGTATGGAAATATAACTCATTCTTGTAGCCAGGTGAGAATCATAATAAAGTAAAAAAGCTTGATAACTACCTTTTACATTACTGTAATCAGACAGCAATTAATAACAAATAGCTAAAAGAACATATACACAATTCTGTATCAGTAATCAGCCATTTATTCAAACAGTCCTGAGGCCTCTGTGGTCATCTCATTCCACTCCCTATAATCTCAGAGCCCCCTGTTACAGTTTTAGTTATCTACTCTTCCATGCATTTCTATTCTAGGGTCGCTGATTGCTCACTATGTTTTTTTTTAATACGATGGCTATATTTATGTAACTACCTAATGAAGCTGCACAAAACCAATAGCTTAAATGAAGGTAAGTACCGCTACTTCAAGACTGATCATTCCAGTACCTGAATGAGCGAAATATCATCTTCTTATAATCAAAGGCAAATACACCTCTAACCCTTCTGTTTGGTGCTCAACTCAAAGCCGAGTTGTGATCCACCAACATCTTCACCAAAGAGAGAGAATGAAAAGCCTCAAATGAAAAATTAAAATACAGCAGAAAGAAAAACTAGCATCGAAAAGGAAAAGATAAATTATTTTTACAGGAAGCCAGAAGATGGCTGCAAAGGTTCCAGCATCTCATGAGACAGTCACAATACCAATTCACTGCATAAGGAACCTTTTTGAGAGTGTACTTTGATCCAAACAGGTATTTTCCCAGAATATTTACTGTAACTACTGGGAATCAACAGCAAATAGGATATTAGAGAGTTGTATTATTTAAAAAAGTTATAGTAATGAGACTGTATTCTATGGTTGTTGTAGAACTTTGTAAAAGGAAAAAAACAATGGAAAACAGATACAATCATTAATGTGGACTGCTTGTATTGTACAAAGTACAATATTTTCTTTCAACATCAATGTACACACTACCGAAAGATAAAAAGTATATGGGGTGCTTTGTATGAATGTAGTTTTAAGTTTAAAATTAACATAGCCAGCACTGGAGTTGATGATCCTTATGAGTCCTTTCTAATTTGAGATAGTCTACGATCCTTTGATATTTTCTCCCACAGAATGGGAAAAATAGGCTACAAAAAAAAGCCTTACAAACTTAACATTAGAATAAATGTCACAAATACACTGATGAATAGTCTTTAAATCTTTTAATGCTGCATTTTTAATTTTTTTTTGGGTTGATTTCTGCTTGAATTGTTGTGGAAAAACACTATTTGATCTATTATAAACTTAGGTTACAAATTACAAAATAGTATTTTGAAACCACAAACATCATTAAAAATAAAGGGGGGGAGGCAGAGGCAGCAATAAAACTGTCAGCTTTTTTTTCCAAAAGACCCTCTAAAATCAAGTCCCTCCTAAACAATAAAATGCAGAAAAACATAGCATCTCTGTTTTTAACTGTATTTTTGTTTCTGAAGAATAAAACAAGCATGACTCACTACAATCAAGCTAATCTCTTCATTCATTTAAAGAAAAATATTTCAAGGCTTCAAAATTAGTGGAAAAGAAAATGCCAGCATTTCTGAAAAGCATATTCTGAAATATGTGGCATATTCTGCCACATATTCTGAAAGCATAAAAGCAAAAGGCCTTTTTTAATCTCTACTGGTATCAATTTGGGGAAGCAGAAGTTGCTAACTTCTAACAAAAAGAAAAAGGCTTTTTACAGAGATGTTTTAGGCAAATTTGTCAAGTTTATCACACCTTAATCATTACAACCTCATCAAAACTGGAGTATAAATTGATACAGCTGACAAATATATCAGAACAAGTGTGGACTTTCTCTAGAAAGAAAATGACCCATCCAAAATACAGCACCTCTAGCTGAGACTTCCTCATGTAGGAAGCAAATGTACAAGACTTAGGCTGCAGTTCATCTGTTGCTTCCAGCCAATCTCAGTATCAGCTGCTGCCAAGAAGGGCAGTTTGACACCCTCCTGCCCTTTCATTCCTAGCTGAATGTCACCACCTCTTTCTCCTGATGCTCTACTGATTCAGCTGGAGCAAAGATGTGTCAGGTTCAGGTTTCAAGTGTCTCACGCTCCTCCCTGCTCCAGCTCACCAGAGGGCTGCACAAATCCTGCAGAACAGAACAGCAACCAAAAGGAGCGACCACACTTCGTTGGAAGTCCATATTTGTGTCGGCTTAGAGCAACTGTCAAATTGCAGCCCAAGGGCAGGTTTTTGTCTCCTCCATTCTGTACAAGTGCCCAAAAGACCCTGTTATTAAACTCACCCTCAACAGTCTGAGGACTGATTCTTTATTTAGAGTGAGGAGCTCCATCAGCAGAGACACACAATCACCTTCACCTGTTAGTGGTTTGTTATGTGGGAGACACGGCCTTCAGCCCTTGCTTCAAATCTAGCAGAACAAGAATGAAACTCTAGAAAGCCCCAGGAGTAAGTGGCTCATTACAGACTTGTACATCTCTTCTTATTCATTAAGAAAGACAAAGAAAAAGAAAATTAAAAAAATCAAAAAAATCTAATTTGTATCCCTCTCCTTGCCAGTAAGCATAGTATGCATACAAACTAGCACAGCTTACCAGCTAACTCCAAATGGTAGCAGAATAAACCCTGACAGGCAGCCAGTCACACCCACACCAGTTGAGACACCCAGCAAAGACAAGCATTTCAGGCTTTCTCTTGATCTCTTTGCTTTCTTTCATCCTCACCAAAAAGAGACTTACGTTCCAGTTCTTACGAAAGAAGTCTAGTAAAAACTGATGGAACAGTGATTCAACTCTTCTAGAGCTTTTCTGCTTCTATGAATTTTATTTTAAAGGAATGGTTTCCAGTTTACATTAGTCTTCAGTAGCACATATTAAATAAATTAAGCATCTTCCCAAAAGCAGTGAAGTTCATAAAAATCTTGCAGCACAACAGGACTCAGTTTAATACTTACATACAACAAGAGGACTTTGGGACAAAAGTGCAACTGGCTATGCAGAAATTCCTGGTCCCAATCTTGGGTTTTGCACATTTGTATCTGAGACAATAATTCCTCTTCTAGCATACAAAGAGCATGACTGATCTAAGGCAGGAATGAAAAAGCACACAGCAAAAGTTTCAATGTCCTAGGAAAAAAGCTACTTTGGTCACCCACTAATTCACCAACTCACAACACATCAGATCCTGTTCAGGTGCAGCATCAGACTGCTTGAAACAGGCCACACAGCACAAACTATGCCACAAATGCAACTTCTCTCTTTCTGGACACCGTATTTCACTCCTTTCCTTCAACACAGATTTAACACTGGGACAGCATCCTAAGCAGCTTTGTCTTAATCATCTACATCTTCTGAAGCATCTCCTGTACCAGCAACAGAGTCAAGGATTCTTTTAACAGACAGAAACACTGATGAGAAATGCCAGCTGCTATTGCAACGCCTAACAGATATCTTTCTTCTTCCATCTCTTATGATAGAGATCTAGGGACTTCAAGAGCAACTGACAATCAAGACTGGTCTCACCCTATGCCAGATCCCACAAGACACACGTTTTTTCCAAAAAGTTTACGTTTCCAGGCCCCAATCCTACCATGAAAAGCTGAGCTTCTGGGCAGTGATATAGCTCAGTTTCCAAAACTGACGAAAAGTCAAATATGTTTTTTCACTCTATCACAGTGCCTGAAGCCAAAATTCCCTGCCATTCAACATCAAAATAAATTATTACCGTAGTGATAATGTTATCTATTACCGGTTTCTTTCCCTTCTCCAGATTTCTTCCCAAGAAGATAAACCAGAAAAAGACAAAACCCCTTCCAAGATACAACTGTCAAGGCAGAATCATAATTCTGCTATCTGATACAGACCAGCAGGCATCACAGACACATAAGGATTTAACAACAACCTTGTACAGACATAGCCTAAACACATCAGAGCGTAAGATTAAGCTGCCAACATAGCATGCTGTTTGGAAGTCTGATTAAGAACCACCAGTTCTCCATCGATATCCATCTGCACAATGTCTTTCCTGCTCTACTAGTGCAACAGGTGCACTATTTTTTACATTTACATTTACAACATTTATTGAAATAGTCTCTAAAAGCACCTCTATATTGTGAAGTAAAGGATAGGATTTCCATCTCTAAGATTCTACCTAGTTAGTATCAACTAGTTAAAAATTTACTTTTGCTCACCTGTTTACATGCACTGTAGCCTAACCAAGCCATTTTCAAAATGGCCACCTTTCCCCAGGCCATTCAGAAAACCACTTTTCCACAATTTTTTTGTTCCTGTCTTTTTGTCATTAATAGCACATAACATCTTTCAGTAACCCATTTAAATCAGCTTTCCTGCTTAACACAGGAGTGCAACAAGGGCAAGCATATATAAATATTAAAGAACCAGTCAAAATAACTAAAATCATACTCATCACCCTTTACCCTTTTGGGCAGTTGCATGCTTTTTATCTACAAAGCCAGTATCTATTTTTATCTACAAAGATAGTCTTGCCACTAACCACAGTATTTCCAGAGAAATCAGTCTGAATTTTACTTACGGTGCTTCAAATAAACTTTTTGGTTACTGCAACACATCTTTTTTTACTTTCGAAAATGATACTGCAGAACAAAGTCATTTGCTCCTAAAACGACTTCAGCATAGGAAGGTTCGTTACACTGTGAGTGTCCTTAATAGATTTTAACATTGTTTCACACTAAGAAAAGCACTGTTAAAAGTGCATCATTGACACAGGCACTGTAACAAACTTCATTTTCTCTACAACAAAAAAAACCAACCCTATGCCCTACTTCTGCCTTTGCCACTAATGAACTCCATTAAAATACATCTGAGTAATATAGAAAATAAAGACAATTCTTCTTCAAATACCACAACTTAATTTTAAGAACCTGAGATCCAGAACAAATCTCTAGATACACCGCATGCTTATCTGAAAACAAGTTCTTAAAAAGATCCAAGCTGAACAGCACACATCAAATACAGCACCATCCTATCAAGAATTACATGTAGAAACCTGCAGGTAATACTTTAGCAACTAATTGCATAGAATTACTTACAACATGTCTTACAACAACAAGTAATTGTCACCGATGCAAACCGAAAGACACAAGTAGAAATAAACATGCTCACAGCAACACACTGTGAATGTTTTCCTCTCTTCCTTACACTCTGCAGTTTACATTCTGATGAATGCATTAAAACATAATTATGGTGCAAAGAGATTGTAGATACATCTACTTAATTTGCAAAATGTAAAACTCTGTAAACAAACAGCACATTGCAATTTACACTGTCACTTACCTCATATGACCAAACACACTGAGTTCCTCCAAACCTTCTGACGCACCTGCCCACCTCCACATCCTCATGAGTGGTGTACATTTCTCGAAGGCATTCACCTATATGTGGCACCATCCTCCTGAGAACCTCCCGGCTGAAGATCATTCCTGGCCCTCCCATGCAGAAATTCTCTCCAGGCTCCAGTCCTAGTTTTCCAAGTTCCTCAATATTACCCAGACCAGTCTGTCCCAAATACAGAGGTTTACTGCTGTTCAGTGAGCGAAGAAACTCCTCCAATTTTTCACCTGCAAAGGAGGAAAGATTACTGTTATTTCTCTGCCTAGTCTGCCAGTCATCTCTTTTCCTGTACCTTGGGCTTCTTCAAAAATGTAACAGGCACCTGAGACTGTCACAAGCAATCACTTCCAAAGCACTTTCAATCACTTCCTAATTGAAAATAGCCTTGGACAAGTTTTGCCTTCATAGACTTTTTTTTTTTTTTAATTAATTAACATCATAATGACATTTATTCAGCCAAAAGCCAGAATACCATCAAAACTTAATTTTACCAGTAAACCTTGTTCTGTTCAACTGATACTGATGGAAAGCACTCCCTCACTAGTACAAAACCCTCTAAAGCAGGACAATGTGCCTAGGTAGTTCCAGGCTGGGGAGAAAGGGGAGGGGGAAAGCCAGGTATTATTTTAATAGGATTAATTTTTGAGAAAGCCAGAGCAAACTGACATTAACCTAGATAATTATATTTGATTACAGGGTAAATGTCGGAACAAGGTAAAACCCAGGCTCCTTCCAAAGTATTTCCAGTGCTACCATGTCTGCACACCTATCCTTCAAACCTCTTTCTTTTAAGAAATTGTGATTTCATGCTTACTTGAAATAAAAACTTTCTGGATAGGTTAAACTAGGAACCTTGGAACCAATTAAAGACAGGTCCATTGCCAGTCCGAAGTGAGCCCAAAGAAAAGAGTGGCAAATTTTTTGCCTGCAACCCAATACACACACGTATCTACATGTGTGCATGTGCGAGTATTTCACAGATGAATGACAGTCAACAAGCAGGCAGCCCATTAAACCACCCGAACAAAATCAAGTGACAAATTGGGAAGAATACAGTTACCTCCAGTTAACTGTCAACAGTGTAAGCAACACGCTCACAACCATGGCTGGTGCTTAACGACCTCGGCTGCTCTTTCTTGCCCAAGAGCAGGACACTGGATGAAGAACAGCAGCGATAAGCACAGACCAAAAGGAAGTGGCTTGCAGAGCATCATTTTCTAACGGTGCCATCAAACTCGCCCGGAAAGAGAGCCGGCTCTTTTCGGAGACACACGCCGCGAATGAGAACACCGGCTTGACAAGTAGCCTCCAGAGGCTACATTTGCTCCGCCGAAGCGTCAGTGAGCCAGCGGGGACCTCTTGCTAGCGCTGAAAAGCATCATTGCCGAGGAGTGCCGACTCGAAGCCCCCGGGCGGGACGGGGCCGCAGCAAGCGCAAGGGCCGCGGCACAGGAGCCCCACGCTCACGCAGGGACCACTCCCCGGGCTCCCCTCGGTCCAGCCCGCCGCATTAGCCCTCCAACGCGCCGCGGACCCCCGAGGAGCGGCCCGGCCAGGCCCCGCGGGGGCACCTCAGGGTCCCCACCAGGACCTCAGCGCCGGGACGCCCCCCCGTGCCCCGCTCTCGGGGGCTGGAAGCAAAGCGGGTCGCAGTACGCCCTGCGCTCCCCCCGCGGAAGGGAACCAAGCCTCCTCCCGCCCCCCGCGGGACGCCGCCGGGACCCCGGGTCTCCGCTCCCCTCCCTCCCTCCCACCGGCCAGACGATCCCGCATCACCTTTAATGTAGACGTCGTCGTCCGCCCGCATGAACCACTCGTACTTGTCCAGGTAGTGGTCGTGCATGTACTTGAGCATCATGAAGGACTTCTTCTGCGGCGGGTAGGAGTCGTCGACGCCGGGCAGGGCGACGACGGGCAGCGGGGGCAGGCCGGCGGGCGCGGCGGAGCCCTGGCTGGAGAAGAACTCCACTCGGCCCGGCACCGAGGGCGCCCACGTCCGCTGCGCCGCCACCGCCCGGCTGCCCAGGTACTTCTGGGCCGTCATCACCCCCACGTAGAGGAAGTTGCGGGGCTTGGCGCAGCCCGGCCCCCCGCCCCAGTCCCCGCTCCCGTTGCGGCTGCCGCCGGGCC
>VXAK01004145.1:0-29202 GCA_013399435.1 Arenaria interpres | reverse complement strand
TGTTTGGCAATGCTGGGTGCCCAAAGGAGTGTGTGAATTAACGGACGCAGTTACAGAATCAGACCCATTTCAGGTACTTTCTATGGGTGCATTGAAAAAAACTGATATTATCGAAAAGAGACATCAACATATTTTGCTGTAAGAAGATTCATTTCTGCTTTGTGAGCCTGGGAGAATTTGGAGTCTTCTCAGTCTACAGATCTTCCTATCCTCAGATCTTGAAAGGATGGGGAGTTGATTTGAATTTGGGGTGAGTTTTTTTGGTCAAATATTTAAGCATTGTCAAAATACTCACTGGGATGGAAATAATGAAGAAAACAGCATTCATGCAGCTTTTTTACCACTTCTGTGCATGACACATTATTGCAAATTAATTCCCCTGAAGTATTTATGTTTTAGAGAATACAAAGGTGTTTTTTTCATGAAAGATTTTCTCTTGAATAGTTTTTTTGTCCCCTCCGGCATACATTCCTTCACTCCCTTCTCCTTCAAGTCCAATAGGTAACAAACACATTGTCCTCCAGGGCTTTCAGTATGGCATGCACTCCTAAGAGAAATCAGGTAAGGGATTACTTAAAGAGGGAAGAGAATTGTTTCATTTGGGGTGTTTTCTAGTTCTGTGATCTTGCTGTAAGTTTAGGCCTGCCTTCTTTGTCCATTTAATTATTTTTTAAAGATATTAGAGAGAGAAAGAGGTACCACTGGGTATTGCTTTATAATCTAAATAACATAATAATAATAATAATAGTATGGAAGAAGCATAGACACATTTTAGGGCTGGCTGCATCTGATGCAGATTCAGATATGAGTTTTGTTTCTGTAGCTATCATTAAAAGTGAGCAGATCTTGCAAAGATTATTTTACATGCTTAGCCTCAAACTTTGAAAGTCATCCTGTTGATTTAAATCAAACTAATCATTTAGGTAAAACTAAGAGATGTGGTGGCAAGTACCAATCATGCAAATTAGGCCCTCTCCCATAAAAGAATGAAGCTGAAAGGTAGAAATCTTGACTATAAAAGTAGTTGATTATATTTAGGCTCAGTGACTTTCCTGCACTTACTTAACTGTGACAGTTTCAATGTGACCATGCTGTAATATGATTATGGTCATTTATGTTGGTCTGATGCACTTGCAAGGAGTCAAAGTGTCTTCAGTGCTGTTCTCTTTTGGCCCCTGCCACATACTGACCTACATCAAAGCCTTGAACATGGGTGCCAAAAGCTCCAGACAGGATAAAGTGTATGTGGAAAATATGCAAATCATCCTCAGGAAGAAATTTCCATTTCTGTACCAGTAGTTTTCACTTTAATCCTTTTGCCTTGAAGATTTCATTTCCTTGGAAAAAGGGGGAGGAAGGGGATGGATAATCGCTCTCTAGTTCCATTTCTGTTGTTGCAGGGCCCTGATAGTGAGATCCAATTTCTCAAGCTTTATTGACTTTGATAAAAGCCTTTGACTTGCTGAACTTGCTCTCACTTTAGGTACAGCTATAGAGTTATGGATTTCCTGACAAAATAATTAATCTTTTTCTTTCTTGTTCTCTTTTTATGTATGTGTGGGAACCCAATAAACTTTCTTATAAAATGTTTTTGTGTAACTTCTCTCTAAATGCAGTAACTTCTTTTTTCTCATAAATTTCCAGAGAAATGACCAAGGTGATCTCTGCCTGGCTGTGCTAGACACAAGAAACTGTCACAAGTTCTGCCATTGTACAAGTCATACTAATCAACATCCAATTAAGCAAGAGAGCTCAAGAATGAGGCTGAGAAACAGATGGACAACTGGAATGAAGTATCTCTTTTGATAATGCAACTGAATGGAGAGGAACAAATCCAGATTCCACCCTGATCTTTTTTAAAAACATCTTTAGGCAGGAAAAAAAATAGTACTGTAGCAAGAGAATTGTATAGTCATTTAAAAACTTGGAAACCGGACCAAACTTCTTGAGTCACATGGAAACCTGTGCTAAAAGCAATAAATTTATAGCTTGGTTATATTCTATGACTCAGACATTTAAGGAAGCTACCACAGTGTAACAAGTTTCTGTGGGTCAGCTGAGCTGTGGTTATCCTCTGTGTGTACACTTTAGGTCACATGCAACAGAAGAAAATGCATGTTATTTTCCTGCTCTTCATTGCAGTCTAAGTTGAGATAGAGGATCCCACACTAGCAGTGACTAAGAACATATACAAGCATGATTACTGTATGGTAATTGTAAGCTATGGCAAATTGGTTTGATGTTTGACCCCTCAGTCTGGTAAGCAGAGCATGAGACTTCTCCTTTCTTTACCAGGTACCCCCAAGAGGCAGCTCCTAACTCTGGTGTTGTCATTAACTCTCAAAGTAGGGAAAGAATATCCTAATGGCTACTGAGTTGGGCAGAGAGGAACCTGACATACTTCAGTAAAGGTAAGTGTAGGCTGCTGCACCTGGGGAGAAATAACTCCATGCACCAGTACAGGTTGGGGGCTGACTTGCTGGAGAGCACTTCTGAGGAGAAAGACCTAGGAGTCCTGGTGGACAATAGGATGACCATGAGCCGACAATGTGTCCTTGACGCCAAGTAGGCCGATAGCATCCTGGGGTGCATCAGGAAGACTGTGACCAGCAGGTGGAGGGAGGTCATCCTCCCCCTCTGCTCTGCCCTGGTGAGGCCCCATCTGCAGTACTGTGTCTAGTTCTGGGCTCCCCAGTTCAAGAAGGACAGGGAACTGCTGGAGAGGGTCCAGCAGAGGGCTACAAAGATGATTAGGGGCCCAGAGCATCTCTTCTANAGGAACTCTTTTACTTTGAGGGTGGCAGAGCACTGGAATAGGCTGCCCATGGAGGTGGTCGAGTCTCCTTCTCAGAAGACATTCAAAACCCCACCTGGACATGTTCCTGTGCAACCTGCTCTAGGTGGACCTTTTTTGGCAGGAGGGTTGAACTAGATGATCTCCAGAGGTCCCTTCCAGTGCCATGTGATTCTGTGATTCTGTGATTCTGTATGACCCACGTGCAAAATAAAATATAAACTGATACGGCAATAATGAAGTGATGTTTTCAGTGATCTTTCCGGGTCAGCAGTGTTCATGTTTTCCAGAGATGTCCATGCTGACCTTCAGAACTTGCAACAACTCCCCTTCTCTCCCCTTGCACACATGAAAAGCCATTAGACATGTGATGATATTATTGGTAAGTTTGTGGGTTTTTTTGTTTGTCTGTTTTGGTTTTTCTTTTGTTTTTCATTGAACCTGTGAATAACATCATAAAAATCAGATTCAGGAATTCTAGAGAAGGGTACATCAATGAAAATTAGTGACACAGGTGCAATGGGTTTCCTTTACACAAGGAGTTTCCTTTTTCACAAGGATCCAAGTTTTAGTACTTCACGTGCCAAGGCTATTGATCACTATTAATCTTTTAAGTTCATCTGTTTCTCACAAGTGCAAAAGCCGGAAAACAAGAACTGGCTTGTCTATCAGTTTTAGTGAAGAAGATAAGATGAACCATGCTAAAAAAATCATAATATTGCAGACATTAGCTGAGGAATCAATTTCCCAGTCTTTCTGTCTCTTTATCATTCAGCTATCACTCTTGATGCAGTATCAGATTGTCTTTCCTTTCCACCCCTAGATGCACCTTTAGGAAGAGCAAACCACAGCAAATGTTCTGCCCTATGCTGCCCAATCCCTCCCTCATCGTTTTTTATCTGCCAGAGTGTCTTCTGTTTGTCCATGTATTTGTCTGTGGTTGATGATGATTTGTTCGATGCAAAAAGTCTTTGCAATGGAATTCTGGAGCAAATTTCATGTCACCAAGAGTATGAAGGTTAACAGGAGCTGAAGGCTACTGCGGAAAGTGAAGTTCCAGCTTTCTGTTCTATGGCTGTCAGGTTATAACAAGAAAACAGGAAGGATTAAACTAATGAACAACAAAAAAAGAAAAACCCTTTTGAAGAAGACTTTAAAAATAAAACCAGGCCTTAGCAGTAGTTTTTATAACCTGAACATAACAGACAACTCTAATGAAGATTTATTTGGGAGTTTTAACCCTTATACTAACAATATGAATGACTGGATTGTATGTTGCCTCTGAACCAGATAAAACACATAGTATTCTTTTCCATATTGAACACAATAACTTTTGCAGCACAGATCTAAAATATTATCCTCATAACAATGACAGAACTTTATTTTAAGTTTATTTTAAATTCTGGGTATCAGCAGACAGCTATAGGTCCTCATATTTTCAAAATCCAGAATATAACTATCTAAGACAGGAACAACTTTTAACTAATCCAGTGTCTACTCCTTGTCCTGGCATAATAAATACATGTGATACAATCTTCATGCTGCCTTAAGCTTTTTAATCACATTTGTAGGGCTAGTAACTTCCCAAGATGTACAGTTATATTATCCCACTTCTCTATCCATGCCATATCTCTTGGGTTCTTTCTGAGGGCCCAGGATTATTTGGGTCTGATGCAACAGCAGAGGTGACTTGTCATAACTTCACCCAGTAATAAAGAAACAGTTGCTAAGGAATTAAGTGTCATAATGTACCTTCCTGTGATCTAAGCAGTGGGTATAAGCCTTGTGTTCACCTTATTCACTATGGGTATTTCAAATGCATGTGATGCCTTTGGATGCATGTAACAGTGCAATCAGGCAGGTGTCCTTGTGTTTTGGCCTGTTACTCTCCAAGGCCTCTGTTTCACCCCATGAAGATGGGAAATAGGTTTTCTTTCTTCAGCATCTCCAACACACAAGAAGGTGTCCCTGCCCATGGCAAGGGGGTTGGAACTAGATGGCCTTTAAGGTCCCTTCCAACCCAACCCATTCTATAATTCTAAGTAATCAGCCAGTAAAGGCAAGCTTGATCTACCACTAACTCATGGTCAGACACTCGTCCTGCCAACTTTGATGTGATGTAATTGTTTCTAGGGCAGAACTGTGGCTGGCAGCCAAGGGGAACCAATATCCAACTCCACCTGACTGAGATTTGCCAAAGACAGGGTATCAAAATTTTCATTTCAGAGCTTTTCCCTGACAGACTGTCATATTATAATGACAACACTGGGAAAACATTATAACATCCCAACAATTAAATTTAAACTGCCTATTAAATTTGCTGTCAATTTAGAGATGTGATTGTGTATGTGTAAATAATAAAGTGATAATAAAGCACAAAAGCCTTTTAATACAGTTTGACTTCAGATCTAAGACACAATTGTCCAAAACTTGAAGGGTTTTTTTATCCTCCCTGAATATCAAAGACTGGTCCAGTATCCTTTGCAGTAGGTTTAAGTTTGATTTTTTCCCGTGGCAGTAAGATGGCTATTGAACAGGGTGGTATTGTGGTCTTTTCAGGTAATTTGATGTCATCAGAAAACTGCTGTTATTTTGATGCCCTGTTCATCATGTCTCATGGGAAAGTATGTTTCATAAACTTATACTACCTGTTGTTTTGTCTTGGGTTTGGTGGGAACGAACTAAATGGAAGCTTGGATGAAATACACTTACTGACCATTACCATGTTAGAAGGTTGAGTTTTCACCTGTTCAAGTTGTTTAGCATGCTTCACAATGTGTGATTTGTCCTGGGGAAATAAGTTGATCTTAACAAAATCCCTAGCTATAGGCATGGAAAAGTCTCTACAATCCAATATTTAGTGTTGGACCAGGCTCCTGCTAAAGACTTCTGTGAGTTTCTTTATGAGCAGCTTAGCAATTTGATCTGTCAAGCTGATGGCTTAAGTATGGAGATGATATGATGTGACTGAATTCCCACTCTCATATAAATAACATTGCGCTCTGCCAGTAAACCGGGATTGCAGTCTAAAATTAAATAGTTTGGGATGCTTTGGTTTCTGAAGTACTACATTGCTTTCCTTACAGTATCCCAGTAGTAATGTCTAGCAGTTCATCTATTTCCCAGATGTCTGAGTATTAGTCTACTTTGAATAACTTGGAATGAAGTTATCCCTTCCCTGCCCTGCTTCTGTTCATTTTCTGGGAGACTTTGCACTTTACATATCTCTTTTCTTTGCTTGCCCTGCTTTTTGCTTATTTGTCACCCATGCTAATCACGTCTCTGGTGTCCATGTCCATATTTAGCCAGGATACTTATTTAGCAGACTGTCAACTCTACACAGAATAGTATATCAACAGCTGGATATATCTCTTGGTAGATAATCATCAAGGCTTTTACGCACAAGCCAGCTTGGCTGAGAATTTCCATATCTTTTCATGTTTTCTTTAGTTTCCTCCAGTTGAGAATCTCATATGCTAGTTTATTTTCATATTTTCAGTGTACAGGGTTTTCTGGATGAGAAACCAACTTTATAGATCTCATTTCATTACACGTGATACTACAGACTCAGTAGTATGCACTGAACTCACGCCGAAAATTAGTTTTAAGCATTTTCATTTCAAAACGTTCCCCTTCCCTGAAAAGAGCACACCTTCTTTGTGTTGGGCACAGTAACATTTGTACAAGTCTTACCAGATGATGGATGGACCACTCGGTGGATAAGGAACTGGCTGGATGGCCACACTCAAAGGGTTGTGGTCAATGGCTCAATGTCCAAGTGGTGGCCAGTGATGAGTGGTGTTCCTCAGGGGTCCGTACTGGGACCAGTGTTATTTAACATTTTTGTCAGAGATGTGGACAGTGGGATAGAGTGCACTCTCAGCAAGTTTGCTGATGACACCAAGCTCGGTGGCACAGTAGACACGCTGGAGGGAAGGGATGCCATCCAGAAGGACCCGGACAGGCTTGAGAGGTGGGCTTGTGCAAATCCCATGAAGTTCAACCAAGCCAAGTGCAGGGTCCTGCACCTGGGATGTGGCAATCCCAGGCACAAATACAGGTTGGGCAGAGAATAGATGGAGGGCANCCGGGGAGACCTTATACCAGCCTTCCAATATCTGAAGGGAGCCTACAGGAGAGTTGGCGAGGGACTCTTTGTCAGGAAGTGTAGTGACAGGACAAGGGGTAAGGGTTTTAAACTGGAAGAGGGGAGATTTAGATTAGATACTAGAAAGAAATTCTTTACTGTGAGGCTGGTAAGACACTGGAACAGGTTGCCCAGGGAAGTTGTGGGTACCCCACCTCTGGAAGTGTTTAAGGCCAGGCTGGATGGTGCTTTGAGCAACCTACACTAGTGGGAGGTGTCCCTGCCCATGGCAGGGGGGTTGGAACTCAATAATCTTTAAGGTCCCTTCCAACCCTAACCATTCTATGATTCCATGATACCCTGAAGGCAATGATGCTGTATGCTTCATTCAGGCCACTCTTTGTCACCTCTTTGTCCATATGATCTCCTCAGCATGGATAGATGGCCAGCAGCTTTTTTGAGACAGGGCACAGCTGAATCAAGTAACCATTTTATGGAGCACTTTTATCCAGTTGACATATCAAAGATTCAAAGACATTAGAGAAGCTTAGAAGATGCTAACTTTATAAATCCTAATAGTAATAATCATTTTAATGTATTTCTGAGCAGATATTTGCTATAGCAATTCTGTATTTTGGGAGGTATTGGAAGACATTGGAGTAGATGAAACATTCAATTTATCATACCTCAACCAGTTGCAGCCCTGTCTAAATTTTGTTTGTGTTCAATTTCAAATGTATTCTGTGACTTGTTCTTGCAAACAGATGGGGTTGTGATTGTGACCTGCCACAGCTTCTGTCACGCTGCCTCTGTGGGCTATGCATGGATGTAGGTGGATTTACATACATACATAACTGCTAAACTAGAGACAGTGATGAGTGATTCAGAACAACTCCCAGCCAGGGCTTCCAATGCCTGTTTTCCTGGCAGTCATGGAAAGAAGCAGGGACCAACCTGTTGGAGGAAGTTAACTGAGGTATGGCAATATTTCTGTGGTAAATGTAAGGAATTTGTAATGTAGTGACATCATTGCCAAAGACTCTGAGGGGGACTTGTCTGCAATTCTGGGTATAGCTTTGCAGTGCTATATCGCATTGCTCCTGTAAGCATGCATTTGTTTCTCGGACCCTCTGGCACTGCTTATCAGTGAGATGATATCCCATTATTTCCTCCAGACAAAAGAAGGTAAAGAGACTAAAAGCTAAACATACATAGAAAAAAAAAAAAAAACCAAAACCGAAGGAAATGGATCCTGAACCCGCACAACCAAGACTGGTCCCAAACAAGTCAGAGCACAGAAATTGAAAACAAACACCTCAACCTGTGCCTGCTTAAATCTGCAAATAAGCAGGTCGAACTCCTGGTGCACAAGAATGTGCTGTAAAAGGAAGAGATTTGCTTTGAGAAACTGAGGAGATGTGCAGAGAGGAAGCAGAGCTGTCAAATTCAATGCTACAGTCTGAAAGAGTTGAGAAGCCAGGGAATGACAAGGTCAGTGCTGTTTCTGAATAAGGACGAGGTTATAGATTTGCTGTACTATCCTGAAAAAGCGAAAAATTTGAAGAGTTTATGCTTAGGAATAAAGCAAAAACATTGGCAGCTGAAAAGTGAGGAGTGGCATAGGAAGAAACGGAGGAGTAAACAGCTTGGAGCGACTCAAGGGAGAGAGAACAGCTCCTAGATTAAGATTATTTAATTTAGGTGTTCATATGAAGGTATATACGTGTGAGTTAGGTGACTAAGCAATCTGTACCTCAAACTAAAGTCGATAGGGTTGTAGTCAATATAGTCAATAGAAGCTGGGGTCAAATTCAGCTTGTCATATGACTACCCTGGTTACCTGAACTGTCTCTATTCAGCCTAGTGAACTGAGGAGAGGCTTGATTTAGTGACCAAACGCTACCTTTTTGTGCCATTTGGGATGTCCTATGTTATTTGAGATATTCCCTGATATGACCCAGGACCTATGGGAGTTACATGCTCCTCTGGATCGAAAATTTGAAAGTATGCTATATTCTAGAAAATTTCACAGTTTCTGGTACCTTCATTTAGTCAACTGAATTGGTCTTTTGATTGTACAGAGATCACAGATATTTATCTCATTTGTACACACCTAAATGTAGGTGTCTCAATCTGTGATCTGAATCCCACCTTAAATAATCAATTATACTGAGATTAATTTGAACTCTGGACTTCTCACGCAAGTGGGACCTGTATAAACAGGAACATTCAGAGCTTAAAGTCTCACAGCAGGACGCCTTTCTTACCAACCAATATGTGAGTCATAGAGCATAGTACAAGAAATAAAGCAGAAAGAAGAGAATGTGTGAGTTGTATGTATCTGTGGCTTTGGAAAATAAAATTTGCATTGATATTGTCTAATTTATTTATTTAGAAAGAAACTGTGAGATTTGGGCACTCAAGTAGATGGAAATAGCTAGACAAGAACTAAAAAATTAAGACAGTCCAAAAATCAGGAAAAGGGAAAATGCTCATCTTGATTTGGAAAAAAACCCCAAACAAAGAAAAACCCAAAAAACCAAATAAACCAGAAAAAAGCCAAGAAATCATTTTCTGCTCCTTTACCTGTCAAAATATTCTTAAAAAGGAATAAAAGTCATATTTTCTATGAGAAAATTTCATTTTTGCTGTAAAACTCTGATTTTCCATGAGAAAACTAAAATAAGGAAAACTCAAAATTACGACATTCTTTCAAGGCAGTTGTGATGTGTCTTTCTCCCTGTACAGATAATTTGTGGAAGATTATTTCCACAAAAATGAATGATGTTGATGGTTTTCCACACTGATTTGGAGAACTCCCCTCCCCTCTAAGAGAGTTAAAACAAACGAACTTGGTCTTACAAAAAAAGATTTTTCTGTTTCTCAGACAGATTTACCGGTCAGTAATGTTGTCATTCTGTTTTGCCAGCTCTGTCATACAGCAAGAAGAGAAGCATGATTTATATTTATAACTATGAGATGCTACTGTTGGGGAAAGAATGGTTAGAATCCCCCAGTTAATAATGTTCCCTATCTGTGACATGTCCTGTGCCTTTGGCTTCTCTATGGCAGTTTCCAAGGGTTATTTTTAGTCATATTATTATTTCGTGCTGCCTATGCTTTCAAGTTTCCCTCTGACTTTAATTAAAGTGTCCTTAGGCTTGTGCATGCAAAAAGCTAACAAGTTCACCCAGTCAAGATCTCTCCTAATTACAATGCAAAGTAGGAGTTCAAGTGAGGAGAACATCAAACAGTTTTTATGTGACATATGAGAGTTTGACACTGTATTTTGACAGGGTTGTTGTAGAACACATGATGCCACTTAAATACATTTTAAAAGTAATATCCCAGCTTACACAGCAGCCCCAAAACAAGTTGGTGGTGTAGAGAGCAAGCTATACAACATGCTGTTTATAGCAAAAGACAGTGTTTGGCATATTATTGATGGTGATACATAAGTAGTGGTAAGATCCAAAATATGATGACTTTTGGTTTTGTTTCTTATGTGTGATGGTATTTACAGGTGAACCAAATCTCTAGGCCACTTCTTCAAATCTCAGTGCCTACACTGTAGCTGCTTGATGGAAGATTTAGCAGTGGACTTTCAACACTAAACAAATGCAATTTGCCATGACATGAGACAAAGAGTGCAACCTTTCTAGGCAGAAGCAGAGTGCAACCACATGGTTGCACCAGATACCTCAAACCAGGACACTTGTACATGTGACACAGAAGAGAAGGCTTAATACAACCTTCGTACGCAAGGAGTTTATGCACCAAAAATGCATTCTTTTCACCCCAGTTAACATTATGATAACTAAGAACCATATGTCCCACACGGCAGGTGCCTAGAAAACCAGGCTGTGAATCCAGCATGTGGACTAGAATCATAGAATCATAGAATTGTCCAGGTTGGAAGGGACTTTTCAGATCATCAAGTCCAGCCATCAACATAACATCGACTACATCATGTCCCTCAAGACCATGTCTGCCCATCTTTTAAATACCTCCAGGGATGGTAACTCCACCCCTTCCCTGGGCAGCCTGTTCCACTTACTTTTAGGCTGCAGTTCATCCACCCTAGGCTAAGACTAATCATGTCAAAAGGTTTTATTTTTTTTCCCCCACTGCTTGTAAGAGGAGCCAAAGGTGACTAGCTCAGATGTCTACACTGCAAGCATCTTCACTTAGTCACATGAACCCCACCAGTGTACCAATCTCTCTGTATTTTCTATGTCCTTTCTTAAAATTTTAACTCGCCAAGTAGGCATATAGTATGTAAACTTGTTGAGAAAGGAGACAAGTTCGTACTGGGAGAAAGAAAGAAGGGAGAGTGGAGAGGTCTGGAGCACAAGTATTGTAAGGAGCAGCTGAGGGAGCTGAGGTTGTTCAGCCTGAAGAAAAGGAGGCTGAGGGGAGACCTCANCATGGTTTAGTGGTGGACTTGGCAGTACTAGGTTAATGGTTGAACTTGATGATCTTATAGGTCTTTTCCAACCTCAATGATTCTATGACTAACAGAGCCAAAGAAAACAGGAATTTTCTACTGAGAGCTTTTCTCTTTCCACAGAATGTTTATTGCTGTTTCTAAAATTGAATTTTTCTTGGAAAATATATTGTTTGATTGAAGTCTTGAGATACTGTAAATAAGATAGAGAACAACACAAGACATGTGAAGAAAATGTCAGTGAAAAGTATGAGAGGTTAATTTCTTGATCTTCAGCTCTAGTCATACCTCAGCATCATCAGCAATGCTGTGAGCACCCTGCAGTCAGAGCTGACACTACGATAGCAGGAATGGGTGAGTCAAGTCCTGTGGGTGTGCAGATGACTATACAGGACTCCTGCATGACAACTACCTTTTATTTCACCATTCACAGTCCAGCTCAGCACCCAGCAGTGACCTCTTAAGCTGCAAGATCAAAACACTGAATGAGAAGAGGTGAAGAAAGGAGGAAAGCAAGAGAGGGAAAGAACAGCAATGCATAGGAGAACAGAGCAGGAAAAATAAAGAACGGGATCTACAATGTGAAAAGGGCACTAGTTTTTTTTTAATAGTTGCACAATCACACACCTTTTTTGTCCAGTGTGACATTTCTGGGGGATTCTCACAGCATCCCAGCTGTGATTTCTGCATTCCACTGTCAATATGAAGGCAATGTTAACAGAAAAATGATCTCATACAGTAAATTGCAGCTTAAATATTTAAAGCAGCCTAACTGCAGAGCTTCTGCACTGCCAAAGAGCCACTTCTCTGAGCAAAATTTAGGACTGAACAGCAGAGGTATTCTGCATTGACTCACAATTCAGGCCAAAAGGAGGCAACAGCCACCAAATTTTGCTTTCTGTTCATCCTTGGCTGAGAAAAGCAACAATTTCCTTAGAATTGGATGCAAGTGCAAAATATGCTTGGAGGCAAAGTAGTGTGCAGAGACTAGAAACACAGTGTCTCATATCTTAGAACATCTTAGGCATCCATTATTAGAGTTGCATTTACCTAAATGTATTTCAGTGCGAATTGCCTTGTAAGGAGTGGATGTAGACAGCCTTGTAGTTATTGTAATGACCACGGGGCCTCCCTGGATGGCATAGCACAACATACTGTACTTAATGTTGACACTCTTCAGTGAAACAATTATTACAATCAATTTGACTTCTAATGTGACTTCTCTTGTAAATCTCCGGGTCATTAACCTTAACAACATCAATGTACTGTCAGTATCCAATTCCACCAAATTAGTGTCCGAGGTAATAGAAGAAGGAATGTATTAATGTGTTATTGGTGACTAATAAAGACAGCAACCCTCTAATGTGCTATGAAGAACAGCTGAAGCATGCAAAGGAAGAGGAAGCAGACAAAGTCAGGGCAACAGACACATTTGGTGGTATATGTCAGGTCATCAGATTAGGTGTTAAACAGCTTAACCTCTTTACCACAGACTCAGGAAGACCAGGGATGAGGCTGGGTTCACGGTATGTGATAAAGGAGCAATACTTTTCATTTTGGGCTGGGCAAAAGAGGCCTTCTTCATAAGGTGGCACTCTTTGTTTGAGCAGCATCATGTAAAATCATATAGTTGTACTAGAAAGAAAGAGAAAATACTCCTAACTATGAAATGATTTAATTTTTTTAGCCCCCATTGTGCTCCATAATGTAGCTTGCACTTCAGAGGACTAATGAAGCTGCACTTCAGAAGTGATGTTGGTCTGATATAAATAGTGCCACCCTGTTTATCTGGCAGGGTCTAGGTGACGTCTCCTGATATTGTTTGAGACGGCTCTTGACTGAGACTATAGGTGTCAGAGCCCTTCACGTCCACCACCGCGAAAGGAACACTGTGTGTTCACAGCCCAGCAGAAAGGGTGCACCCAGGCTCCAGATGGAGCGACTGAGTGAGTGCTGGAAATCCCACTGGCATCCAAGTGTCAGGAGAAGCGCCATGTTTGAAGTTGACTCCTGACAGCTTGCATTAGAGAACAGTGCGGTGGATGAACATGGGACGACACAGGCAGGATTTGGAGCCCCCTTAATGCCCTGCAACATCAGTCTTTACCTGTAATTACTGAATGGGTACTGCATTCCTCTTCCAAGAAAACCTCTTCTTAGACATCACCTAGAATAATGCCTCAACAGACATCACTCAATAACAATAAACAAAACCTAAGATAACATTATATTCATCCCACATTCCCAAAGATCTTTATAGGTTATATACCAAAATTACCAATTCAACACCAAAAAAGAAATCCTTTGAAATCAGCCTTTCAGAACAGAACAAAGGGACATGAAGAATTAGTGTCAAGTTTAATCATAAAGACAACATTTCTTTCACAAAGTAGATGAGGCACTTCATTTAGGGATTGGCAGGATCACTGCGTTATTGTCTTCTCCTATAGAAAAAGTGCTATAGGATGTTGAAGTTTATCTTACAATTCAGGGATGGAAAACATCATTCTGCATTCTGGTAGAGCACTGTCCCTGGTGTTTAATTTATATTCTGTAAACTTATACACGTAGGTAATAATAATAATAACAACTACAACAACAATAATAATTATTATTATTGTTATATAAGAAGAAGCAGAAGAAGTAATCCTTACATTTTGGAAAAGCTGACACTAAATGTATAAAAATGCAAACAAAAGAATTCAGTAAGTTTTTACACTACTGAGAACTTTTGTTCTGCACAGCTGGTTGAAACCCATGGTTATTTATTTGCTAAAAAATCCAGTTTTCTTCCATCATGAGAACCTGATGAAATGTGCAATTGAAAACTCATAATGAATGAAATTTTAACCTTCTCTACTGGGTAAAAAAAAACCCCAAAACTCTGCTGTGATAGCTTGATATCAAACCTATCAAATAATTTCCAATAGTATTGATGAATTCTGGATAAGACTTTTGTACATGGTCAGGCTTGTCATTAGTCTCATCAGATGGAAATAGTTTCACCTAACTTCAGCCAGCTTATAAGTTAGGTATCTAAACTGAGGTAGCTAAATGACTGTCTTCTAAAACTAATAGCTTTAGACAAATCATCCAGGGTGGGTGGGGAAGGACAGAAGGGGTTGCATTTACCTGAGGGAGGAAAGAGGCTTAGGGGAAAGAGCCAGCAACTCTCTCTACTGATGGAGGAAGGAACTGAGATGACTAGTTCGAAGCTGATTAAATCTTTGACGTTTGTATGACTAAATACAGCTGCGGGATGAGTCATACTTTGATCGATTAGCTCGTGAGGTGGGGCAATGGCATGTCATGGAGCACACTGGTGACAGGCAGAAAATAAGTATTTGTACCTAATTAAAAATATTATAGAAAGAGGAATAGAAGGTAGGACGTACTTTCTTGTTTTACCATGCTGCCATGGGTTATCACTTAGATTTTCTTCCTCTCATGGATGCCAAAATAGCACAGATTTTACTTTATCTCGTCTTTCTTTCCTTGCCTTTTTTAATGCTACAAGAACAAGGAGTTTGACACTTGTATTGTTTTGCCTTGGGCTGTGTCTGCAAGAGAAAATGGAGGCAATAGGTCTATTTTCAGCAACGGGTAGCCTAAAAACTTTTTTTATGCAGGAGGATCTGATGAGGTAGGAAGTTTTTATTTCTCCAGGCCATTCCTATGGCATAAATTATGAATATCATGGAAATGTGGCTATTACACAGTTGAGAATGTGTTACTGAATAAGACCCACAAGTGGGGAGGGGAGAGAGGGAGGATCATACTCAGTTTTGAATTATGTGAAGAAACAGTGAATTTTCAGCATGTATGCAGATTATCATTTTGGTTTGTATTTCTGTCATGTAGACAAAATGTTGTTGTTTGATTTAATAAAAATATGCAGGATATTTTTTATATGGATTGTTATGCCAAATGTCATAAATAATACCTAATATTTTATAGCAGTCTCCTTGAATGTAATAGTTTATGAACGTTGAGTTTCATTGTCTCTTGAGATTCAGCCTCTTTGCATCACACAGGAGCTGCAGAAAGACCTGAAAACATTAGAAACAGCCAAATAATGCAAAACAGCAGATTCACACATGCCAGTCTGGACTGGTATAAACCAACACTGCTGTTGAAAGAGGTAGTCACGTCTCCCATCATTTATTCCTACCTAGGCTGTACAGTCTGGCCAACAAAAACTCAAGCATTGAATTGATTTGTTTTAATCAGTTCCCTTAACCTGTTCGATGTGTGGTTGCACAATGCTTGTGTTGACATATGGAAGGAGGTGCCACAGGGACAGAGGACGATGAGGTTTACTCCGATTGCTTCATTAACCTATGCTGGCTTGGAGTTGAACATGAAAATATGATCGAAGATCCTACTACCTACAGAGAGAGATCCACCAATAGCGGGCACTGCACTTCCACCTATATCATATGGTCTGTGCATGGGGAAGCAGCTGTAACTGAGCATTTCTTCCATCCTGTGTATTGGCCAAGCTGTGAATTTGTTCAGCAGAGTAGTGGACTCTCCCGGTACTGTATCTTCAAGGCCAAGAAGGGCTGCTCTACTGAAAGAACTACATTAGACAACACAAATTATTGGACTCCATGAAGCAGTAACCTAATACATTTTTTATTGCCTGCGTTATGCCAGAGGTCAGACTCAATGAGATAATCTTCCTTTATGGCCTTAAAGTGTATAAAAACGGATAAAATTAATCCAGAGGACACTCTTGCGCCTGTAGATGCCTAGCAAAATATCTGCCCTATCTGACTTTTGGTATTTGGGGTCATTTTAATTCACAGGCTCTCATTTCTCTTCCATTATTGGATTTTCTGTTCTTGCAGCTCCCAGCCTTTATGGGCTCATAGGCAGAAGTAATGAGTAAATAATGTAAGCAGTATCTTTCTTTGCTCTCTCTGCCAACCTGGACCACAGCCACAGTTTCCTTAGTTTTAAAGGTTTGTAATTTTCTGTGACGACGAGGAAAGTCAGAACATCTCCTGGACTGAACACAGTATGCAGCTCACAGGTCAGAGACCATTGCTCCAATACGTGACTTCTCTGGAGGAAGGGTCACATACGGGTATCAGGCCCATCTTCCCTTTCTTGGTCCAGTAAGGAGGAGGATACTTCATCTCTGTTAGGGATTTAAGAAGGAGAAGTCTGAAGGGTGACACAACAGTGTTGCGGGAAAAACATTAAGGAACATTGTCATAAGGCTTTTCAGGGTATTTCTGTTTCCACCCCCCAAAAAAAACCCTTTTTTAATCATGAAGTGTTTTTTTCTTTGTGTTTTTTTTTAATGTGGACTGAATTTGACATTTTGTTGTACACTTGTGCCTTATCGCAGTAGCATATTAATAATAATGCTTCCTGCCAGCTATTAGTGAATTTTTCTTTGCAGCTCCCAGGGGACATGAACAAGCGCTATTCTTGTTTTTTTGGATGGATATCAAGCAAAAGGTGTCTTGCTTCATAATACACATTAAGTCAGTCACAGAGTTGGGAACCAAACATACGTAAACTTGACTGGGCCTCTAATCAAAGCGCCAACTGTCAGTAAACTAAAATCTTAATTATACTAATATATGTCAAAAACATGCATGTCTGAAGACGGATGAAGCAAAATCTATCTGGATGCAGTATTTTCTTGTTTTCTTTTTTTTTTTTTTAGATCTTTCCACCAGAATTGCATGACCCATTTCCTAAGTACAAAAAAGAAACGTGGACAGTACAAGAATACCAACTCATGGAAATAAATGGGAGGGGAGTCTTGGCTCTCAATTACACAGATCCTTTGTCACAGCTCAAGTGTGTTCTTTTGGCCTGGGAGTGAGATAGTTTTCTTACTAAGTCAGGCACTGGCAGAGTTTTTATCTTCATCACTTTAATGGAGCATGTCCATTATTCGATGAGTTAATTTCAGAAAGGGGGCCAAGTTTGGAAGGATTAACTGCCAGCTAAAGAAACAAAGCTTTCATGATCTCCTGCCTATCTTGCTCGAGGGGGAAATTGATGCAGCTTTCTATGTGTGTGCTCATTTCCAAGTGCCTTCATGAGACATGGCGTGACAAAGGCTGCCAAGTGTTTAGCACAATAAATGGAACCACATTTTAAACACAATAAAAACCTAATGAAACCAGCCTCTTTTAGAGCCACCCACCTTTAGCACAACACATTAGAGGTTTTGTAATAGAAAAGCAAAAGGAAACAATAAAAGACATTGCTTTATATATAAAAAAATCCCCCAACTCTCTATATAGTCATACAAACACAGGACCATTACTGGAAATAAAAAGACCAGCAGATTTAAAGTTATTTCTTAAAAGGCAGAAACGATAGAAGAGGTGTGCTCAGGGAAAGCGGTCTCCATGATGAAGCCAAAGACCTTGGGAAGGAACAGGCAACACCTGAAGGTGAGCCATACCCTAGAAGAAGCGTGGAGACTCAGATCAGCCATCACTGTGTTGGGAACAGAACAATAGTGAATGCTTACAAGGTTTTTTTCTGCAGGAAGGGAAGAGAGCTTCTCCCTCTGGCCACTGTTTGGACTGATCCAGCCTAGCCTAGCCAAGGAGGTGGCTGAGGATCAGGGAAATAGAGCTATTTTCTGTGATTGCGAAGACAATTTGGAGACACTGTCTGCTTCCAGACTGCACGAATTTCTTCTTCTCAACAGAGCCGAGTGTATGGACAGAGTAAGAGGTGACGAACATGAGAGAAGAAGTGGGAGGGAGCATGCCCCTGACGGCTCCTCTTGGGAGAGTATTTGGAATATCAGGGTGGCACATCCTTGGCCTTCACACAGATGCACTGGCTAGTTGTTGGGCCACAGCGCAGGGGAGCAGAACTCCTGATGTTCATAGTTTTCCCAAAAAACAAGTGACAGTAAGTTCCCAAAATCTGTGGTGGAGTAGACAAATTAAAAAGTTTCAGTGTGTGTTTCTCTGCAGATAAAATTACCTGATCTCCAATTCAAGATGTAGAAATTCTAAGTCTGAAGACTGGTAAATATATTACCGAGAAAGTTTTTTTATGCTACTGATTCAGACAGTAATAAAGACATCTCAGTACTCTGAAAGCAAGGGTTTTTCAGCCTAAAAGTGTATATATATGCATATTTAGAGAATAAGATTGATACACTTTTCTGGTCTTACCTTCAACTAAATGGGAAGGAGAGATCCTGCTGGGAGCTTTGCACTTGCCTTTATCTTCTACTAGTGAAAGGTTTCTCAGGGAAACTTATAAACAATTTTGTAAGTTAAAAGTGCTCTAGTGCACCTGTAACTTAACGCTGATAACCCAAATCGGAGACCCATAAGTGGCTTTTTCCCTTGTCCCACATGTTCAAAAAAGTTCATGTTCACGTGTTCAGAAAAGCATGAGGAACCTAGAAAAGCTTGAAGCCTATGTGGATTCTAAAAAGCAATATGTTTCTAGAATATGGCACAGAGTTGCATGGTGTAGAAACAGATTCCTATACACATTATATAGAAACAGAAAAGTTTTTAAAAGTTCTTAAAGCTGACTTCCCTACATTTCACTCTCAGTGGATAGAAGGAAGCAAATCAGGCCAATGACTGTACTCTGGTGCTCTCCCGTCCCCCAATAATGTCTTTTAAATAGTGACTCTGGACCTTGAGCAGAAGTAAGTCTTGCTCTATTTGAGTGTCATTCAAGTTTTCCCTTGTATCATATGCAAAATATATTAATCAAATGAAATGTAAACCTGTCTGACTCCAGAAGATATGATGATGATACTGTCTGCTGTTTTTTTTTTCTTTTGTGGTAACCTATTTTTGTGTGGCCCCAGGGAAATAGTGAGTAGTTAGCTCTCAACAGAAGCTTGTGATACATCAAAAGTTCCCAGACTGACATGGAGCTTCAGTCACATTCCTTTTGGTTTAGTGACAATGACATTTTTTTGTTGTTGTTGAGGTAGCTTTTGCTTTATTCTTTTCCGAAGAACCAATTTCTTGGAAAGGACTGGATTGAATATAAATCAGTGTCCTGAAGCAGCCTGCAAATTTTCCAGACATCTTGTCTGACACTTTTAGGTCCTCGGGTGTCATCTCTAAGGAGAAAACTAGCAGTAAAGATGCCTGCCGTTTGTAAACAATGGCAAGAAGAACATCCTGACAGGAGGCTGTAATATGGTCTTTTTTCTCTTAGTTATTTACTTGCTGAAGAGTGAGACTTTTTCCTCGGGCCCCTTCAATGACAGAAAGATCCCACTCTATGAGCTGCAACAGCATTCAACACTTGCCATTTCCACAGAGATCTGCCTCCATGAAGGGCACAGAGGGAAGCCCCTGAGGCTGCTGCTTTGTCATGCTCCTCAGCAAGTCGGAGCTACAGAGACACCACCCATGTAACACAATTTGGCACTTCCCCCCTGGTTTCAGTGGAGCTGGGTTATTACACCTCAGGGTCTCCCAATCACAAAGAAGATATGACACTTTCCAACCTGTGGCTGGCATGAGGCATTCATTATCGTTCATGAATGATCTAGTCACGCCAGAAAGTAAAGGAGTCAAGGCAGTGATGGTTTCATGTAATGTGAAGAAATCCAAGTGAAAAGGCTTTCCTTTGACGTTGGAGACAGTTGTGTGTGTGGCCTTGTTGTTTGCCAGGGAGATCCCAGCACCGACTGTGCCATATAATTCTGCCTCCAGAAGACAAGAGATGTCAACATTTAGCCTGTGCCCACAGCTGGAAGAAGTATGGATTCAACGACACAAACTGATATATCACAAACCATTAAATGTTCCTGGTTTTCAAAGAATAGGGAGGTTTCAATTTTTTTTCCTGGTTATGAGGCCCCCAACATAGGAAGTTGAAGTGAGTCCAGAGGAAGCCATAAAGATGGTCTGAGGGCTGGAACCCCTCTGCTGTGAGGACAGGCTGAGAGAGTTGGGGTTGTTCATCCTGGAGAAGAGAAGGCTCCGGGGGCACCTTGGAGCCCATTAGAGTCCCCAAAGGGGGCCTACAGGAGAGATGGGGAGGGACTCTTGGTAGTGTAGTGACAGCATGAGGAGTAATGGTTTTAAACTGAAAGAAGGGACATTTAGATTAGATATCAGGAAAAAATTCTTTACTGTGCGGGTGGTGAGACAGTAGCCCAGGATGCCCAGAGAAGCTGTGGCTTCCCCATCCCTGGAGGTGTTCAAGGCCAGGTTGGAATGGACTTTGAGGAATCTGGTCTAGTGGGAGGTGTCCCTGCCTGTGGCAGGGGGGTTTGAACTGGATGACATTTAGAGTCCGTTCCAACTCAAACCATTCTATGATTTCTGAGTTGCTGAGTGGAGCTACTCCTTCAGCTTTCAGCCACTATCTTTAACTAGCTTTAACAGACCAGGGAGTTTGCTTACAAATATTTCAACATAAGGCTTTTCAGTTGTTATGAAATGAGTCAAATGCAACTAGATAGAGCCAGCTGTCATGCAAGCTTCTCCCCAAGCTTTTGCCAGGCTGTCACTATGTGCAGTACCTATATACCACTATACATTATGTTGGCTGTTACAGCTAAAGGTTTTCTATAGGAAGGCTGAAGATATGAGCTGGCCCTGAATATCTTTACTCTTGAGGCACATATATATGGTCCCAAATATAGGAGATGCACATTAATTGCTACCTTAATGAAGACATGTTATGCTGATAATTAGAAGGAGTTACTAACAGGTCCTGAATATCTTTTTAACATTTCAGTGATAAATTTATATGTTCAGAGGGTGAGTTTGGCTAATGGAATCAAACATGCACATCTTCTGAGGTTAAGAAATTACATTTCCCCATATCACTTTGAAGACCATTTTTACAGATCTGTTCATTCAAGGAACCTCACAGATAACTGCTTGGGTGATCAGCAAAGGGCAACCCCATCTGCCCCAGACCTGGATTTCCTTTAAAGGACATTGTGTTTAATAGTTTCTTCTCCTCCATTTATTTCTGAGACAGCAAATTCAGGTTCTACCTATGCTTAGAAACATCATGAAAGGCCCTTTCACTCTGAAGGTGAAAAAAGTATCAATACAAACAGAAATTTTGATCGATAGGCTGTCACTGTAACTAGTGAAACAGCATAAATGCAGTGGTGAGGGAATGCAATATTTTCTACTTCTGAGAGTGAGATTTTGTAGTCAGACAGCTTGAGTTTATATTTGGATTTTACTCTTTATGGAGAATGAATATCTCTCTGCCTTTTCTAACAAAAGTAAAGGAATAGTCCTTTCAATAGGTATCACAGATATCTCCCTGAAGGCCCTTAGGAGAAGCTGGGACACTTGGCTGTTTGTGAGAACATTGATCGTGACACTAGTGTCATATCAGAGCTGGCACAGCTCAGGGTCAACCTCTCACCTCCAGCCTGCTCCATCTGATTGTCCCAGAGTATTACCAGGGATATGTTGCCACCACCTGATGCCTGTGAGATGACTGAAGTGAAGTGAAAAATGCTCAGGAGAAACTTGGTTTTATCTGTTCAGCTCCCATGAGCAGCTGTCAGGTCACAAAAAAGCACCACCAAGAGCTGACCCGTTACTTGACTGCCTTCACACAAGATGCCAGAGGAAAATGAATGTGGAGACCAAGTGATCCTCCCCCATGTAAAGGTTCAGGTCAGGGTGGAGGGCTCTTTGGCTGGAGGCAGGCCAAGCCAGGCAGGCTGGTGGGAGTGAGCGTGGTTTTGCCTCTGATCAGTCCCTATGTGTTCTTTGGGTAAACTCAGCACCTCAATGTCTGGAGCTGCCAGTGGAGCATTTTTCATTACAACAGAAAAAAATTGCCTTGCTTCCCTCGCCTGCCTCTTCCCCACAAACCTCTGAAGCCTGAAACTTCTATAGCAGCATCGTGCTTGATCTTGAAAACCTGCACTGCACTTAATATGGTGTTCAGGTAGAGTGGGCCAAATCCCCTGCTGCTGTAAACCAGAGGCAACATTTTACATTGCATTATGTTTACATTAACCTCTGTGAACGTGCCCCAACAGGAAACTTGGCCCTTTAGCCTCGGGAGCTTTTAAAGAACACACATTAATGAAAATACAATAAGACAACAGCAACATGAAAGCGCACGTAGACTTGCAGATTTCAAATCCTTTCTTACCTCAAACAGAGCACAAAGTGAAAGATAAATGGCATTTTGTTGCAAGCAGAGAACAGATGATAAATGTGTAGGGTTCATGATCCAATGTGAGAAAATGTTTATTTTCTTTGCCTGGGGAAAAGAAAATAAAGTAAATTCAGCTAACTAACAGCTCAGCCATTTTTCTCTACACTCAGTTGCCCCCACCTGATTGCATTATGGCAAGACCTGTTCCCGTCAGGGAAACTGTTCCTTCCTGATACAGCTTCACGGCAGGAGGGCAGGTTGAAGATGTTGTTATTGTCTTTTCTTCTTCTCTAAGGTGCCTTCTTCTGGTATACAAGCTTGGTGCTTCTCTTTTTGTATACGTGGGAATTCATCTCCCCACTCTGTGCTCCACATTGGATCTCTCTAATGAGACCATTTGGACTTGGATTTCAGTTGGCACTGGTGACCTGAACACAAAGGTCTGAATTAAAAATAAGAGAGCTGAATCCCTTTTTTTTTTTTTTTTTCTAAGGGAAGAAAGATTACAGAAAAAGATAAAACCAAAACAAATTTATTTTCATTTAAAATTGAAAGCTTGGCTTAACTGAAGTCTTCAAGAATTTGGGAGAGTGGTTTATTTTAGAAATCAGAACTGGACTTTTCACTTAGTTGTTAAAATAAAACCATGGTTTTCCTTCCTATTCCACATTTCATACTGTTTGTTTGGTTTTTTCTCCTTCTTCCTTCTTCAAATCATAAGAAGTTTCTCTTTGGAGAAGGTACTGGAGAAATTAACCATACCAGGCCTCCCAAACGAACAGTGGGACATTTCCCCACCCCCTCCCTGGCCCCATCCTTCCTGCATTAGCATGTCATTGGTTACAGGAGTGTTAAAGAGTTTCTGTAAGTCAGTATTGACTAACATCAGTCTGGTTAGTCCTTGAACATAATATATTGGGGAGTGAATAGAGGTCTCATCCCGGTCCCTAGCTGACAATGAACCTACCGTGGAAGAGGAGGTGGTAATTAGCTTCTCTGCTGGCATCTTTAGAAGAAGAAGTAGGGATTGATTGGGCTCTGTAGCCCAAATTGCCTACTTGCCACTAAACGAAAGATCAGAGTATTGTTTCAGAATAATATAAGAAAAGCTGGTGCTGCTCCCATTCAGACAGTATGGAGTGAGATGGATCTTGGATTGTGTAAGGGAGCAATGGTCCATTGAAGAGAAATTCAATGGGTGATCTTGTCTGGTACAAAGGTTTGTTTCAACTGATGCATTATGCATGAGGCTCACTCATTTGATCACCGTTTCATGCTCCTCTCTCAGAATCCCTTGCCCAGCCACGTTTCGGGGAGAGAAAGCACTGATGTGATGGTGTGTAACTTTCAGTGGTTTGTCCCTGTTCCCGTGCCCAACCCAAGGGTAGCGGCTCTCCCAGGCTCCTGTCTTGCAGAGGGAGTCCCTCCCCATCATCACATGGTCTGGGTACAAATATATTTCAGAGAGCCCAGGATGACATGGCTGCAGTGCCACTTAGGCACTTTTCATGAACAATAAAGTCACCACAAAATGGATATATACAAGGAACTGGTGATCAAAGGCTTTCATTTCTTAGTAAAATTCTACTTTTCTTGTACCTAATAAAACTCCTAACTTTTCCCCCCAAAATATTTGTAGGTAGTGCTTCTTTCCTGTCAACTAGCAATCACAGCTAGAATGACAATATTGCTGGGAAATAGTAAGAACCACTGCGGAACATCCAAAAGCTTGGCTGGCTTCAGTCTGTTTTCTGCACAGCAGGCCCTGACTTTAGTATCTCATCTTAACTGAGAACAATTTCTCTGGGAAAAGCAATAATCACATAATTTGCTCACTGTGCCTCTGTATAGTTGCCGGCTCTCAATGAGAAAGGAGGCAAGTCATTTGGATTTCTATTTTAATTGGATGCAGCGCTGAAAAACTAGACATAGCTGAAATCTTCAGATGTACTCATCTTGTTTTTGGTTGCAGCTTCTGTACGCTCAGAGACACCTCACATTAGTGATTAAACTTTTCGGATGAGCAAAATGGGGAAGGAGAAAAAATCAGCTTTTCCTTCAACAGTCCTTTGAGAAACCCCAATCCTGGAGGTGAAGGTGGGAAGGCAGGAATGCCAACAATGTAACTTACATGTCACACTGGTAAGACAAAACATCTTATTGTGTGCCAAAGGATCTCCCTGGGAAGGCAGCTGGGGTGACTGCCTGTTTTGGTGTTCCAGATTGATGCTGATTGGGAAGGAGTAAATTAAACTTCTCAGCCTCTTCCTGAGACTCTGACCCCTTGGTTCCTGTCACTGGACTGAGTCCTTCAGTGATAACCCAGGAGATCTTTCTCCATCCCAGTCTTCTCCCTCATATGCCTGTGCTATAAAACTCACTTCCAATCTGACAGCTCACTACCATGCCGGTGATTATACACTTTCAAGATGCTTTGAGCACGGCAGAGAAACAGAAATATTACAGAAAATCACCCCTGGGAGTACACGGCAGATCAGCCCCAGTGGATATTTTCTGCAGCATCCATGCTGTGGGCAGCATCTCATTGCTTTTACTGGCAGGACCATCCGGCTGTGGCTCCTGTGACCATGGAGGGTTGGAGACCCTGGCAGGGGACATACAGCCTTGGGATGGATGGGGGAACACCCATGGAGGCAGAAAGATTTAGGAAGAGGGTGGGAGTAAGAGATTTTCTTAGAGTAATTACTGTCAATAAAAAAAAAAAGAAAAAGGTTCCTGCATGCTGAAATCCTGACTTCTGTCTTATCAACCACTCTTTCTTTTGAAAGTGTGAATTTACTGCTGCTGTGAAGTTGGCAGCTCTGGCAAGCGATGGCCCTTGTCACCAGGACAGAGGGAAGAAACCAAGCAAACTTTCTTCCATGTGAACCTGCAAACATGTTTCAGCTCCAGCCTGCGGATTCCTCAGCAGTGGTGGGGAGGAGAGCCCCTTCCAAGACAGGAGCTCAGAGAAATCCCTCAGCCATTCCAGATACACGGCACAGGGCCTCTGGAGGAAACACTGCCACTCCTGCCGCCTCAGAGCCCACAGTGCAGCCGAGCAGTCAAGCGTGAGTTAAATCACAAACTAATTTAAGTGCATGGTTAGCTGCTTTTCCAAGTCAAAAATAACAAGCTGGTCATGTTTCGTGCCCCTGGTTCGGATGTATGGCCGAGCAGCACTGAACCAAGTACCAAGTCCTTGCAGGGAGGTTTATGAGGACCAGTCCGGAACCACATGCCTTCACTGTGCCTGGACGGCTCGTTTCACGCTGGTGTTAATTCCACCGGTGTAAAAACTGGCTGAATTCAAAGGTGAAACGTGAGGCTGATGGGTTTCTCTTTCCAACATGGCTTTCCACTGAGTTATGAGGTCCAGCAGTTGCAAGAGCCGGACTGGATGGCAGTTCCCGTTGTCCTGGAGATATGGCATTATCATTCCACTACTGGCTTTGCTCCATCTGGCTCCGTCAGCATCACTCACTGCCACCCTCCCGCGCCCCTCTGAACGTCTCAGGCTGTCTCTTTGAATCCTTCCTCCAGAATGCCTGGTTTTCCTCCAGGCAGCGGCTGCGAAACACTGACTGCTCAGACCTGAGCGAGAGCCCCATGCTGAGCAGTGAAGAGACACACACGGCTCAGCAGCCGTAGCCTTGGACTCTGCGCCAGCGAGCTGCGGAGCAGGCCAGGGCTGTCACATGGTTCCCATCAAATTGCTGTGTTTTATTTTCCTGAGTTATTTTTATTAATGGCTGTTTCTGAATAGACTTCCTGAGCTGTGTTCACAATGCACTTGCTAGTGTAAACTTCAGTGTGTTCACACCTCCAGCTGCTTACAAGGATGCTGCATTTCTATGCCTTAGCCATCCCTGGGTGTGATTTTTGCCAATTGTAAGCTTGCACTTTGGTTGAATTTCCACCAGAAACAGTAAGGAGCTGTATGAATCCAGAAAGCAGCCCACAAATTGTGTCACAGAATCATAGTCTTGTGTTAAGACCACTGAAACATAATTTAGATAAAGCTTTATTTCTGACGCAAACCCATTTCTATAAAATACTGTTCTTTCCCCCAGTTGGAAAACATGCCTTCATTTTGTGCTTCATTTTGTTTATTTTTTCTGGTTGAGATGAATTAGAATTTTCTTAGACTTTTTTATACTTCATGGAGCCACTTCTTTGCTTTCATGTTAGGATATCAGGGTTGAGATATTTAAGAGCAGTGGCCAGCCTTAACTAGGGATGGTACTGTTTCCATTGGTCATAAGGCAGCAGGTCTTAATGTTTCTGTGCAGCTAAGCCCTTCCTTTGAGTTAAGGAGTAGGCTGAAAATCAGTGACAATGGGTTAAATCTACAACTAGTAGAGATGAATGCAGTTGGCTGTTACAATTGGATGTTATCACACATGTCTCAAGTAACTTGCAGCCCTGAAATTAACAGGGAACTAAGGTATGATTTAATGATGTCTGACATTTTGGAATTTTATAAACTGCAGTCCATGGAAATCTAACGTCGGGAGGAGCACTCGCATCTAGTCCATAGAGCAGTGGCTCATTGAATGCTGTTTAGTATTCTGCTTGTTTCCAGCTTCTAAGGTTGTTTTAAGGAAAACTAAAACACTTATAGATATTTAATGGTACTTTCTGCTAGAGGCATTTATAGCAGTTGGCACAGAGACATCCTAGGGACTGAGGAAAAAAGAAAAAAGTGGCTAACAGGTTTGTAATGCAGAGGGGAAGTGCCTGTATAGAAATTTATGTGCTTGTTTGTGGTCTACTTCCTGCATCTCAGGATCCTTATTCTGGATAATAAATTCCTTAGAACAAAATGGAAAAATTGCACTGGACAATTTTTTTTTAATCACTATTATAGTTCTGTAGTCATAAATTTCAAGGCCAACCAGAATGATGGGGTTCATCTGCTTCCTGCTTACCATGGGCTGTGGAGAGTTACTTTTAGTGATTCTTACATCAAGCTCTAAATTCTGCTGTCAAAACCTTGACAAAATAACCAAAAAGGAGAGGAAAATCTCCTTCATCCTGGGCAAGGTATTCCAGTATTTAATTACCTGTACATGCTGTGGGTGAAGACTGACCTTTGTCAATAGTGAAAATGTTGTTATGGGCAAATCTTTAACTGTGCTTTCCCATTAATTTATTATAGAGTCTTTTGAAGAGGAATTTCATGTTAATTTTGTCTTGCGTAAATTTAATGCTTGGGGAAAATAAGAAGTTAATACCACTGATTTCTTCCAGGTGTACGACGAAAATGGATCTGCAACATTAACTATGCAGCTAATGTGCAGTGTTTTAGAATATGCTTCATTTACTATTACAATGAATTTTTAGTGGCAGGGGTGAGCACAAATGTATAGCTGAGCAGAACAGCATGTAAAAAAAAGGTCTTACACCATCATCTGCTGGCCGTGACCGCTGTTCCACACCACCCACCCAAAGTGAGAGCCAGATACAATCATCATCAGGAAGAGAAGGGCCAAGAGCAGTTCTTAAAAACAGCTGAGAAGGAAATTGCAGAAATAAACAAAGAATAATGGGAAAAAACCACATAGCAAAAAGAAAGTTGTAACCAAGAAAAGAATCTGAAATATCCAAGTGTCTCCTTGGAAGCAGGAAGGTGAAGAATTTGGAAATTACTAAGGTGCCATGCATTGTTCTTGCTAAAGTAGAATGCTGTTTAGCTTTTCTGCCATTAGGTAGCAGGTTTTATTGTGCATAGAAATGAGTCCACACCACATCTCTGCCTACATGACTAGCTCGGATGCAGTCTGATAGCTATGCTAATCTGCATCCCAGAAGCGAAAGATGTGGCATTCAGACATGGCCACTTCTGTTTCCCCAGTCCAAATGAGCAAATACCTAATCACAAGGGTTGGTTAGTAGGGAACATGTTTAGACTGAAAATGGATTCACAAATCAGAGCCCCTTGGAAATTCCTCGTTACTTACTCTACACTGAAATGTCATGTTGTTGGAAAAATCAGTTTATTGTTGGAAACAGCACAGGTGCAATATTAAGAAATGCACAATCTGAGAAGAGCAGTTTACAAATCCATAAACTGTATTTGGGTATTGAGTGAATGACTAATTATCCTCCAATAGTCCCTACTAGCAGATCCCTAAGGAAAAAATGCAGAAAGAAAAGCATTCAGCTTCCTAAGATGCTTTTTGCGTCAAACATAGAATTGAGACCATTTTGCTTAATAGATGCCAGTACACCAAGGAAAAAGAATAAATATTTATAATTATTTGTTTGAAAATAATTTCCTTTACACATCTATGGATTAATGTCTTTGGGCTCTCAATGGCAAAGCATGAACCACATGAAAACGATTCAACATTACATCAAAGACTATGAGCAATATATATATATTTGAATTTTAAACTGGGAACACCAAATAATAAGACCAGACCAACTAAGCAGTGAGGTTAAGGAAAGTAAACAAGCAAGAGGGATGAACAAGACGATACATCTTGGAAAATGAAGCACATATAAACCAAATCTTCTGGAGAACACATACAACAGAACTGATCAGGAGGAAACATGGCCAAGCACATAAAAGATTTCTTAGAAGACAAGGTTTTCTCAAAACTCGTTTAGATAATGTGTTAAACCATAAACCTAATGCCAACTTTGCTGTACATTTTGCTATGACAGTAGGAAAATGTTCCAACAAAAATCATTTAAGAAGTCTTTGAAGCAGCCATATCAGTCTATAATTGTGTCAAAGCTGCTAATCCT
>VXAK01004142.1:1557-13059 GCA_013399435.1 Arenaria interpres | reverse complement strand
TTGCCTAGAGGCCACCAATCCATCTTGGGTAGCTCCAGTGTAATAAAATGAGCAAAACTTATAGAAGTCAAGTGGTTAAAAGCTTGTCTGGAATCAATAGGAACTATGGACACTGTAAGCTTTGCAAATTAGACCCTAGGCAACTAATAATGTCAGAGGATTTTGATAAGGTCCCTTGCATATATAGATAAAACGGAATTACCTTGAAACTGGATTACATGACAAGGCTTATTAGGAGGGTTTTGTTTGGAAAGGAAAATGCTTACTATTAGTGGAGGTAGAAAAATTGTGTATGAGTGAAGGCAATGTAGCAAAAAACTCTGGGGAGAGACACTGTTGGTTGCCACGTTACCTTATTGTGATACTGCAACATCTGAGTGATAATTCTTATCTTCGGATGATAATTCTTTATTGAAATAACTCTAAAAAATACAAGAAAAAACAAAATAACTTTTAGCTGGTGGGATATTTGAATAACATAACCCAATACCTTTTCTGTGTTGTCAAGTCTTACAATTAAAACTGTACCCTTTTATTCATCTGGCTGTAAAGCATACGATTGAAGTTAGACCTATGCAATATTTACATCTAGTCAAATTAGGTTAATAACCATCAGCTACTATTAGACAACATCACACTTCAGGAATTATTCAGTTGAATGGTTTACTCTTACGGAATTTGCAGAAAAAGAGACTTGTGTTAGCAGCTCTGTTGAGACACTGCAGTCATTCTGTTAAGCAAATAATACACTTGCAATTATTGTGTCATCTTCAGTGATTATCTTCACGTCTTTGAATCAACAACATTGATCACGTTTTTCAATGATGTCTGAAAAGAATCCCTTTCTGCCCCACCACATATTATTCATTTATAGTTGCTAGACATTCATCATATTTAAACACCTTGAATAATTATTTTCTTCGACATACATCCACGTGCAAATTCATCTTAATTTTTATGGATTGTTCCATCAAGCTCAATATTGAAACTGATATCTGAACTCTGAATTTATAAAATATGGGCCTACTTCCATAATCTGCAGCTTCACTGCATTCTTAATTATTTAATGAGCCTAAGATAGACACAACTGTGTACAGATTTAAGGTCACTGCAAAGAAAAATGCTTGAGAAATGAGTGGATTCATAACATGTTGTGAAGAGACGAACAGTCAATTCAAAAATCAAAAAAGCATTGAGTAAAATTAAATTGAAAAAAAAAGGCCATAAATCAGTTCTGTATATACAAACTAAAGTTAGAAGAAGAAGATAAAACCATCAAAACAAAAAATAACGTGAATTATTATGGAATCATCAGTCTCATAAAACTCTGAATGCCGTAACCGTTTACATTGGTGTTTTGTAGAAAGTATCTTGCAAACTACTGGTCTGGCTTGCACTTTGAAGCATATCAATGCTAGAACATTAAACAGGTAATAAAAGTTGTATGCATGATTTAAATTTGTGTTATCTTTTGGAAGGAGAAAACAAGTCTTCCTTCTAATTTTCCACTTCTTACTGAATTATTTAATTAAACATCTCATTTTGTTGAATTAAATTCATTTAAATGTGAGAAAACACAAGAGAATTCCACTCTCAAAATAACACCTTTGCATTTTATTACATTAAATGTATTACACCTATTAAGAATGCACTAATGTGCAACTGGAATATTTCTAATGTATTTATGCAAATAATGATAAAATAAAGTTTCTTGCATTGAAACTCAAAAGCATGTTTGGAAACTGAAATTATGCATGTTTAAGTCTTGCATCATCCACAGACAGTCAAGGTCTCTTGCACCCAGTGAACTTCTTCCGGAAGAGTGATGTTATGAATTTATTTTTTTTTTAATTTTTCCTGTTCCTTCAATTCACAGCACACAAACATCTGAAAGGCCAGTAAAATTGGCCCACAATGCTAGCCAATTTTATGTTAGAGATTTTTTTAATCAATAATTGACATTTTAACCTTAAAAAAGAGAGACTGGCCTCGTTAGGACTAGGGTAGAATGAACAAAACACAAAAAATGGAATAACTTAGCTTTGTTGTAACTCTAGCTGCCATCTACTGACTGACTCGTCTTCTTCCCTCAGAGAATATAAGAAGGAAAGCAGGACAAGATCTGGTGGTCCCTAATGTGTTAAGTGCCTTGTAAATCAAAATAAGCAATGTATGGTCTTCAGTATAAAAAAGGAGGATGGAGCCGAGACCACTGTATTGTCACCATCATGAAGCGTATACACTGCTTTCCCCCAAGCAGCGTAATTACTTGTAGAACCAAATATACCAAGGAGCAATGAGGTATGAAGTTATTAAGGGTCCTTCTGTCCCACCATTAACACCAGCCCACACAGCACATGCACTCATGTAACACATTGTTACAACAACATAACTGCATTCCTTTTCCCCTCATTTCTATTGGGGCTGTGTTCAGCTATGAATACCTAAATACTTACACTCTAGGTTTTGCAAAATGACTAAGACTACCAAAGATTGTGTGCCAAAGTGTCTCTTCTGACACAGTCTTTCTAAAGTAGCTAAATTTAAACAGTTTAAGGCTGAATTTAGGGTACCCTCATCTCTGAACTTCTGAGACATTCTTGTAACGTGTCCCCTAAAAAGAATCCCTCAATGTTCTTCAAGTGCAACAGATCAGCAATAAAGCTCTGTGTGTGGCTATAGTCTATCTGGACACCAGAAGTTAGCTAATCAGAGTTAAGAACCAAAAACCTATTAAAAACGAATGAGTTTACCTCATAATATTGGAGGCATCTTCAGCATCTGGGTCAGCGCAGTATTTATTGGCAAGTATTAGGCACGCATCTGCTGACTCTATCTGAGACACCAAAGAAAAAGCAAAACATAAATAGCAACCTCTCTTTCCAGCTCTTCTTTCATCATAAGTGTTATGGAACCCAACACCGCCATCATGAGTGTGAAAGTCAGTTCTTAATACTGCTAATCAAAAATGTTACACGGCTGATGTGACTTATTGTGACGATAACAGCTCTCATATACACATAGCAATTTCATGAAAGTTGCTTATAATGCTCAGACCAGCTCAGTAGTTCAATTATTGACTCTTATATCAGCTGAGACATGAAGGTGTTTGTAACCAGATAATAAAATTTAGACTCCTAAATCCATAGGAAGCTTCCGGTACATCAGTACAGTGCTCCCACGAGTCCTGCAGCTTTCTTCGGGAATGTAAGTACCTTCCCATTAGAGACAGGACGAGGTGGCTGAACTGACAATTTAGAATCTGAGCATCAGTTTTAGAAAGCACGAGGAGAACTGATCTGTTCACAGGACCTCCATGTTCCCACAAATCTTAGCTCTATTTAACTGAAAGCAGATGACAAAAGTATTTTTCAGTGTATACAACCAAATACCAACACAAAGAAGAGTGGAATACAGAACACAAAATACCAACACACTATTTTATGGTCACAATTAGAACATTTTGTCCTGATGAACTGAAACAGTTTGTGTTGGGCTACAAAAGGTTAAGCAATTTCTACAGACAAAATGGACCGAAAACACGATTAATTCTCCAGAAAGTGTTAACACTGCACTAAAATATTCTTGGCTTAAGTAACCAGTTTAGATGCCATTAGGAAAAAAGACAAAAAAAATTTAAAACATGAAGCATAAAAGAGTTAGTGCTGTATCTGACAGCTTCCCATCTTTTTTTTTTTTTTTTTTTAGGCTTCATGCTTTACTTTAAAAGTACAAAATAATTTACCATAGAGAAATTTAGACAATAAAACCATCTCATGCTAGGTACCTACCAAAAATCTTTTTTTTTTTTTGTTTTGTTTTATTTTTAGGATTCTAGACAATAGAAAAAAGGGTTTGACAGGTGAAAAATTATTTTCCAATCATTCTGATGAAAGTAAGACAATTTTAAGCAATTACTGTAAGACAATGTTCTATTATATCAAACATTAATGTAAAATAGACTCCTGAACTAAACGCCAGAGAAAAATTCATAGAGTTCAGTGGAATGGCAGACAATGTCTCTTAAGTCACAGCATTACTGTAGCTTTGAAGATCTAAAGATATTAGGAAAACAAGGTTTATAAGGATATATATTAGAATTTATTAGGCAAGCTAATAGAGATGGAAAAACAATATTTTGGGGTTACAAGAAGAAGAGCTTTACTGTTTTTCTCCAAATAATGCAATGAGTACTTTAAAAAAAGTCAAATAGCAGAACAGAACAACAGAGCTGTTACCTTCACTCTCGCCAGGTCATGGGGATTAAGGACTGAACCCTGATAAAATTCCACCTGAGTGAAGTGTCGTTTAAAAAGAGCTTCCAGCTCAAGGTTAGGGGAGATACTGCATTGGGAAGAGGAAGAAAACACAAGAGAAAATAAGAAGTCAGTTTCCATAACCGCCCCATTTCCTTCATTTATAAACCAAACCTTTTATTTATTTTAGGTATTCAGACTTCTGCTGATGCTTTTCCTGTGGTGTGGGAGCAGTGTGCAGTACTTAAAAGTCAAATACGATATTGCTTTCACTTCCTTCTGTCTATAGAGCTTCTGGCCCATTCCATTATGCTACTCTGCACTTTCATCATCTGTCAGTTTTTCACAAAAGTAAATCCAGAAGAATTGGTGCAAATGCTTGAAAACTTCCTCATACAGCATTCTTTACAGAAATTCTCCAGTAAGACAATCATTCTCAGCCTGGCCCCACTGTTCTCATAAGAGTTGATTGCATCAGAGCACTCAGTGCAAAATCACTAAAAGCTGGAAAAGGAACTCTGCAGGGACACTGTGGCCTTCATAAACTATGACTAAAAGATACATTATTATGCTGTGACTCTCTGTCTCATTTCATTTTGCCACAAACAAAGAAAATTAAATGTATCACAATCTATTATATAATGTGGTACCAGCCTTGTAAATACCTTTTCTGATGCCACCCATTAAAACAGAAGAGATGTAATAGCTACACAGTAAGTGTATGAGATTATTGTCATGTCAGATGCTAAATTTAATAAGAAAATAAAACAGATGCATGCAAAAAATTGTCTGTGAAGGTACAGAAGAAAGTAGGCACAAACAAGTAGCCAGGTGCAAAACTCCCTTCATGTGCATATGCAGTTTCCTGATTCCTATCACCATACCTTTTGACTGTGGAAAACTGGATCTCTGCTCATCTCTGACAGTCAATTCTTGTTATTACTTAGAGAGGGGAACAAGCAAATATACAATATAGTTGCTTGAGGATATCATCTTTAGTTCAATTTTAAAGGACTAGATAAAAAAAATTGTGCAAGTGCTGCTGATTCTTAGTTTTTCAGCTTCCACTTGAATCATCACAAATGATTCTTTAACTTTTTAATCATTTTCCTTGACAAGAAAAATGCAGAACTGCTGCTAAATGCAAGAATATTACTCATTCATAGCTTGCAACACTTCTAAACAGATGCCATTCCAGAGCAGAAAAGACGTTTCACACTGTCTCTCTGTGTAACACTCTCTGTGTAGCTGCTATTTCTAGCAGGTTGTCCCAAAAGCACACCTATTTGATGTTGTACTACATGTAACACAGAGCCTGCAACAAACAGCAATCACCTTAAGACACCTTTCCAAATCCCACAGCAGAAATATGCAAGAGGCTCTGTATAAGTAGGTACATACGGGTAAAAGAGCAGTACTAATTATCGCAGTGACAAGAATTTTTTTTCTATCTTTGTTATCTCTGTAAAGTAATATATCTCATTTACATTAAAACTACATCTGCACCTACATTTTTCTTTTTATAAATAGTTTGCAATATGAAATAAACATTTTTTTCTGAGCAAAATCAAAGGTGAAAATATGTTTTCAGGTAGCATAAATTCATACTACAAACAGTATTTTTCACTAATTTTACTGATGTTAGCAATTTTGGTAGTTTCACTAGAAATATTTGCCACTAAAGATTCTCACACCTATTTATTAGTATTTCAGTATTTTTAATTTCATAATTCTGTTCCCACTTCAACAATGTGCTTAGCTATCTACCTTACAATAGACACGATTATGTCTGAAGTCTGTCTGCTTGAAGCACCCACTCAGCAATGGGCTATAAAAAATTGCAGAAAAAAACCTCTATTTTCAAAATACATCATTAAAAAAAGTAATTGCAAACATTAATTTTATGGTTGTTTGGAGCTTTAAAGATCCTCTGTCTTTCTCCCCAAAATACATTTAATTTAATGAATTTTAATAACAGATTATAGACTAATCTTGAAAGATTACTCACTTATGCAGAAAGACGATTTCTACGTTGACATCATCCCTATCCTTGTGCAGGAAGTCCTTCAGGAAGTTGGACACACTTTCAAGTGTTATGTGACCACAGACAACTATGTGCCTGTTACAGAAAAATCAGAGTTAATCTTACAAAGAAGGTAAAACGAGCAAGCACGACAACGAAGAAGGAAATAGTAGTTTATTGGCCAAAAAAGAATATTACTCTCTTCTTGATGTTTCTCTAGATCCTATTCCATGAAGTCAGAGAACAAAACCATCATTTCCAAAAGGTGCTTTGCAATTGCAAATACACATACACTCTCACTTGCAAAGACTACTTTTAACAAACCATTTGGCCAAGTTGTATTACACATTTAACAATAAGTGGCATCGTTTATATATATATGTTTATACACTGTATTAGCCAGTCACTTTCAAAGTCATATTTCTTTAGTTTACACATCTTTCTTCACATTTTTACCTCCTATACTGAGATTTACTGCTTAAATTTTTGTTTTATGACATAATGAGACAGCAAATCTCCCTAAAATGATTTGATATTTATCCATGGCTGAAAGCAGATATTTATGCCAATGAAATGTATTGCACAAACCTTGCCAATTATAGGCCATAAGAAGTAAAAGAGAAATCTTTTTCATACCATAAATCCTACAAGGAGAGTACTTTATTACAAGAAATCATTATTTATTGCACCATTGCAAGATCGCTTAGAAAATCAAAATTTGTACAAACTGTCATGTCACAAAGGTCCTTATCACTCCACATTTCCATTTAGAGATGTATCTAACCATGTAAGATGGAAACACAATATATATCTACATGCACATTCTTGAATTCTACTTATCTTAAATTCTGAGAGGCTGAAGAAAAAGCCTAGGAAATTGCACTCTTCCTGGATTAAGGGATCTTTGCTCCTTTATTATTGTAAAGCAAAGGCCAAAAATTTATTATTAGAATATCCTACATTATCTCACAATTTCCTTCATGGAATAAACTCAAGCCCAGCTTTCATTACTGTCATGGGCATAAGACAGAAAGTGATTTCAACATGCCTATTGCTAACGCTTCCAATTACCACATTGCTCACAGAAATCAAAAGGAAGAACAAGGTGGTATAGATACAATTCCAGAGCTAACAGAAAGTCAGCTTCATTACAGTCATATAGCCTATGCACAAACGCTACAAAAGCACAATTTCACAAACTTATTTGGCACTTGAGCTGCCAAATGTTAAGCAAAGTAATTCCATGAGTAAGAAGTAGCCCATCCAAATCTCACCTACTTCATAATTGGTCTGTGGAAAACTCAGTAAAGCAGAAACCTATTTGGCTGGAAACAACAAATAGGTGGCAGCAATTATTACTTATGCAATGGGCTATAACAGGAATCTGTTCTTGCTTCTTGCTTGATGAAATGTGTGTGAAAAGCACATAGAACTCATTGGAAAAAAGGATAATTATGCAGAACAAAGAATCATAGAATGGTTTGAGTTGGAAGGGACCTTAAAGATCATCGAGTTCCAACCCCCCTGCCAGGGGCAGGGACACCTCTGACTAGACCAGGTTTCTCAAAGCCCCATCCAGCCTGGCCTTGAATAAACCAGTAATATGCATCATGCAGTGAATAATTTCACCATCATGTACTGTTACTTTCGCAGTGGTTCATATGGTCACTAGAAAAGCAAAACACAATAAACTATTATACCAGTCCAGCACACCTTATGATATTCATCTACTATTACCACTTTTATAAATAGTGTAGCACCGAGCTTTCAAGCTTTATTTAGAAATATGATAAACTCAAATACTCCTTTTGCATGAGTTAGTGTCATCACCAGAACTTGGATGTAATTTTAGAAATAGCAGCTGTCAAAAACTTCAACGGTTTCATTCTTTTTAGCAGGCAGGATTCTGATCATGCTGGTTTGTATTTAACATAGAACTCAGTACTATGAACTTCTATTACTAAACTAGTTATATCCAGAGTATCTGCTTTGGCTTCAGTGAAATTTTGCTCAATTCCAACTTAAGTTTTTGGTGCAGTGTACATGTACAGAGCACCGAGTTCTCAGACTGTAAACACGTAAAACCACAAAAATCCCTGAGTTAAAGCTTTCCCATTTTATGAGGTGGTAAGCACAACATCAGAAAACAAGACATAAAATATATTAGCTCATCCTTTTTTGGTGCAAGGGGTCCTTAAGAGGTTTCATCTGGGATCTTTGCAGCTTGGCAGAGTTTGAAGCAGCCTCTGTACTGGATAAAACCATTCCTCTATTTTCCCCTTCAGAAGCACCCTTCCTCAGTTTCCCTAGTGGTCAATTGCCTGAGCTGCCAGCACTGTGTGCGCACGTGTTATTGCACACACAGTTAGGTCAGGATAATAACCTTCAACATAGAAGGGTAAAATATGATTTCAAGCGCTAGGATTCCCTGTGATGAATCTCCATCCAATATACCAATGTAAATGGAAAACCACAAGAAAGTTCAGATTCTGAAGAGATGTTTAAAACCTGAGTAGCTTACTAGATCTAAATTCCGAACAGACTATGTCTGATACACTGCATTACACCAACATATTGGGAAGTTCTAACTGTCTACTGGCATCCGGCAGCTAAAAATATTAATTTGTATGTGTATTATTTTCTTCAAGTGTTTCCATCTATTACTAATTAAGAAATCGAGCTTTCCATTTCCATAGCTGATGCATTATTTTTCATAATAGAAATAATTTATTCTAGCAGGCAACAGTTTTGTACAGATCCTATATCATTAGCTTCAGCAGGGCCTCTTCCCGAATGCTCTTGTGCTACACTGCATTCCTACGCAGAAAATTTACTTCTTTCCTGGGAGATTTCACTTCATATGGGTTTTTCTCTACCATCAATTAGAGTCCACATTTTAAAAATATGGGTAAACTGAAGAGAAAAACGACAAGCCAGATAGAGAATGCAACCCAAATTATTCTATTATAGAAGACATTTTCAAAGGATCAAAAGATAACATGACAATTCAGGTTGGAAAAGACCTCCAAAGGTTATCTCCTCCATAAACCTCTTGCTAAAAACAGATGTGTTTGGTACAGTAATTCAATCCTGTTATGATTCTCATTTAGTTGGGTTTCACAGCAATCTGCTCCAGTGAAAATAAAACATTTGGCTGTCAAATACTCTTGCATTTGAGCATCAGGACTGATTCTTTTGGAAATGTCAGAAAGCATCTGCACCATGGTTTCATTTTAGAACTCTGATTTGGGGCTGGACATTATCTATTCTTCTCTTCTTTGCTGTCCTTATATAGTGCAAGACAGTGTCCTGAGCTGTGATTGCAACAAAACCTTCTGGTTTTCAAACAATATTTTCTGATGAGACACTTGCATTAATTTTTGGTTGAAAAATCCCCCAAAATACCTCCTTTTTAGTGTAAATTATATTTTTGCTTAAAAGTAGAAGAAATTGAAAACAGATTTCCTGCTTGCCAAGAGTGTTATTAGCTACATTATTTAAGAAAACTTAGAGACCTTATAGTGTTCCAAGCTGTCCTGTATATGACTTGAAGATTTATAACTTTCTCTGTTTGTTCCAATAATCATTCACTTCCCATGTATCACTCATTTTCTTCCACACACTGAGAGTTTAAGTAAAGCCAATATACTGGATATCTTTTGCTTTCAGCTAGAGTTGGTTGATCAGAAAATACTGTAATAATAATTTAGGGTCAACAAAAATGTCTAACCTCTGCATTAAGCTTTTGTTTATGAAAAACCTCAAAAGTAAAACTGTACTCAGCTAAATTATTATTATTTCCAATTATATATTTTTTTAATTCTTCAAAAACAAAATTTAGAAATTCCTTTACAATACTGTAAACCACAATTCAGGAATTCACGTATTTTTATTGCTGATAAGTATTCAGGAGAATTAAGGTTTCTGTTAAGTAATAGTTACTGATATCATGTATCAGAGGTGAAACTGGCATAATATACCAATGGCAATCCATATTACATGACAGTGATGCTGCAAAAAGAATCTTTTACAGAGAATTAAAAGCTTATCAGGAGCCATATTCTATCAACCAATAAAACCAGACTAATCCATTCTCTGCCATATATACTTATCATTCTCAAAACTAATTACAGTGACACAGTACGGTTCTACACAGTTGATTTGAATTGTGATTCTATACAGTTGAAATTCTCTACACTACGAAATCTTTTTCCACTCAAGTACTGACATGATACATTTGCTAAAAATACACTAGCTTCTTATAAACTAAACAAAAATGTGGTAAAAGGTCCAAAGATACCACAGATACAAACAGTTTAAGGAAGGAAACAAAAATAAATAAGCAAAAGTTAAAAAAAAATTAGAATTCTGGCATGAGATAATTGAGAACATACACTTAATCCATATAAATAGTACTGTAAATGAAAACAGATCCACTGTGAATAGGATTCTTCAAAAAGGATCTTTGCATGGTTCTTCCTTCAGAGGACACAATACGAAAGGCAAATCTTTTGCCTGTTTATTTTGAAATAAATTATATCCATTTTATTGGAACAAGTATAAAGAACTTGAAAAAACTCACTCTAACTAGTCTGTCATAATAAATCAAAGATAATGAATACAAAATTCTGTTTAGCATTCAGTTGAATACATGCTGTTCACTTGTCAAGTAACTAAATGAAGTGTGGCACATATTGATCTAGATGTCTCTATAAAACTATAATATTTATATGAAATACATATGCTCAAATCTCTTTATGGTCTTTCTGCTTAGCGTTCTGATCATGCCTTCATCTATCAACCATCTCAATTCTTTCTTTGTATACCAGTAGCAGGCTGCTCTGCTTGAAGTAAACAGGTTCTTGTACAGTCTAACTGGTTTTCCTCAAGAAAGGATAAGTCTCTGTTGCTTTTTCTTATTAGAAAAAGTCAATAAATGTCAACAGAGACTATACACATGGTCTTCCTGTTTATCTATTAGTGGTATGCAGTCTTTAAATATACCAGTTTACAATACACTTCTAGCTGCTTGTGCTTTTTATGATGTACCTAACATAATTCAAGATTCTATCAATTCAGTTAAATTACGCAAAAACTTTATGCATTTGTGTGTCTCTCTCATTTGGTTAAAAACGTGCTTTATTTTAATATAAACTCTGCTCTCAAATTAATAGATAAATAGGTGCTGCACTGTCATGATTTCTTTTTTTTTTTTTTCACAGA
>VXAK01004123.1:12989-29999 GCA_013399435.1 Arenaria interpres | reverse complement strand
ATTTCGGCTGAAACTATGACACACTTTAAACACAAATATCGCAAATATGCCTTGGGAGCCTTGGGATCTAACCAATGCTTAAATACATTACATAGGAAATCAATGGAGCCTTCTGAGGTGATTAAAGACCAGAGCTATCCATTATATTTTTATCTATTTTACTGCAACCACATCCAGATGCATTATCATGTTAGACATATTTCACTTAGAACAAAAGCAGTCTGTAAAAAATTGTTGACAGTTTAGGAATATGACAGGAAGAACAGATGGAGAAAGACTGATAAATGGATGATGGCACTGAGGATATGACAAAGCAACATTAATTATAGTTATTTGGCCTGCACAACCTCAAAATGTACACACATACCTTACTTAATATGCCAAGCCACTGTCTGCCAGTAGTGCAGCAAGAGATTGGCTAAGAACTGTTTAGTTTCAGTTTCAAAGTAAAAAGGAACATTCTTTTTAGTTTTTAAATTAAAAAATTGGCAATGGCATAGAGCTTGCAACAGCTACACTTACTAAGATTGTCCTAGATGTTGTTTAAGCAATTGTTTGCTGCATAACTGTTGAACAGTTTGAGATGACACATGTTGACATCTGCCAGTGAGACCCTGAGGAACAAACTATGCACTCAATGTTTTTGCTTTCTAAAAGTCATAATAGCACAATTCGGAATATTTTTTGAAAAGTGGAAACTATGACTACTTAATCTAAGGTTGAATCATAGTTCACATTGGCATTAACAAAGTTCTATGTTCCATCAAATTATTAATGTTTAGAAGTAAATTTGTACCTTTCAAATGTGCAAGTACATTGTATATAAATACATATCTCTATAGGCACAATCAAACTGAAGTTATTGTTGTGAAGTTTGCCTTTAACAGATTTTTGGGCAAATAAAAGAAAATATGTTTCCATATTCAAATGTATTTGTCAATAAATATTTGTAAAGCCAGCTGTTTTTCTTAGTGGTGGATGTAGAAAACCATGTGACTATTTTTGCTGACATAAATTTATATCACTTGTATTTGGCCTTTTTTATAATGACAGATTTTGAAGACCCGGAAGCAGTTCATGCAGAGGGGTATATCCTATTTACCTAACTTAATTATGTGGCTAAAAAATCTGGTTATCACAGCTGGACTGTGAGCACAGTGCGGCATGTTAAGAAGAACTCTGCTTTGGGGCCATTCCTGTTTCTATAAGCCTGCTAGACTGTAGCCTGCGTTACCCCCTCTTTCCTGTCCATCAACAACTTTTGTTATTGCCAAACAATCATCTGCTTTTGACACTGCATATCTGCAAGGATGTTCAACTCTCTTTGATCCAGAAGCTCTCTGAAAAGACAAAATTAAGGCTACTACTCTGAGACTAGGACATATGATCAACATTAAGGCTGACTTACTCAGTGGAAAGCAGTAGCATCTACATTTGCTGTTAGAGTATGTTAAGAACACTGTTAATGGCATACTCATGTTTACTTCAGTGTTAGGAACTTAGGACTATCAAATAAAGGTTAGTTCAAACAAGATGAAATAATTTACCAGACTGGTGCTTACATTCCTATATTATGATAATTGCTTTTCTGCTAAGAACATTTACACAGAATATAGCGCAAGAACCTGAAAATTAAGAGAATTATGCAGGTAAAGCAATACAATCCCCATTGTTACACCGTTAACATATGAAATCTGTTCATAAAGGAGGGACTATTTACTGGTTGAACACAACAGAATCACACAGAATCACAGAATGGTATGGGGTTGGAAGGGACCTCTGGAGATCACCTAATTCAACCCCCCTGCCAAAGCAGATCCACCTAGAGCAGGTTGCACAGGAACTTGTCCAGGTGGGTTTTGAATGTCTCCAGAGAAGGGGACTCTACCACCTTCCTGGGAAGCCTTTTCCAGTGCTCTGCCACCCTCAAAGTGAAGAAGTTCCTCCTCATGTTTAGATGGAACTTCTTGTGTTCAAATTTGTGCCCATTACCTCTTGTCCCAAAGGTAATACAACCACACAGTAAAGCAGAAAGTAAATGTGTAAAAATGATGGAAAAATCCAAGATGTATCCTAAGTTTTATAAAGAACAAATTGCTTCTTTTACATGTAGAAATTTCAGGAAAGTCATGGAGGCATCAATGGACTCTGAAGACGGGTCATCTGTCTGTTTTCCTGTTTTTATTTACTGAATGTAAGCATTCAGATACTGTATCATAACAGGTATAATCCTCACCATGGGTGTAAAATTTTATGAATTTCTACTTCATTTTTCAGGGGACCAAGGTCATAGATTTTTAAGGGATGCAAGAAAATATCATATACAGAGTACTTTTATAAGGAGTAAGGTTTCCACAAGGTTGACTTTTGTCTTTCTTCAAAATCTAGCATTGAGGTGAATGAATAAACAAACTCAAGAAATTACATCACCCTAGAATTTCAAATGTAAAAATAAGCTGGATAAAGCAAAGAAGCTAAACAAAGGCAAAGCTATAGACTGTTACGAGTAGCAACAGAGAATTTTACCTAGCGTGCATGTCTTCCTTAAAACCTATGGGATAGAAAACTACAGAAAACCACTTCCTGGTAATAAAATATTGTTGCCTGTTAAGGAAAGTTAAAATAAAAAAGAGTTTCTTGAGCACTATAAGAGTCCTTGCCCTGGGGCTCTGCATGAAAAAAAAAAATCTTCATAAGTCAGACAATGAAATACCCAGGGCAATAATAAAAAAGTGGGTCATTTTCAGTAGACGGCATTTGCTCCTAGTTCTTTTTTTATTGTCCAGTACCTGGGGTCAACCCAGATGCAAAATAAGTAGAAGTTAATAGTAATAGACAGCTGGACTCCCCAGGTATCATCAATCCAGACTCAACCACTGAAGGTGGTGGAGTTTCAATGACTTATGCAAGTAGGGTATTTCGTTCAGAAAGTAATAAATCTGGAATATAAACACCTGTGTAAACCCCTTCTGAATAAATTAATAATTTTAGTTAAATATCTAAAATTCCAAGGTGACTGAATGGTTTTATGATGACTTTTAATGGGATACAATCCATTTACCTCACCTAAAAGACAAATATAAAGCTAAAATCTTTTCCAAGATGTGCATATATAACTACTGTATTTCAAAGAAATTTAGAGCATGAATATTTATGAAAGTTTGTTCCTTAATACTTTAACTTGATGTCATGGTTTTGGATGGGATAGAGTTGGCTTTCTTACTGGCAGCTGGTGTGGTGCTGTATTTTGGATTTGGAATGAAAATATTGTTGGTAAAACACTGGTGGTTTTGGTTGTGGCTAAGCAGCCAAGGCCTTTTTTCTACTCTTCATATACCCCCATGAGCAAGTAGACTTGGAGTGCACAAAAAGTTGGCAGGAGACACAACCAGGACAGCTGACCCTAACTGACCAAATGACCCTATGATGACATGCTCAGCATACAAAGCTGGCAGAAGGAGGAGGAAGGGGGACATGTTCAGAGTGAAGGCGTTTGTCTGCCCAAGTAACTATTACATGCGATGGAGCCCAGCTTCCTGGAGATGGCTGAACACATACCTGCTGATGGGAACTAGTGAATTAATTCCTTGTTTTGCTTTGCTTTGATGTGCAGCTTTTGCTTTACCTATTAAACTGTATTTATCTCAACCCACAAGTTTTCTCACTTTTACTCTTCTGATTCTCTCCACCATCCCCCTGAAGGGGCAGTGAGTGAGCTGCTGCATGGTCCTGGTTGCCAGCTCGTGTTAAATCATGACACTTGATAAGCACATACTGCACCTTTTCTTGAAAACAGTATTAGAATTGGCCAAGGTTAATTACCATTTACATCAAAGTTGTTGAACAGCACCTTTAGTATATATGCATTGAAATTAATTCGTTTGGACTGAGCAAAATACAGAGAGCCTTCTTAGTTATTTTAATAGTTTCTTTTACTTCCTGTTTGATAAAAAAAGACAAAACATCCAGTATCTTCAAATAAGTTTTCAGACACCTAGATCAACAAAACACCTCATGTTATTTCCTGTTCTTTGGGATCTTCACATAAGAATTAAAGAACTTTGACTTTCCAGTCACCATTTTATTAAAAGCAACTTGTAGGAAAAAGGAAAATAGAACAAAAATTCCTCACATTCTCTGATTTCCTATAAAGTAAAAATCAACTGAAGTTTACATTTTAAGAAAGAGCAGGACAGAATATTGATCCACTCTACAGAAAACAGAGTATAGAAGGGACTGATGCCCTAACAGAGGAGTGAGGGTCACTCCACAGATAAGCCCCAACAAAAATAGTTGGGTTTTTTCATCTAGATTTAAATCTTACAGTCCTGTTCTCCACTTCACTAGATCGTAACAGTTTTACATTGCCAAAGGCAAATATCAGACCCTTGTCTGCACTCTTTTGAACATTTTAAACTCATCCTAGATCACCTAGATCAGATTTTTGAATTCATCAATAAAAATATAAAAGCTTGCCACAAGTATGCTGGACAGGGAATGAAAGGGCTGTTTAACACAACATTGTCTTTTAATATGTGATATAATTAAACCAATAAAGGATTTGAGGATTATGTATTTTAGCAAATAGAATTTTGTATTCTAGGGTTTTGAATATCTCCACAGATGAAGGCTCCACAACCTTCTTGGGCAACCTATTCCAGTACTTGGTCACCCTCACACTGAAAAAGGGATTTTTTGTCTTCAAATGGAATTTCATTTTTTTTCTAGTTTGTGCCAATTGCCTTGTGTCTTGTCATTGAGCACCACTGAAAAGAGCCTGGCTTTGCCTTCTTTACACCCTCTCTTTGGGTATTTACACACACAGAGATAAGAGCCCTGTGAGCTTTGTCTTCTTCAGGCTGAATAACCTCAGCATTCTCATTATTTCCTATAGCAGATACTTCAGTCGCTTAATAATCTTCTTGACCTTTTACTGGACTCTTTCTTGTACTGGAGAATCCAGCACTGGACACAGCATTCTTGATATAGAGTCTCTAATTTAGTCAAACCATTTAAAAAGAATTTAAATAAATAAATTAAGCCCCAAAGTCTACCTTAGCATTCTACATAGGAGCGTTCATCCTCAGATTTAAATGTTTCCCAGGAACACCATCCATGCCTAGCTCTATTTCCTGTCAAATTGCAGGACTTCAGATATATTTTTTTAAGGTTAACTAAATGGTGCTGGAATTCCCTCACGTTTTCAGAACAGAACTGAATGCACTGGAATATCTTAAGTGTCAAGAAGACGCAAGATTTTCCACTGAAGTATTCATAAAATGAAAACATTACACCCAGTTGAAATTCTTTGTACTTTGTTTTGGTTTGTCATTCGGTAGGTCATGTTTGATCTATATATTTACTTAGACATAGCTTTCTTAAAAGATAGTACCTCTTTTCACCAAATCCTGTCTCATCAAAGTAAACAAGTAAAAATCCTTGTTGTTCTCAAAGTATAAGATCTGTAGGTGACACTGAAAGCTAGAAAGAGTAAAGATGGGAGGGTGCAGTAAAAGCTTGAGAAAATAGATTACATTGTGCATATATCACTTCACATATGCTAAAAGTCGTGGTCTTCTGTCTGGGGATGTACTTAAAATTCTGAATTACAGTAAACATATGCAAGTATATTAGATTTGCAAAATATTATACTTAATGAATTTGCATTAGGGATGGGCAAGGATCACATCCTAATAAGCTGAATATTTAGAATAAATGCAAGGATGCAAATTCTGAGGAAACCTGTGGAAAAGCATGTTTCCTCTTGCATGAGTGCTCTGAAATAAAATATGGATCTAAATTTTAATACTGTGAAATCCCAGTCTCAGCCATATCACTACGGTTTTCCAATATCTGTCCCCTAATCAGTTGAATAGCATTAAAAGTTCAAATTAGCATGACTTCAGATAGTACCAAATGAATCAACTGCAGCATTTATCATTTTCATTTGTAGTTCCTGGGTTCAGGAAGTACTTTAAGTCTTTTTGATGCAGATATAGACATAGACATTTTCTATACATATAGGAAAACAAAAGAAAGCACACATGACAAGTTTCAGCTATTTCTAATTTGAAACAGCAAAGTCACAAACCCATTTTAACCAACGTTTTCAGAGGAAAGGTGTAACAACGCTTCAGCTACAGCAGTCTTTGCACGTACCAGTCAGAATTTCCAATCACTGTAAAATGCTGCCATCTACTGGAAAATATTTAATTAAATATTAAAGCCAGCTTTGTATCTGTCCAGCAAAAATGGGAATCTGGTTATTGTTGATCAAAAAAAAAAGTCCTTTGATATTTCAGGATGCCTCTTTTTGGTCCTTGAGACTAATGATTAAAAAATTTGCATAGAAGGAGAGATTTCTGATTGTAGAACAGTAAAAGATTGCAGAACTATAAGAAAACTTTACCTCAATTTTTATCAGAGAGCATAATTTAAAATGAAATATATGACAACTTCATTAGGAAATTAACTAATGCCAGTTAAATTTTAACTTTCTTAAGACTGAAGGACATATATCCATCTTTTATAAAGGCACCTGAATCACTATGATTTACCATCAAGTATTTAGATAGTCAGAGTCAATATTTTGCAGTCAGGTAGAGAGTGAGAGTCAGGATCTTGCAAAAGTCATTCAAAATGATATTTTAAGAAAGTTGGAAGTCATTAAGTGGAGATTACTTAATTGGCTTTGATATAGCACTAAATTGGTCTGCTTTTATTTCTTTCTTGTGAAGGAAAAGGAGGTAGTGTGGTAGAGATACTTCGTGCCAGCTCATCATAGTACAGAAGTACATATGGTGGCAATGGAACCATACTGTCCGCTTGGTCCCTTTTATAAATGTATCATTTCAGTGAGTTCTTGGACCTATTAAGAAACGATGTTTGGTTTTTTTCATGATATGTCAACAGGGCAAAGCAACAATATTTTATTCCATGCCACTACAGTCCTTTCATTGCTCTGAGCAAAACCAATTCCTACACATGTATATACACATACAAATATAAAGTAAAAGATAAGAACATTGTGGATCGGAATCCACATAGTTGTTTATAGCCACCTGCTTTAAAATTGCAGTTTTCAGGAATATCTAATGTTTTCTCTTCTTAAAGAAGCTGGACACTTAATCCTGCACATACTTGAAATTTAGAAATCTAACACGCACAAGTTTATTAATGTCTAGTGTGTATTATTAATGTCTTCAGAAAAGGTTCTATGTTAGATGCTCATTAGCCTGTAAGATGACATGTTTAACTATTTAATGCAGTGTCAATTAGCTACTTATTAAATGCCAACCATTTAGCAATTAAGTAAGACTTATTCAAGTATTATAGACCATAAACCTAAGAAAAGCAAAACTGGATTTCAGAACAAAACTAACTGTGTATCCAGTCAACTTGCTTAAGCAAAGCATATCTAGGAATAACTAATGAAGGTTTTAGAGAAGAGGTAAAACACCCTGGGAAAATTCTCAGTTTTGGTGTTCTAGTTTCTGTTTTACTGTTATGACAGTGAAAACCTAGGTACTGTACTTGCTCTCTGTCTCAGAGTCCTTTTATATTGTTTAGGTTGGGATATGACCATTTGCTTCATTAAGAGAGCCTGTAATTCTATATTATGTTTAACTGATAAAATAAGTAGCTGAATTGATTTTATTAATTGCTTTGAGGACAGATAAGTTTAGGTTGTCATACTTAAGTAAAAGTCATATCAATAATTGATTTCCTGCCTTTAAAAGAACATACTAGCTGTTCCGATGGCTTATGAAACAAGCTTAAATATTTACTTGAAAAGGTGAAAAATACAACAACAAAACTACAAATACAAAGGCTCTGTCAGATAGTTATTTAATGGGAACATGTTTACTCAAGAAGTTTTTTATTTATCTGTGTTATCAATGTTAGTAACGGTATTTTTAAAATTTATTCATTTTAATGAAGATCTAGAAAAGGGGGATCCATGTCCAGATGAAAGAAAATTAAATCTCTTTTGTGGAAAAAAAAAAAACACAAAAAACCCAAAACTAAACTCTTACCCAAAGGCAGAATATCTAAGGTTTTAAAAATGTGGTGAAAGTAAAAATTGAGAGAGAAAAAATACATTAATATATCTGTATTTACATATAATTTAAGCAGTCAGTCCCTTATGTATCTATGATGAAGGTGTTTGGGAGGAGTCAGCCTTCTCCTGCTTTTAAAGTAAGACTAGAAGTAGTCAAAAGTGCTAAAGCAGGCATTTTTTCACAGTTGAAAGCAATCCATGTTTTAGAGTAAATTATTGACCCACATGCAAATTAGAAAAATTGGTTGAAAATATTGCATAATTTAGTCCATAAAAGAAAACATTAATACAGAAAATTGACTACCAGGTCAGAATAAAAACAAGAGTTGCAAGTCTTTTAATAAGTGGTATATTTTGCACACTTAAGGACAGAAAGAGACCCAAATACAGATACCTGTACAATTGATATGTAAAAGTAACTTGCACCTGAAAATGCCAAAGAAAATGTGAGAAAGGGACAACATTAACTATACTCAGCCTGCAGCCTTGAACTTTCTTTGTGTTTTTCCAATTCTGTCAATATCTGGTCATAGAAATTTCTTCTAAAGAAATATTGGACCATTAAATGGAAGAATGGCCAGAAAGAAGTGAACAGAATACACAGTGGCAAGAGAGAAAGCTGTTGAGGAAGAAGAAAGGTTGCAAAGAAAACCCACTTTAAAATATTCACATATATGAGGAAGTGGCTGGAAACTCTAGGGAACCAAACCTGTCGGTCTCTTAGCTTTCCTGCTGAGATGGAGTGTGCTGACATAACTGCCTTAATATTTAAAGCTTTCATATCTTCTGGCTATTGATTTGGAGAATAACTCATGCAACACATATATACGCTGTAGAAGCCTGCTGAAGAAGTCAGCGTACCACGTGGGAAGTGTGGCTCCCTTGTTGCTAACACTAACTGACACCGCTGACTGGGAGAGAATGATAAGATTTGCTAGAGGGAAAGAAGAGTTATTATACCAAAAAAGAAGAGATTCTATTGTTGCCTCACTTGATTCCTCTTACCCAGTCTTGACAGAAGTAGCATAGCACAGTTTTTAAACAGTTTAAAGTTTTCTTACAGAAGGGAAATACACTTCATGTACTGGGAAATTCTGAACTGGTTGTAATGAATTCAACTGGATTCAGATGCTACTACTTCTGAATTATATTAGAGAGCTATTGAGCTTTTTCATCATAATCTAGATTGGGTAACTCAGCTTAAGGAAATAAAGCCTAGATTTGCTCCAGTGCTTCTGTGTCTGACCCTTACACCAGTAAATCAAAATCTGTTTTTCACACAGAAGAAAAAAGGTTACCTTGAAACACTCCATAAATTATCAGAAAGCAGCTCAGTGACAGATACATGAATTAGATTGCTCTATTTAACAAATAGATTAAAATAAATTTGGATGTGGAAGGATTATCTTCTAGGACAATTTGCAGATATATCCTTTCTGAATCCCTCTTTGAGGAAAGACTTAAGATGCAGAAAACAAAACCAAACCCAAAAAGCCCCATGAGGTCTGCTGTTCTCTGCTGATCTTTTAGTTCCTTTACTCACCAGTACAGTGAGAGTCACAGGCATGACTGTCCAATACCAGAGGTGACAGTAATCAAGTGAATCCACTCTCTTTTAAAAAGGTGGGCTTTAAAAAATTCACATCGCATATCCCAGTTAATTCTGCCACAATTTACCCAAAGTGCTAGTCAGTGTTTCCACACTCACTTTTTTGGTTATTCGGGAATTGATTTGACTCTTCTGAGCACTGCCTCTCCCTTTCTCCCCAGCGCAACTCCTGCTGAAGCTCTCTTTAAACCTAGTGAAGTTACTGGATATGGATACTTTCATAAGCTGAATTCAAATCATTCAGACTGGTCATATTACTAAGTGATAATGGATTTAACTGATTCATTTACCGTACATCTGACAATTATTTCTGAGTTCCTCTATAAAAACCCTATGGAACTTACAAGCAAAGTGATAATCATTTAAAATTTCAGTAAAAATGAACAGTAACTTTTGCATTTTCACATTAAGACTTTCCTTAGAAAAAGTAACCTTCCTCAGAAAATAAAAAGAAAGCCATAAAAGTCCACAGAAAATAAACTGTGAGGCATAACCACTGTGGCCCAGAGAGAACATGATGTGGCAGGTCAACATTTTAAATGTAATTACAAGCTAGCAGCTGAATGAAAAAACATAGTGAAAGTATTTAAGTAATAATTATGGCGTATCTTACTAAGATGTTTGTAAGAAGAATAAGCTAACTTTCTTTGCGGATTGAAAAATTTCACAAATTAACATTTACAGTTCTCCAACCATTGGACTTATTTAAATGGATTTTCTCTGTGAACACTGCAGTGAAAGATGAGAAATATTTTCAGACAACAACAAAATGATCTGAAAAAAATTACACTGGAAGACTTTGAGGAAAAAATAAACAGAAATAAATATGTCATTTTACCTCTTTCTGTTTTAACATGTTGGTTATGATGAACTGCCTAAAAAATAGCCACAATTAATGACCTAAGAGTTATCAGAGATTTCAAATTAATCATGATATTACAAAGCGGTCTGACAAACCTGAAAAATCCCCTTCCATAGTATTTACTGATATGTAAACCAAACCATAGAGACTGATATTACTAGAGATTAAAAGAATAAAATAAACATAACCCAGTTAAAATGTTTAATCTGATGTGACAATTTACTGTATGTCCTGTCTTCCTTGGAATTGAAATCAAATAGTTGCAATCCTGATTTTAATACACTAATGAAAGAGTGTGGAAGTCCAGCGAAAAATAATAGCCTGGAACAATGAAGCAATGGTTTAAAAAGAACCATGTTTTATAAATGTCTTCTTATTTAGGTATGACATGTTAGTAGGATAATGGGATTTGTAGAGATAGTCCTGAAAAAATATCTTAAGTTGAATTTAAAGCCCTTGGGATCATTTATTTGAATAACATTTACTAAAAGAAAGGGAAGTGCTTAGATGTCTGTTGTTTCTATCAGGCTAGAGTGAAAAATACTGCAAGAAATGTTCACACTTCATATTCAAGGTTAATTTTCAAAGCTCATGTTGAAAATCATTTGGGCTGCCTGCAGTCCACAGCAAATTACTTTTGAACAATATTCCTTATTTTTGATATGCCAGTTAATTGATGAAGCAAGTTTCGCTACCACTAACTCTTCTTGACAAATGGTTGTTTTAAATCAAGCCAAGCCATTACTGCTTGACTTGAACAGGCTGTGAAACATATTTTACTCTCATGGCACAGCTGAGAGTTCATTTTAGAAGCCAAAGAGAAACAAGGTGAATTTGTGAATTTTAATACTGTTTATTCAGAACCTGTTCTATTTTTTTCACACATAGTAACATACTTATGCTCTCAACAAAACTTACAAGCAAGCATGTTTTAACTGTTAATAAAAATTAAAAAACAATTCTGAATCTTGCAAAGGTATCGCCTGTGGAAGGATGTCTTGCAGATGCATGAACATAGCTAAACTCTGCTGGACTTTTAACTAAAAGAACCATGAAACCAGAAAAGCCTCCATAAGCTATCTTGTCACATTGTGCCATAACTCTTTGGGAAACAGATTATTCCCTTCTTTGTAGTGGCAGCTATGTACATGATGAAGATCCTTTCGCTTTTGTGTTAATGTCCCCATGCCTTGCTTTTGCTCTTTAAATGGACCTTCATTTAAATCCATTTTATGCTTTCCTGTGTGGCAAAAATAAAAGGCAATCAGTTTCAAATCAGTTGTGATGAATTCAGTAGCAGTGAAATCAGTTAGGCTTCTCCTGGGTCCAGATACATGCCCATATGGGCCATAGCATAGAGATTTTAATCAAACAAGGTTTTCCTTCTTACGGCTTTAATTTATCAGGAGAAATAATGGTTTTAGCTTGTCATAAACAAGAAATTAGCTTATATTTCACAGAGTCAATTGATAATCCAACTACAAAATAAAGAGCTTATTGTTACAGAAATAAGATTCTAGCAAGTCTTCCTTTCCGTTTTTATTAGCACACTTGTTTTTAACTTTTTACGCCACAAAATAGCTGACAGCTTTGATTCTGGGTAAGGTGAAAACTAGTGGTCCAATAAGAGAGACAGAAAACTAATTGCTTAAACTCTGCGATATATTTGTGTGCAGTAGTTAACTGTTTGTTACAAGTTCATTTTCCTTAAGGAATAAAAGAAGCATAACTAAGCAAAGGATTTGATACATTAGTGGTCTTAACAAGCTGAATGGGACATTATTTTTTCACCTACAAATTGCTGTGCAGGAAGACATGCCTCCAAGGTAGGTGGTAAAAAAAAATATATAATAAGGTTACTTTATGTAAAACACCAGGACGCCATTTATTTATAAATTTTAAAAAAAAGTTATAGGGTTGGTTGGAAATAAGGAAGTGAGTTCAATTGCTAAAGTTACAGTAAAATCAAATGCAAGCATTCTTTTCTCATGCTACTTTTTTTGAACTACTACCAAGCATTCCTGGAACTGCAAGGAATAATAATATTTTTTTGAGTTGTCAAGTTTACTTAACACTTCCTATCATCTCTTGACTCCCAGGTACCAGAACTGAAAGAACTCCAGCGCAGCAGGCACAGAGTGCAGGAAGGACAATGGTAAACAAGTTCCACATGTGAGAATCATACACACCAAGTTCCTGGGGAGTGTTCAGAGTTATATCATTTCCAGAAGATCGATTAACTGAGTGAAATGATAAACTGCCTGGGAAAGCGCATGCTACAGAGCAGAATTTTCAAAAATATGTTTCTGACACCAAAGAGGCTACTGTTCCAAAGCAGTGTATTGCAGATCCAAAGAGAGAAAACAGTTGTGTTTGGAGATCATATACACACAGTTTTGTTCTTGACAAAACATAAAGGGAGCAAACTATGGCCAGACAATCCATTTCTGTTATCTTGCCCTTCTGACTTCTACCTTTTGAACATAACTCTATTGTTATCCCAAAGAAGCATCAGTTATGTCATTTAGGCAAGGAAGCTGAACATTTCTGAATCCAGATAGATGTGCAAAGTAATGCTGATGAGATGATAGACAGCAAAAGGAAAAGGATTTTAACTTTCAGTTGCATAACCTTCATCTTTCTTTGTAATCAAGGAGTAAAAACAGTCTCTCAGTTTCTATTTAAAATACCTAGTAAATTTTCAGAATTTAAATACGTATAATCTGTTTCTTTCCATTGAAACACTTCTTATTTATTTTAACTTACAGGAACATTTATTTTAAGAAATAATGGGTTATCAAGTAAATAAATAATTATATATAAGTAATAAAATTAAATATGAATATTTAATAAATAATGGATTATTTATCTTTTAATCTTTTTATTCTTTTAATACCTCATTTAAGCTTGTTTTTCACCCAGCCCTAATAATCACACCATCACACAATCACATGGGGTTGGAAGGGACCTCCGGAGATCATCTAGTCCAACCCCCCTGCCAAAGCAGGTCCACCTAGAGCAGGTTGCACAGGAACTTGTCCAGGTGGGTTTTGAATGTCTCCAGAGAAGGAGACTCTACCACCTTCCTGGGAAGCCTTTTCCAGTGCTCTGCCACTCTCAAAGTAAAGAAGTTCCTCCTCATGGTTAGGTGGAACTTCTGTTCAAATTTGTGCCTATTTCCTCTTGTCCTGTCCCTGGGCACCACTGAAAAAAGACCTAGCAGCACCCCAGATTCAGTTAAGTAATTATTTAATCATAAATTGTGGAAAAACTCATTACTTTCTAAAAAAAAAATAATAATTTGTCTCTTGCTTTTTTAAAAATAAATGGGACTAGCTAATTCATTAGAAAACAAACTAAAGCAAAACCAGGATAACCATCAAAATTCTGATAATATTACAAAGTGATCTTAGTGCTTATACCATTGCTTAGAAGCAGAGTAAACGATGCACAGATTCACTTGCCTCACATTATCTCTGTATGGTTTCTTTGTTAAGTAACAATTTTAAAGGGAACAGAAAATTAAGCTAGAGTTCATCTCAGGCACCACAGAGTGACACTAACCTGCTACTCTATTACCCCCTCCCATCATTTAACACCTGTTTAGTTTCAAGACAGCTGCAATCTCATTTGGACGCAGATTTCCAGTAACTACATTTCTGTAAAGTTCTAATTTACTGATCTGATTAGGTTTTAATCTAAATGATGGGTTTTTTTAGTAAATGCAAAATAGCAATTTTTAGCTTGCAGATTTTAATCATTTTTGGTGAGCATTGTACAAAGGGCTAACTATATTAAATAGAGATCAACTGAAAATAAGAATATTATTGCAGAAAGAAATATAAAAACTTAGACAAATTTAATTCTTCTGAAACTCAGTTCAATTAAATACTTATGCTACTATGATTACTGATGAAGAGTTTGGGTCTATTAAAAAGAAACACAGTAGAGCATTATTCAGGATAAAATGGTAAATTAAGAGATCAGGCAGTTTCTCCAAGTGAGAGGAAAAAGAAAAGAAGAAGTTTAATCACCATTCCTATGACTGTAGCCTTTATTAGCATATGGAGCAGAATCTATGTTTATAGGACAGATCCTTACCTAGCATTAGCACATTAAACTGCTAGGACTACAAAGGAGCTCCAGTATCTGGACATTTAAGCTGCTTTCCTGTTTAGAAAATGGAAAAAAATCAAAAGCAACAATCTTTTGTTGGGAACCATGCATCTAGGAAACACAGCTATGAATAAAATAGAAAATCTTATTATAGCAGGACTATACTGTACAGTTGCATTGTATATTTTGACACCTTATGTCTATTAATGACCTATTTTTCTCATGCATTTCCTAATTTACACCTTTTCCATGTCATGTCTTGTACTAATATCTTCCTTTTTTGATTGTTTTTCTCCTGTTTTATTCTCCTGTTTTTTCTCCATTATTATATATATGGACCCCCCGAAAACTGTTTTAGAAAAGAACCAGAAAGTCAATTCTGATCACAATGAGAGAACAGCGATGTTAGAAGTTGCATTTTGCCATGTTAAAACCCATTTTTCAGAAATAATTTGGAACAATTGATGTTAAAATTTATAAACAAGGGAAATGATGCTGTATGCTTTTCAGTAAAATGAACAAGTAAACACAGTACCTTAGTATGGAAATTACTGAATCCAGGACCAAATAAAGGGGAGGCTGCTTATACAGCCTTAGAAAATTGCTGGAGTGCAAGTGCTGTAGAAGTACTGCAGTGTGCTTTGTTGTGCCTGACTTCTTTATATGGATCTACAGCAGGAAACAATTCAAAGCAGAGGTAAGAATCACAGAATCATATCACAGAATGATTTGGGTTAGAAGGGACCTTGAAGATCATTAACTTCCAACCCCCCTGCAATGGGCAGGGACACCTGCCACTAGACCAGGTTGCTGAAAACGCCATCTGACCTGGCCTTGAACACTGACAGGAATGGAGGTTATCTTTCTAAGAAACCTGGTCCAAGTGTCTCACCACCCTCACAGTAAAGAATTTCTTCCTAATATCTAATATAAACCTACCCTCTTTCAGTTCAAAACCATTACCCTTCGTCCTATAACTACATTCCCAGATAATGATCCCGATCCCCATCTTTCCTGTAGGCCCTGTTCAGATGTTGGAAGGCTGCATTAAGGTCTCCCCAGAGCCTTCTGTTCTCCAGGCTGAACAACCCTAACTCTCAACCTGTCTTCATAGGAGATGTGTTCCAGATCTCTGATAGTCTTAGTGACCTTCCTCTGGACTCTCTCAAACATGTCCAATTAAGTATTTGAACAGGAAAAATAAAGTATCTGAAATAGACAATAGTTTATAGACAGACAATCCAGATGACTGATTTACTTAAGATAGCAAAGAAGAACTTATGAGGTGGCTTATAACAGTTTATGAGCACTTTTTATGAGGAAGTGAAATGCATTTAGAGATCTCTTAAACTCAGAACAACAAATACCATAGGTATAGAAAGGCATTCAGTCTGGAATTAAGGTGGATGTTTTAACAACGGGATCTTCATTGTAAAAAGTGACAAAATATAGTAACATACACATTACTGGCAATTTTAGATCAAGAATGAAGACATGTTATAAAGAATGTTATTAGATTTAAAACAATAGTAATAAATACTCTGACACTTCATTACCTATATTAGAACAGAGTTTGGATAATACGGTCATAACAACTCTCTCTGCCTTACCAGTATTTTCAAAGGTGGAAAATAGTAGCCCAAATGCAGTTTATGAATGTAAGTTATCAATATGTTTTTTGCATATCAAACTAAGAGTTTATCACAGAACCATACAATCATAGAATTTTCTAGGTTGGAAGGGACCTTAAGATCACCTAGTCCAAACATCAACCAAACTCTGGTAAAAAAACACATCACTAAACCATGTCACTAAGCACTATGTCTACCCATCTTCTGAATACCTCCAGGGATGGTGCCTCAACCACCCTCCTGGGCAGCCCATTCCAATGCTTAATAACCCTTTCAATGTAATAATTTTTCCTAATATCCAATCTGAACATTCCCTGGAACAACTTGAGGTCATTTCCTCTTATTCTATCACCTGTGACTTGGGAGAAGAGACCAGCCCCAGAGAGCTGTAGAGAGCCATAAGGTCTCCCCTCAACCTCCTTTTCTCCAGGCTAAACAACCCCAGCTCCCCCAGCCTCTCCCCAAAAGATCTGTTCTCTGGATTCCTCACCAGCTTCGTTGCCCTTCTCTGGACCTGTTCCAGCGCCTCAATGTCTTTTTTGGGGTACAGGGCCCAAAACTGGACACAGTACTTTAGGTGGGGCCTCACCAGTACCGAGTACAGGGGGATGATCACCTCCCGAGTCCTACTCACCACACTGTTCCTGATACAGGCCAGGATGCTGTTGGCCTTCTTGGCCACCTGGGCCCACTGCTGGCTCATGTTCAGCCAACAGTTGACCGACAACCC
>VXAK01004123.1:254-12799 GCA_013399435.1 Arenaria interpres | reverse complement strand
CAGCCCATTGATCCAGCCTGTCCAGATCCCTCTGCAAAGCCTCTCTACCCTCAAGCAGGTTGACACTCCCACCCAAATTGGTGTCATCTGCAAACTTAGTGAGGGCGCATTCAATCCCCTCATCCAGATCATTGGTAAAGATCTTCAAGAGAACTGGCCCCAATACCTAGCCCTGGGGGACACCACTTGTGGCTGGCCACTAACTGGATTTAACTCCATTCACCACCACTCTCTGGGCTCATCCCTCCAGCCAGCTTTTAACTCAGCAGAGAGAACTAACATCCAAGCCAGGGGCAGCCAGTTTTTCCAAGAGGATACTGTGGGAGACTTTATCAAAGGCGTTACTGAAGCAGTCCAGGTAAACAACATCCACAGCCTTTCCCTTATCCACCAAGCTGGTCACTTTGTCATAGGAGGAGATCAGGTTTGTCAAGCATAGGAGATCAGGTTTGTTTAAAAACATATGAATTGCTAAAATGCCAAATATATGTAAATGCTAAAATTGCATGATTGTAATAGAAAGCAAATAGTAAATACCCTTTTCATAACCCTTTTTCTTAAAACTCAGCAAGGTTTGTATAAGGTCAGAATAAGCTAGTATAAGACTTCGATTGTGTAGTACTGCAATGCCCCAGAGTAAGCAATGGGATGAAAAGGCAGTAAAGAATTTGAAGTATTTTAATTCCACATAAAACAACAATCTTGGTGTTATTTTAATTCTGTATTCAAAAATGAATCTAACTTCTTAAATCTTCTGAAAAAGAAAATATTTTGGAAAAATATATACTTACGAGTTTGTACCTTAAATTTCCAATAATATTCTACATACCTGCTTTATAATTAGACAAAATTACATATTTTTATTTATATACTATTAAATGTCCATTTAAATATGAATTATATATATCAAATGAAGTATATATTGTTAATATACATTTTGGAAACTATACATTATGATAGAATAATTGCATCATTTCCCTTACAGAAAATTTTATCAGAATTTTTGATGCAACTACAATTTTTATTTGAAGCTTAGACTTTTAATGAGTTTTTTCAAAGAACGTTTTTTCCCAAACTTGTGGAAAATTGAGCTAGTGAGATCCTTTAATGGCGACCCTTTCCTGCTTTTCCAACTGAGAAGTCATTTTGCAGGGCCACGCTTTTTAGGAGGGCACTACAGGGTATAGTTGAACGAATTATAATCAGCAGTCTTTACTGTGCTGCCCTTTTCTCATGAAAAACTCAAGTAGGAAACATTAGGCATGCCAGCTCTGCTAATTCCATCATTTACTGAACCCCTATCTACAAATGGTGGTACAGTTGACTGATAGACAGGACTGACTTTTTACGCACTTACCATGTGGGAAAATGACAAGCCCTCATTTAAAATACATAGCAGAAATGATTTATTAATACTTTGGAAGCACTATTTCTAAAGTTACTATAGATTGAATTTATATATTATATTTATTTGTCATTACTGTAAGTTTCATATATATATAAAGTAGTTTTAAGTAAGCTTTATTCAAATTTAGCAACTGAAATTAACATAGACTGGAATAGAAATATAATCTTTGGTCCTACCCTCCAGTCCCTAGATAGGCAGCACTCCCACTGAGTCGGAGTGAGGAACAGAACCTTTAGTTATTTTATTTAAAGAGATTTTTAAAATACACTATCCCCTCCTTCCAATTCCTATTATTTTTTAATGGAATGCTGATGAGAAATTTACTTTAGAAATGAGATTTTTAAGGCTACTAAGATAGGTAGTAATGGTTCTTTCATGTGTTCAACCTGAAAACAGTCTTTGATTATAGATATTAAAAGGTTGAGTCATAGGCATTACAGTATGATTTTTTTAAAGAATTTATTGCTTTGACCATTAAAATATTTAGTATCCATACTGAACTGCTAATTGTGATTATACTTTATGTTTTCATGCCTTTAACCACCTGTATTTGAAAGAAGTTAATTCCTTGTTTGCAGGGTGCCTAACTTCATCAATGCAAGAAAAGGTTTTATGCTGATTAACTCTCCACCAGATTGTATCAAAGCCTACCTGATCCTCCGTATAGTTAGGTACATATCTTGATTTTAAAAGAATTAGTTTTGCTTTGCTAAATTAATTTATCGTTTTAATATGAACGAGGCTATCTCTTTCCACATAAATATCTAAAGAATATGGAACTGAATATGTAACAGTTGTTAAGACTTTAAAGCACTATCTCATATTCAAAATGAGTCTTAACTCCATTTTCCGTTTTAAACTAAAGCCTTTTACTTCATGGAATGTGGATGCAAGCACTCTGTTGAGCATCACAGGTGCTCTTTAAGGAGAGACTGAAGAACTAGTAAGGCTCTTCAGAGTAATATAAAGTAAATTTCTGAGTTCTGCTGTTGCATCCAAGTCATAACCAAGGCTCAAGGGTGTGGAACTTGACTAAAACACCTTATAGCTCACTTGAGCCAAAAAAACACACCTAATACACAAAGCCAAGAATCTATTGGTAGCCTAATGTCCTCACAGTTTTAACAAAGAATAATTATTAATCTAATTAAAATGATACTGAGACTTACAGGGCAAGTTATACAACTATTATATCTCATTCCCAACAATAATACATTTAAAAGCAATACACAGAAACGTTACACTTTTACTTCCACTGTCCCTCTATGTCCTATGGTTAATGTTGACAATTTTTTATCAGGAATAATCTCTGGGGGTCCTCAGCATCCCCAAGTTCTTTGCTGGGAGAGGCATGACATCAATGCAGGAGTTTCCTCCTTCTCCTTGCATTTGTGTTCTTTTGGGCTACTTTTACACATTTGCTAACACAGTCCATCTATTTGGTCTTTCCTCACTGGTGCTTGAAGTCTATGTTCTATTCAAATTTTACTCTATATGGTCAGTTTTACTTAGGTCGGATATTTTTCCCTTGTTCTCTTTCTAAGCTTCAAAGACAGTTTTATCAATGGTAAAAACATGAATTGACCACTGGTGATTTGTGTGTATACCTCTGACATACTACTTTCAACTGGTGATAGTTCTTTGAAGATCTCTTTTATCAGGCTTTAGGATGGGACTTCCTGATAACATAATGTAATGGGTTCTTACCAGAATCTAATAAGATACACATACATATACACATATGTGTATATATATAACTATCTAAAATGCCATGCTAACTATTTGCTGTTAATATCTACCAGTTATAGCCATATCACTGCTACATTAAAAAAAATTACTTTAGAACAGTGACTTGGGACTATGACTAAACTAGTCAAAATATGACTTACAGTTGTGTAGTAAAATGCTTTGTTTTTTTAATGCTGGAGTTACAACACTGGCTTGGCAGAAGAATTGTGCTTGAATTCAGGCTACTGGGTAATCCCCAGAAATGGAAAGATAAGTTACTAAGGCCTCTTAAGGTTTAGAGTACCAGATTATCCTGAGATCTGTAAGCTTGGCCAGAGCAGTTCCACCCATTATTCCATCAAAACTGTGAATTATGTTGTTTGTTCACTGAGTTTCCACAGATTCTCCTCTCCATATCATAGACCAGCTGCCTTCTGATTACCAAATATATGACAGTTTTGGTAACATCCTGCATGGTAAAGGAGAATGACCTGTTTGGTTTTATTAATCAGTAACCCTGATTCCTTCCCTACCCCTGGGATGTGACACACTATTAATTTTCTGTTGACTGTAGAATTGTCTGTCGTCAAGAAAGATTAACACAGAAGAGATTCCATAAGTACACACCACTTACTTTCATACAGACACCTCCTTCAGTATGTGGCATCCTGAAACCTACCCTTTTCACATAGATAACAGAAAATAAAAGAAAATGTTACATTCACAACATGATGTGTAAGAATATGGAAGGTTTTATCAGAGATTCTATGTCTTGAAAGTTCCCTGAACTTTTCAAGTCCTTTTTTAAAAATTCCTAACTTAATCAGAAAAGCATGGCAGAAGCTTGTGGACAGTTGAAGAAACAGGGTTTAGGCCAAAATACTGACTAAGTAGATGCCAGTTGCGCACACATACTTCTTACTGTTTTCTTTTTGTTCTATATATCCTTCTTTATAACAAAGTGACATTCTATTTAGATCAAAGTTTTAGAAGCTGTGTGTTTACATTAAATATTTAAATCTGTCTGTATCAGGCAAACTCAACTTGACCTTCCATTTTACGGAACACATACAATTTAAATGGAGTTCCTGGTACTCAATGTCTTTGAAAACAGTATTGTAAATCAGATTAGGCATTCAGATAAAGGGATTTAAATTAATAATGCCTGACTCTTGTTGACTTTCCCCCCTTCTCTGGTACTTATAATTTGCATTTCATTATTAATTTATTATTTGCATTGCAACAGAACTTCTCACTTTTTATTCCCAAAGATATTGTATATCAGTATCTGTATTAATGAACTTTTTGCATCTTTTTATCTTGTTATGATAGTTATTTTTTGTTTAATATTTCTGATTCCTTACATTGTTAGAGCATTTTATCTTTCTGAATAGCTAAAAAGAGGAGATTGTAAGATAAATCAGAAAAAGTGTTTTTTCAAGAATTGTTTCCAAAACTGCAACAGAATGATTACCAAAACATTTTGATGCATTAATACAGTGGTCCCTTAATTTATAATCCAAACTTGAACTCTAAGTGCATTTTCTAGAAAAGTTGAGCTTCAGCCAGAAACAAATAGAAAACAAGTTATGTAACCTGTTATGTAATGATTAATGTAATACTTGAATCCAGTATGAAATAATCATGTTATCAGGACAATAGTACAAGAATAGTGGAGAGAAATGAAAACACAAAAATAGTTTCTGAAAGAAGTAGTTGAAAACTACTAGTTACAAATATATAGAGAGGGATTAAAAGGGACAGCCAGAATAAGTTCTTCCACATTCCTTTTATTCCAGTGGCAGTATAATAATAAAAAATAACAGGAAATTACTCAACCTACACAAATTAAACAGAAAGTTTGGACTATTGCAGTTCTTATCAATGGTATAATTCTGGTGTGCACTCTACCACCATCACAGGAAACAAGTTTTTGAGAATCAGCCTGTGTATGGTCAAGTATAGACATGATCTTAGGGGCTCAGATTTACATAAAACATGTTTACATAATGAATCTAACTTGTATTTAAGTTTTACAGAATAAATATGAAAATAAGTATCTAGTATTTGACTTATGTAACAATGGGGGGAGGATTTTTACAATGATGATCCCTTCATATCTGAAACATGGAAATAATTTTTAATTAAGTTATAATATACGTTAGATGGAATGGCTTGATTTTGACTAATGACTCATATCATACCTTTCTATTTCCATGTATACACAGTATATAGTAAATTTGTTTCAACAACATAGAATTTTAAAAGTTTTTGAAAAGTTTTGACATTTTGATTTCTCTACATATAGAGAAAATGTTTCAATTTGAGCAGTTATAGAGGCATCCTTACAAAGTAAAAAAATCTCAAAAATGTAGATTTCCAGATGTCACATTTGACTCTATATTCACATCTATCGTAGTAGGTGTTTATACTGTGTCTACTATTACAGTAAATCACTGACTGGTGCTAGCTGCAGATGCTTAAGGAGCAGCAGACTACAGTTCTAACTATACGTGGAAGTTGTTTGAGATATATAAAAAAAGAGCAAGAAGCAAGATTGAACCAAAAATAAAGGAATAAATCAAACTGAGATCTAAGTAGCATAAGAATCTAAAAATGGTTCCTGAAATATTGCAAATATATTACAGACTAGGGTATGCTTCTATCCCTATGCAGCCACAGGGCTGTTCCTTGCAATAAAATTTGCAGTACCCATATTGGTAACTGACAAAGATAAACCTATATTTTAATTGTACAGTCATTCAACCACATTTCACTCCGTTTTTAAGGTATTATAAATATTACCTTAATAGACATATTTAATATAATTGAAGAAACAGTGGTTCTGTCAAAAAGGAACGATTTCTTCTTTCATCTCTCTTTTCAGTCAGTTTCTCAAGTTGAATATGTTGCCAGAGAAAGAGTTAGCATGTCTTGTATTCCTGTTAGTGAAAGTTAACCTTAAGAAAAGGATGCTTTTGTACTGCTTTTAACTTTTATTATCTGTCCATCATCATGGGTGACTCCTGTTTTGTAATCACTTGTACTGAAGGTCAGACACAAATCCAACACAGTATGAAAATTTCACCCCATTCCTCATGAGGTAGTCAAAATTACTGTCATAACAAATGCTATTTCTATACCCTTCCCAGGTATTAAAATTGACCAAATTGATAACATTTGGGACCTAAAGCCAGAATCTGTCTTAGTTCACTGACCATTTTATTTTATTAATAATTGGAATAAGACTAAGGAAAGGTTATACATAAGGTGCAGGGTAGTAGCAGCTGAGATTTTATTTTATTAAGAGTAGTCATTTCTGTACTAGAAAGACTTCCTTAAATGGATAAAAAAGGTATTCTCTTCATCCACTTGACATATTGTAACAAGCCATACAGTATTGCATAGCAAAATCCATCTTGTATACTGAGATATAACGTGGGACAGAATGACAGTAAGGTGAAAAAGACAGAGAACTTGTTTTTTCCTATAGACTTGTTTTTCCTGAGTCCTGTCATACTCTTCATAGCCCCTTTCTGCCACCTAATTAATTTTCTTTGCTTCTAACATCCAGGCAATAGATCTAAAACATCTAGCTGTGCCTTTGTCCTAATAGTCTTAAAGAATGTTTGCTCCTGTCACTGCAAGACGTACGTAACAGCACCACAGAGGATATCAGGGATCAGTTCTGCATACTTTACCATAACTCAGAGAGATTTGTTAGATCCTGATATACATTATCCAGAGGTGGCTCCACTCACACTATTAGCTGTGGTCAACTGCAATCACCATCCACATGGTTAAAGTGTGTGATCCCTCAACATGAATTTAGCTTTTTTCCTATGGGAGGTTCCTTCCTGTTTTCTTTAATATTGTAACGTTAATACTTTATGGAGTACATATTTTCACAATCTGGTCTTCTGTGAACTGTTCTTCAACGTATGTTTTTCTTCAGATGTAGATTAGTCTCTTTTAAAACATATGACTCATGTTTTTCCAAACATTGTTTGGAAAGTCCTAGTAAATTCTTCACAATACATAATTTTTACGTTCTGATTCTCTGACTTCTCAAGGAGTCCAGGAATACAAGTAACATTGAAATAATACAAAAATATATAGCATATACATACTTTTTTATATCTTATTCATAAGGATATATGTATAAGGGTATGAATATATTTTTATAGGTATGTTTTAATAAATATGTAAACCTTGAACTATTTTTTATTAATATCTATTTAATAATGTCAATGTGATTTGTACGTATTTTTGCCACTTCCTTTTCAGCTCATGTAGGGTTCTGAGTTTGAAGCTTCCTAAGTAGTGGATCTGTGGATAAACTGTTCCCAGGGAACATTTTGAATGTCTAATATGCACTCAAAAATGTAAAGCAATGGTATCACTGGTATGCTAGAGTTTGCAGAATTGGGAGTATAAGAAATAAAAGAATTCTTGCCAAAGAGGTTTTCTAAATTAATCAAATTATTGTATGGTCAGAAAGTTTGCGGATGACACAAAACTGTGAGGGGTGGCTGACGCACCAGAATGCTGTGCTGCCATACAGAGACATGGATGGGCTGGAGAGTTGGGTAGAGAGAAACCTGATGAAATTCAACAAGGGCAAGTGTAGGGTGCTGCATCTGGGGAGGAATAACCCCAAGCACCAGTACAGGTTGGGGGATGACCTGCTGGAGAGCAGCTCTGTGAAAAAAGACCTGGGAGTCCTGGTGGACAACAGGATGACCATGAGCCAGCAATGTGCCCTTGTGGCCAAGAATGCCAATGGCATCCTGGGGTGCATCAGGAAGGGTGTGGCCAGCAGGTCGAGGGAGGTTATCCTACCCCTCGACTCTGCCTTGGTGAGACCCTATCTGGAGTACTGTGTCTGGTTCTGGGCTCCCCAGTTCAAGAAGGACAGGCAACTGCTGGAGAGGGTACAGCAGAGGGCCACAAAGATGATTAGAAACCTGGAGCATCTTTATGAGGAAAGGCTGAGGGACCTGGGGATTTTTAGTCTGGAGAAGAGAAGGCTGAGGGGGGATCTGATCAATACTTACAAGTACTGAAAGGGTGGGTTGCAAGAGGATGGGACCATTCTTTTTTCAGTGGTGCCCAGTGATAGGACAAGAGGTAATGGGCACACACTTGAATATATGAAGTTCCATCTAAACATGAGGAGGAACTTCTTTACTTTCAGTGTGGCAGAGCACTGGAATAGGCTTCCTTGAGAGGTAGTGGAGTCTCCTTCTCTCTGGAGACATTCAAACCTCACTTGGACAAGTTCCTGTGCAACCTGCTTTGTCAAGGGGATTGGACTAGATGATCTTGAGACGTCCCTTCCAACCCCATATCATTCTGTGATTCTGTGTATTACATTCTCAGATTTCTAATATTTTTACTGGATTTTGGGGGTTGGGGTTTTGAGTGTTTTGGTTTTGGGGTTTTTTTTGGTTTTTTTTGTCGGTTGGTCTTTTTCTTTTTCTTTTTCTTTTTCTTTTTCTTTTTCTTTTTCTTTTTCTTTTTCTTTTTCTTTTTCTTTTTCTTTTTCTTTTTCTTTTTCTTTTTCTTTTTCTTTTTCTTTTTCTTTTTCTTTTTCGCGTGTTTGTTTTTGTTTTAGCTTTTCATTGTATCTTCAAGTAGGCATTCCGTGCAAAAATTCATCACTCCTAATCATCAAGCTTTCCATACAGTTACTGTAACACATTAGAATGGACTTCTTAATTCCTTCTGTGTAAATATTTGGAAGTCTTTGTTACTATTTGTACAGTGTGATCCCTCATTTCCTTTTTTGTTACTTCTGTTTCACATCTTAATTTTCGTTTACACTACTGTGCATTTCTTTACTTCCAAATTTAACAGCAGTAATTTCTCACATGTACTTTGATAAACTGGTAACTGTAATCTAGAAGTTACAACTAAAAATATCAGTAATTAAACTAGAATAAACTGGTGTACTTAGTAACAGGAAAAAATATTTTTTATATCAAAATGACTTTGTGCTTTAGTTTCTAGAGAAAATGAAATTTATTGTTTTCTTGAAGAATCCAAGATAGTCAGAAAAATACTTTATTGTATTCTTACTCTTTAATATTTTCATGGCATTAATGCCCCAAAACTGCAACAAAAAATGAAGATTTTGCTTCAAATTTATGTGAAAATATAGTTTTGTCCTTTAAGAGCTCAGATTCAGGCCAGATATTGCAAATTTTGAACTCACGCAATGTTGTATTTGCGTTAGAACTTATTATCTAGCAAGAGCATCACACAAGATAAAAACACACTTGGAAAACAGTGTAAGAATTTGCATATACTATTCAAAGTGCATTTAAACAATGACACTGTCATTACAAATACTTTAGACGCTTGTCAAAAACTTAAAAAAATGGAAACTAGTATTTACCCTGTTACCTTTGAAGACTTGAACACAATAAGAATGAATGTACAATTCTAAGTGAAGTTAAGGATTCTGAAATAAACGCTGAGGTAACCACCACAAACACCATTATCCTTTTTGCTTCTTTGAATCCTCTTTTGGTTTTGAACACAGATTAAATTTCAAATATAGTTTCAGCTGTTATTACAGCTTGTAATTTTTTTGGTAACAAACTTAGGAGCAAAAGTCTTTAATGTCAGATGAATCCAGTCCAGACTGGACTCAGTGATGGATGGGAACTGGAGTCAGGAATGCATGAATCAGGAGCAAAGGCAGTTGAATAGACAAAGTAAGCTGATGTGATCTCATCTTCTATTTCCCAAATATAATCAATTCTTTAAGTCGCCCAAAGATACCTTCAGACATCAACATAGTACTCAGTTTTACAGGACGATGTGGCAAAATGATGTTTGTTTAACTGTCTTTGTCTATGTGGCCCAAAAATCAGCTGTTTCTACCGTGAAGCGAGGTGTGATATTGTGTGCAATTACTTCTATGAATGACCTTTCCAAGTAGCAGCTAGCATTGCCAACCCCATTTCTCTTCCTGCAGAAAGAGCTCTAGGACTCTTCTGCTACCTTAGTCCAGGCCTACACCTCTTCTGAAAAGAATGCTTCCCCTTCAAACAGAGTGGAGAAATTCCAGTCTCTCCAAAATGATATGAAGTCCTGGCTTTACATGACTGCAGTGGTTCCTGTAAACTTTCCTTCTCCATTTCTCATTGCATACTCAATGGGAAGACCGGTGAAGAAACACATAAATGACTCTGTTACACAATGTTAAGAAACTCACCTGCAAGGGAATATTGATGTTGCATTCCTTCCTGAAATGAATATTTAAACATCTGATGTTATATATGCACTGGGATAATGACTGAAACCCACAAGTGTCAATTTCAGGGTGAGGTGCCTAATTATAATGCTATATAGTGACTTCTTTTGGTAGTTAGATGAATATTGAATTAGCCTTTCTTCAGAAAGAATAAAAATAAACAGTCTTCCCACTCTTCCACTGCTTTGAGATATTAGTTTATAACGTAGAATATACATCTGGCAAAAGAGGATTTCTCTAGGGAGATGATCATCTGTTTCTCCAGATGTTTTCTAACCACTGAACTATTGGACTAAAGAAGGAGTGCAGAGAGGCAGAAATGGGGCATTTCACATTCCTGCATTTATATTCTATGTATAGTTAAATCTAATATGGTCCCTGAGAAAACCTATGAGAGCACTTTGTGGAATCAAGAAACTCAAAACTATGTTTGGATCTGATCATCTGGTCAGACCTAGGCAGACTTAGGTGTTTGATGTTTCTCCTTACAGTCAAAATGGTGAGATAAATTTTGGTTAGGTGGGCTATAAAGTGGGCAGAAAATTCACAGGACTTTTATGATTTGTGACACAAAGCTCAATTGTCACCCAGTTACTAGAGACATCTGAGTACTGGGGTTAGCACAGTTTTACTTCATTAATTATCCTTGAGGGTTGGACAGAATGCAGTCTGATCAAGTTCATGAATGACACTAAACTGGGGGGCATGAGTCAGTATCCAGGAGGTCATTTTAACATAAATTATTCTATATTCTGATACTCTGAATCTAACAAAGAATGAAAGATTACATAGCTGGCAGTGTTAAGGTACAATTCTTTTTCATTGCACAATTCTTTTTCATTGGCAGATACTGCATTGAGAAAGCCAGGTACCAATAATAGAGGAATAAAATTATTTTCACTCTTAATCCATAAAATAGCTACTTTATAAGACATATAATACATGTTTACCATGATTAATATAAATTAATACAGTGCTCCTATAGTATCAAAAAACATGGCCTGACTTATGGTTTAGTTCTATTACTCAGTGGGATGTCCTACAGTTCTAAGCAACTGAAACTTCTCCAAAAAAGCTGTAGAAAACAAGAACAACTATTCTACTCATTTGAATGGTCTTTAAGCATGGCTAAATTGCTTGTATAGTTTTGAAATAAAGTGTTAAATATTTTAAATTAAATCTTACCATTAATTACTTCAGATTTCAGTAGGTTAAAAAGAACAATGCATTCTACTCCTGAAGTGTGACTTTTCTGATCACTGTGTGAAAAAAAATTGGAAGGTGTTCAGAGAACTCATTACTTGAACGGTTCGTCAGTGTTAAATGTTCCTTTTTATTCTTCTAACATTAAAAATTTAGACAATCATAAAACATATCAACTTACAAATTAGAAGTTCAACTTTGGAGTTCTTCCATGTTCAGGAACTACGCAAACATTATAGACTTCATCATGTGACATAGATTTGTAAAATACTGCGCTTGAACTTCTAAGTAGAGAAATTCTTTAAAGATTGGAACTTCAGCATGACTAATATCTAGCTCTACATATCAATGAATGATGGTCATTTTTTTTTTGTCAAGAAACACATTAATTTCTATGGACTATTAAATGTAGCTTATATGGATATTTTGCTAATTTGAATCATTAGTTTACAGTTCTGTGAATCTATTACAGTATCTTTAAACGAGAGAAATAACAGATGCTCTGTGCCAAATCTGTTAGAAAAATGTTAACAATTCAGAAACACCTAAAGGCAGCTAATAATCCAAGGATTTTAAACAACAGCATAATTCCGTATCTGATTAAATACAGCAGGGGCACTTCTGTAAGATATTCAGCATGTGTAATTTCAAACACCACAAACCAGCTAAAACAAAGATATTCTGATGAGCAGAAATAATTTATACATTAGAGGCTTTCTCCACTGTTATCTTTGAAATTCAAATTAATGACTGTGGAAAGCTGTGCCGCTGGGATGTTACACATCCATCTGACAATACGTGGAGTATAGAAATGTAAGCCTTGTGAAGAAAACCACAGATATTAAACTTACAGTATGTCAACCAAAAAAAAATCTAATTAGAACATAAGCATTGCTTTATTTTAAAGACGTAATTGGTATTCTTTCTATGGTCTTACTGAGA
>VXAK01004110.1:29915-43736 GCA_013399435.1 Arenaria interpres | reverse complement strand
CGGCAGCCCGGGGGGAAAGAAAAGGGGGGGGGGGGGGGGAAGCCAAACCGGCGGAAGGAAAAACGCTGGGTGGTTTGTGCAACGAAGGCTCAAAGGAGCTGAAATTTTAAGGTGCGAGAGCTCTGTGGAGACTTTTTGTCTTGCTTCCCTGCTCGGGGGGAAGCTATAACGCTGGAAACAACGTGTCTTAAGCTATAATGCTGGAAACAACGTGTCTTAAGACATAGTGCTGGAAACATAGTGTGTATGTGGAATACATTCCTGGTTTGCCCATTTTCTCCAGCTTTAAAGAAAATATATATACATATATATATAAAAATACCTGGGGATCCCTCCCATCAATGGGACAAAACAGACCAAGCAGCTCTTATGCTTCGTGGTGGTTCATTTTTTTGTTGGTTTGCCTACCCTAAAAGTTTACATCTTTGTTTAACTCAGTCTACCAAGGCTGAAAAAATTCACTTTGTGAGTTACTAGCTCCTACGATTCTGACCACTGTCCTGTTTTCCCTTGAGTCACGCACAAAACAGCAACAACCCGATACTTGGTAGGTTATTTGCCTTTAGTGGATGGGTCACATATCGGGGCCTTCCCGTGGTATTTCCCACCAGCTCCTTCAACACGTAGAATATCCAGGAAATAAACTTTCCTCCTGTGTAGCCCCGGCAGGCGGGATGTGCTGCTAATCTTCCCCACTTCCTACAACACCCGAGTTGAGGCGTCTCGATGGCCGGTCTGCGGCGCGGGGCAGAGCTAATGGGAGTTGCAGATGAAGCTGCTGAAAGTCTCTGACGAGACTTGCGGCTCTTGTTTAAAATAGGCTTGTCTGAACAAGCTGGGCTACCACCTCTGCAGCACGCAAAACCTAGTTTAGAATGACTACCCGGTGTGTCAGGCTTCATCTTGCTTCGGAACCAGAGAATTCATTCCCCAGTCAGTCAAAACTCGTATTTCTCATAGCGATCTCCTTTTTGGAACAGGGTCTGGGTTGGCTTTTTTTAAGATGCTCTCCGGTTGCTGCCAGTGAACTTGCTTTTGGGCAAAGAGTGTAGGCCTTTCTGGCAAAGCACAGCGATGCCAGCAGGAGGGCATCGTTTGGTATCAAAAGAGGGTTGGATTTTCTGCTTTGGTGTCTTGCCACAAGGTTCAGTTTCTTTGCTGCTGGATTAAATGAGTCCATGGTCTTTGGAGGACCGTGCAAATTATTTTTCTTGGTTGTTAGTCAATACTATTCCCAAATCTGTGTAATTACAAGGTACGTATGCCTCATGTACAAGATGACAGCCTCATGACAATTGGTAGTGTGGGTGTCTGGCATGTTCCTACTTGCCTCGTCGGAATATCGCTATCAAGAGGCTCCTGCTGGGAGCAAGGGCTGACCTAAGCGATCTCATGTGGGAGAGCCTGCAGACAGCCAGAACTTGCATGTAAAGCTGTTCAGAGCCTTTCACTCGCCTGAATGTTCAGTATTCACAGCAGTCTCCAAGGGGGATACCTCAGTAATGAGTATCTCGGCCTTCAAAGCCCCTTCTTAAGGGTGAGGTTCAAGTTTTAGGTTGCTGGTAGATGCCTGGAGGGCCACAAGCATATCCTTGCAGACACTTGGGCTCAGAATAGCTGATTTCTGTGCTGAAAGTGTTTCTAAGAAGCTTTGCTTCCCTGCAAGAGTTCTATTGCATGCCAGCTTGCCACCCGCATTACCTTAAAACCATGTGTTTCAACACAGGAATGGGTACTACTCAAAACTTCTGCCCTTCTACTGGCTACCACAGTTCCTGTTTTTCAGCAGTGTTGCTAGGGTTGCCTTTTGTGGGTTTTGCTTGTTCTACCTACCTTGATAATTACGGCAGAAGTGAACTTCATGGTAGCTCACAGAAGGTGATGATTTCCTCTTTGGCTAAAAGCTGAGGAAGTGACCTCCAGGAATTCAGGGGAGACTTTTTTCTGCCTTTTTTTTTTTTAAATGTGTTTTTTACCTATCTCTCCTCATCTAGTCAATAACCCATCTTATTGGCAGGAAAAGAAAAATGCTGAATCAAATTGTGATTCCTTCCCCTACGCCTTCCCTCCCAAGAAAGAGACCAACTAATGCAAAATAAAAAAAACTCAAGTCTGGCTGGCAAGATCTGCCTACAAGTCATATGCAAATAACTCTGTACTTCTTACTGGTTTATGGTGTGCAAATAATGGCCTCTTACACAACAGCAGTAAAAAGGCAGTTAGTTATGTTTCCTATCATGCTTCAGATCTGAATTGAAGCCTTGGACTTTCAGATGCATAGGCTGCCTGACATAAATGGAGGTTTCTGTCTTTCTGGCTGTAGATGACAGAGGACATGGGCCTTTTGGGGCTTGGGAAGTCACTGGTGTTCCCACACTGGTCCTGGTCTTTGGAGTGAAGTTGAACTGGTCGCTCTGTGTATTGCCTCTTTTTCCTACTCAGTAAAGTGGGGGTGATAATGTGAGATGGGTTTTCTTGAGTGCTCAAATAACAGATTAAAAGCAAAGCGGTATTTAAGATCCTTGTATTTTTAACCACCCACATTTTCAGTCGGCTTTGTCGGCCGTAGTTGACACCTTTTTAGAGGCCTGATTTGGCAAAAATCTTCTCTCAGTCTGTTAGCTGCAGCCAGCAGCTACCTACCATTCTGGTAGGTGCTCTCACAACTCACTTGGCTTAATTTACTCTTCAAGGTTTTGGTGCTAATGATGTCCCTTAACGTTGCCACGCAATACCCCGGGACAGCTTTGAGAAAGCTGCTCTCCCAGAACAGCCGGGTGGTAATAGGTTTAACTGAAAAAATATTTGTTGCAGAGAGATGTACTATGACACATTACTGACTCAGATGGAAATGCCACATGGTTACACAGGCACTTCTGGCAGTGGCAGGGGATTTTGAAGGTACATAGGAGGGTTGGGATACCAAGCATAGGGGAAACAAGGTGTCTGCTGAAGAAACTGAGAACCTGGCAGTGATGTGACAAGCAAACACGGGAGCACAGTCTTCTCCAATCTGCCTTTGCAATTAAACATGCATACTTTAATAAGTTCTTGGTGTCAAATTCTGGAAAAATTGATGATGCTTTTCCAAGAAGGAAAAGTTTCCACTTGAGTAGCTGTGGATAGTCCACGCCGGTGTATACAATGTGTGTGCGTGGCTCCCAAATGAAAGAAGTCAAGAACTGGTTCTTGAGATGTCTCTGTAGATAACCCATGCACAGACACCACTGTGGGGGGCTCTGATTACAGGGAAGAAGACCCAAGCTGTAAACTTGTCAATACTTAAAAACAAATTTAGTCCTTCAAGCTTGTCTTGAGGCAAACTAAGCCATTAGTTTCAAGTCTTCTTGGCTGTCTTACAGTTGAGGAGGGAACAAAGACTTTTCTTAGGTAAAAGATTTTAAATACTAAAGGAAAATGCTGGAGTTCACTTCCTAACGAAAGAGAAGGCAAATTTCATTGTCTCAAAGTTTCGTTTTCGCGTGGGCTTGGTACCAATCCAGTTTATCAGGTGTCTGGCATGCATCTCGCTCCTGAGATGGCTTTCTGTATGTGGGGATTTTCTGCAGTCTTCCCCCGTTTAGCTTAAATTTCAGTTGCAAGGTACTTGGTGATGAAGGCAAAAATATTGGAAGCTGTTAGTGGAGGCAGCTGGGGACGGCTCTTGCAGTTGGAAGCCTCCTAGACAGAAGGCTCTCTCTTTGGGCCGCCCTCTTGTAGGGAGGGCATTCTGCTCTCACAAGACCTCTGCAGTGCTTTGCACTGAAGGCAGGAACGATGGCTTTGTGTAAGGAATAAGAGCCGCTGTGTTACTGCAACGCGTGCTGACGAGGCGTTTGATGCAACCATTACCTCATGTGCCTACAGCAGTCTATAGGAAAATACAATGGGGATACTGGTAGGAGCACTCCAGAATAATGTACGAGGCAACGCTGCCCACAAGACACCGCCGCCTTTGCAATAGTTGCATGGAGGCACTGGGGGAGGACTCATTTTTGCTGATTCCCTCAGCGAAACTTACTCTGTCCATTCTTGCCTGACTGTATCCCTGAATACGCTGCGCAGGAATCGTTTTTCCCATCTGATAATTGGGTGGCTTGCCTCCTTGCCTTGTTCCATTGGGGCTATGGACCTCAACACCTATAGAAATGGGCTGGCTACTTGGAATCACAGAATCACATGGGGTTGGAAGGGACCTCTGGAGATCATCTAGTCCAACCCCCCCTGCCAAAGCAGGTCCACCCAGAGCAGGTTGCACAGGAATGTGTCCAGGCAGGGTTTGAATGTCTCAAGGAGACTCCACCATCTCCCTGGGCAGCCTCTTCCAGGGCTCTGCCACCCTCACAGGAAAGAAGTTCCTCCTCATGTTTAGGTGGAACTTGTTACATTCAAGTTTGTGCCCATTTCCTCTTGTCCTGTCCCTGGGCACCACTGGAAAAAGACCAGCCCCATCCTCTTGACACCCTCCCTTTAAGTATTTATAGGCATTGATCAGATCCCCCCTCAGCCTTCTCCAGACTAAAAAACCCCAAGTCCCTCAGCCTCTCCTTGTAAGAGAGATGCTCCAGGGCCCTCATCATCTTTGTAGCCCTCTGCTGTCCCCTCTCCAGCAGTTCCCTGTCCTTCTGGAACTGGGGAGCCCAAAACTGGACCCAGTGCTCCAGATGAGGCATCACCAGGGCGGAGTATGCAGCCCTTTCTCTGCAGTTGTGTCCCCAGAACGGTTTTATGTTGGTGTTGCCCATGTTACAGAGTTAACCTCTCCTCTACAACGAAATGTCACCAGCTGATGGTTGTGTGTCCCACCAGTACCTGCAAGGTGTACTGTTAGGCGAACAGCCACCCGTGTACCAGTCCAGAGCTGGATAACTGCTTTCATGCTGAAGAAGGACCAGAAGCGGGCTAGCTGATGGAGCCCTGCAGCGCTCAAGCCAGAAGGCACAAAATAATAATGAATGTGCTGTATTGAGTCCTCGGAGCAGAGTGATATTGGGCCAAAGAGGGAAAATCCAGACTAACAAATAAACGTTTATTCTGTCATTACTGGTGGGGTGGAGGCTTCTCACCAGCTATTCTTCTGGACAAAATCAGTGGAGACACAGTTAAAATGTCAAATGAGGACATGTATTTATGAGTGTGGCGTTTCTCCTTGTTACAGTGCTCTTAACAGTCATCCTGTTGCTGCCCTACAAAGAATGGTTGCAACCACCTTACAACAAAAGATGCCCAGGGTTTGGGGTGGGTTTTTTATTTTTTTCCTTTTTAAGTATGTTTACGAAAGCCAGTCATGGCTGGTACAAGCCCAGGGTTGAAGAGAGAGTCTTACAGTTATAAAAGTAGATCGTCTTTTTGGAAGCAATTAGGAGTTTAAGGGTTCATTTCAACCCATCCTATGACACAGCTATAGGCTTTTCTCAGATGGAACAAATCTGCATTGTCCCTAGCAATATAATGGCTGCTAATGTCAGCCTGTGTGATGAATCCAGGGGTTGTACAGCAGCTGTGAAAAGGAGTAGCACCAGCTACGAACAGCCTCTTGCTTTGGAAAGCTAAAGAATCCAGTTCTTACTGTTGTCCCTTCAGCTTCTGGTCAGTCGCAGTTATCAGCTGCAGTTTTAACAGTGAATTTTGAGTTTCCAGACTAAATACTCTCAACATTTTTGGAATCTGAACTGACTTGCCAGCAGTGTTTAGTTTCTTTATAAGGAAACAACTTGTCTCCCGACTTGGAGACGTGTTTCTGGCTGTGCAGTAGCACAAATGTACGCTCTTGACTGCACAGTTTGCATCAACCTGCAGCTCCCTTGCTGCTGCTTGCCTCTGGTACAACAGGTCAAGGCTCAGCAGAGAGCCAAAGTTAACTTCTTGGCAGGAGGAATTGGTGCAGGGGAATTAGTCGTTGTGGTCTTGGAGTAAAGACCAAGAATTGACAAAGGTAGAGTGGGGTGAGGTGAACTGCTTTTATGCAGTGATTAGATTCATTCCCATCCTAGTTCAGGCTTCCTAAGCATCTTCTACTTAGCCACAAAAAACTCCAAGATGCTAAAAACACCTGTTGTCAGCTGTTGAGGTGCCATTAGTTAGAAGGCAAACCTCAGAGGGGGGGTAAAAAGGTTGCCTTGAGTTCACTGTGGATTTATCTTTAGTGAATGATGCAATAGTTCTAGTCGCTGCTGCACTGGTTTACGGCAACCTTGTATTTTTTAGAGTCTTCCCAGAGATCTCTTGCCTAAACCAACTACAGGGACAGGAGGAGAAAGACCTTTATTCCTCATTAGTTCTCAATCACGCTCTGCCAAAGTGCAGTGTCTCCGTACGGAGGAGGTGACATAGGAATGAGTCACTTGGAGTCGATGTTTGCACTTTTGCTCAAATTTTATCCAGGAATAGGCCTTCTCTGCTTACTTTCCTTGCCTTATTGGAGATATGCAGAAGGGTGGTGCCTGCCAGGCAGCCGACGCACAGTGACTTACTCCCTGTTCTCCATCCCATAGTAAGTGCAAGGAATTCTGGATAGGTTACCCCTAATAGACAAGCCATGCACCGTAAATCTGGAGGGAGGTCCCGTTGTAGTTGAGTAAACCCCTAAAGAGCACACTGTGCTAGTGCTGGAGAAAAGCTTCTGCCTCGGATTCAGGGCTGTATGGGATTGCCCCGCTTTTGCATGACCAGCACCTGGGAGATCTAGATGCCAAACTCCGTGGTATAGATTCTGCCAACTGTGCCACCTCTCTTCACTGGGTTAGCAAAGCTGTGCCAGCTCCTAGAAGTTAGAGGAGAGGTGTTTGTAGATAAAGGAAATTCTGAGGTCCTGCGTGATAGGCGTTGGTTGAGGCTTTAAAAAAAAAAAAGAAATGCATGTTAAGTCATTGTCCAGTCAATAACGATCTCTCAAGGACAGCCAGTTTGAAGGCCAGCACTAAGCAGTTCCCCTTCACCGCTGATCTCACTGGTTTTGCAGCTGAACTCCACCCTGACCAGGTATAATGTCCCCCACGAAAGGAATCCGTCAGGCGCGTGTTTTGGGGTTGATCTTAAGGAAAAACGAAATGAAGAACAAGCTTTAGTCCTTTTCAGTTGGTATATCTCTCATGATGTTTTACCTGGCTGGTACTGCTGATGGTGCTTGTGAATGTGTGGCAGTTTACACAGAGGGAGGAGGGTGATTTTCCTTCCGAGATATGAATTGCTGTATCTGAGGGTAGCGTCATTTGAATTTGGAAGACATAAGGGCAGCCGGGGAAGAAGTAGTCTCGGAAAGGAATCTCGCTGTTTGCACTGCACGCAGCGTTTTGAACAGATAGATGAGTGTTGGATGGGCTTCAGTTTGGTCTTTACTGGCCATGATGTCCTTCCAGCAGTGTCCACTGGCCAGTATGGCTTCCCATATTTGCAGTATTCACTATTGCACAGCTGCTTCTAAGCTCTCCAACTTCGCTGCATTCTGAGGACAAAACTCAGATACAAATGCTTCTACCCTACCACCTCTTTTTTTTTTTTCTTTTTTTTTTGTTGGTCTCATTCCCAAAAAAAGTAGCAGACTGAAAATGCAGTTCAGCCTCTTGTCGTTCTTGCTAGGTCTTGTCCTCTTTATTCTGTGCAGCTGCCTTTAACGTTAGATTGGGTAATGCTACATCTGCACCTCCTATTACAGCTAGCACAGGGGGATACCACTAAGTAACTAGAATTTCCCATCCGGTTTTGGGGGGGGGGGGGAGTTGAAAAGGCAAAACTGATGGAGGAACTGCCGGGAAGTAGACGCTTTAACTGTTAGACTTGCAAGTTCTCCTTTAAAACGGTGAATTCAGAGGAACTTCTGGAAGTTGGCCTGTTCGGCTAAAAACTGTACCGCTACGGTCCCTGTACCCCACTATGTGTCTCTTGATCTCTAAATCAGATCCGTGTGACAAGCGTGAAGTTTGGCCACGTTTTACCTCTGTTCCTAAAGCCGCTAGCAGGCACACTAGGAATGGCAGGGAAGCTTTGAACAGAAGATCCTAGCGGACTCGATTGTCTAGCCAGCCTGAAACAGGTAACGAAATTCAGCTGCTGTAACGCCAAAGGATCTGCCATGACTGAATCTTGGAGGACAAGGGATGGACATGCATGTAAAACTACCCCAAAACAATGTTCTAATATAAGTAGGATTGTGCCTTCTTCAGAATAGTTTTGGTTTGGCAGCTGGCTGTGGGCAGTGTGGAGGCTCCAGATTCTTTACTTGGCCTGGAAAACCAGGGCCTGCAGCCTTTTTCTGACAAGACTCTCGGGCCACTGATGACTATCGTCAGTATCGGTTGTCTTCTAGCCTCGGATTTAAGGCAGTGCAGTAAGGTAGTTGTGAAAATTTATGGTAGTAGCCCCTGAAGGTCTTTGGTCTTGTCTTTGCAGGCATCTGGAGTACAAGTTGCCGATGAGGTATGCCGTATCTTCTATGACATGAAAGTGCGGAAGTGCTCTACGCCTGAGGAGATTAAGAAGAGGAAGAAGGCTGTCATCTTCTGCCTCAGTCCAGACAAAAAGTGCATTATTGTGGAAGAAGGCAAAGAGATTCTGGTGGGAGATGTCGGTGTGACGGTTACCGACCCTTTCAAGCACTTTGTGCAGATGCTTCCCGAGAAGGATTGCCGTTATGCCTTGTATGATGCAAGCTTTGAGACCAAGGAATCCAAAAAAGAAGAGCTGATGTTTTTCTTGTGGTAAGCCATATTTCCAACTCCCTCATTCCTAACATGCAGTCCAAGCACTGCGGGTGAGGTCTCTGAGCATTTGTATGGTGAGATGGCAGACTTTAAAAGTGAGCCAGACGTGCCTGTAGTCTGAGCCATGAGATGTTTCACTTGTTCATGATCAGTAGGATGCTGCTTCTTTCTGTGCAGAATAATAAATGTCACTAACGGCTCTTTTTGGTGTATCTCCCACTAGGGCACCAGAACAAGCACCTCTCAAAAGTAAGATGATCTACGCAAGCTCCAAGGATGCAATCAAAAAGAAGTTTCAAGGTACGTGATGCAGCTAACGCTCCGAGCTGTGCCGTGCCCCTAGAATGTTTTCACAGCAAGCCTTAACCCTTGGCTAATCGGTCTGGGTTTGCTTGGTTTTTTTTATATTTTGAGATACTAGTGAGAGATGAGAACTTCACAAGTGAAATGACCTGTGACAGAGCTAAAATGAGCTCTGGCTAAAACTTACACCATCTGACTCTGAGTTTTAGAGGCACTAGAGCTGTGCTCAGGCCAAGAGCAGGCTTTGCAATGTGTGACACTGTAGGTGTAGTGTACAGAGCAGCACGTTGCACCGTACCGGCCAGAAACCATTAGATTCATAGCAAGGAGCTTGATTTTTGTGCAGCGCTGCCTCTGTGGCAGAGGACTTTCAGCCCTTTTATAAACTTACCGTGCTGTAGTAGTAATAATTAACAATTAACTTGATTTAGAGATGCGGTTGTGATTACTCATTTCAAAAGGCGTTGCATCTCCAAGTGGAGAAGCGAAGCTCTGTTCAGCTGTCAGGCACCATTAACCAGGGAGTAAACACCTTGCTGCAGCATTCAGAAATTTCATGCTAAGTCGGTCATTGCGGTGGCTCGTAGCCAGATAGCGCTGCCCCCCCCCCTCCTCCTCCTCCTCCTTAGGCTCCTCGTGCTGCTCTGGGCGTGCAAGACTGAGAGGGTTGTTGTGTGGCAGTGCCAGCCTTCGCAGGACAACTCGCTGCTGGGTTGGAACTGCCCAGGGAGTTCCACGTGCAAGAGTTGAAAAAAAGAAAATAATAATTAAAAGAAATCCCGAAGAAATTCTGCTTTTTGCCACATAAGTCAGGCTTGGGTTGGGCTCCCCACTCTCCAGAAAAAGAAACCACTGTTGATTCCTGAGGCCAGCGAAGTCTTTCTGGTCTCTACATCTCAGGTTCTCACTGGAGATTCTTTCCCCCACCTCTCCAGAGCCAGCGGGAGCTGAGCCAGCCCATCTTGGTGCGCTTGCCTGTAGCTCCCTCACCTGCCATATCCAGGGTAGCGCTGGAAATGAGGGATTCACTCGTGAGATAGACTTTTCATTGCAGGCTCACGGTCTGAGCACCCATCTAGTGAAAACTTCCTCCCTGGTATTTCTGTGTTGATGTTTGGTGTGCAGCCAGATGTCCCCTTTGACATACCAGGGGGAAACCATTGAAATTCCTAAGCTAAGGCAGGGCCTACCTGCTTGAGTTGACCAGGTTGCCTCTTCTAATATTACTACCAAGTATGTTTCTTTGATTGGTTTCTAGCATGTTGAAATATTGCTTTATTGAGTGTTTTGCCTCTTTTTTTAGGCATAAAGCATGAATGCCAAGCAAATGGGCCAGAGGACCTCAACCGAGCTTGCATTGCTGAGAAGCTAGGAGGCTCCCTAGTTGTAGCTTTTGAAGGAAGTCCCGTGTAGATGTCATACAGTGCCACAACTCTACAAGCATTCCATGTTTTAATATATCAGTTATGTAAAGCAACCATTTTAGGCAAGGGTTTCACTAACTGTAGGGAAGCTGTCTTGTAGAATAGATTTTGGAGATGTAGCTCGTATGTACAAATGACCCTAAATAAATCAAATCTAAGGATTTATCTTGGTGTATTAATATTTGCATTGGTTGTCCGGCCCAATACTGTCCCCGATGAATTAACACTAAAGGTCTCCAAAAATTTTGGTCCAATGCAGCAGTGTATCATGGGATGAAATGGAGTGGGGGGAGGTGAGAACAATCTGGTTCCTGTTCCTACTTTTCTAAATTGTAACAAGCAAAATTCAGTCAATCTTTTGAGGCTACTGGCCAAATTGCCAAACTCAAAAACTTTTCCCCTGTAACCGTTTAATGCAGAACTTAAAACTTGTAGGTAAAGTTAGGCTAACGCAACCTGTTGGTACCAAAACTGGGTTAAATTCTTAGTGCTTGCAGAGCAGTACTAATAAAGGCTAATTCTGAAGTTAGAGATAAAATAGACACACTTTTTCTGGAGAAACAGTCCTAATCCACTCTCTTGTAAACTCACGGTGCAGTAATAATATTTACAGGTTCACTTGTTCTGTAGGTTCAATTTTCTTGTTATGAAGTGTCTTGAGGTCTCTTCCAGCCTGAGCGATTCTACAAAAATTGCTTTTCTGTTAACATAGTTTAATTTAGAACTACCTTAGTTTCTGTAATACACACTTAAACTAGTGGATCGGATGCTTCTGAGGCTTTTACAAATGCAGATTCTTATATCAGAGCTCTCCAGTTAGTACAATGAGAAGGAACCACATCTTAAAAAGTGGTATTCTCAGCCCCAGTCTTTGGTCACTTGGTCCATTTGTCCATAATTACTATTGATTTAACTTAGTAGAACCAATCAGCCTGACTAATACGGCTTGATCTGGGCTTTTTTGTCTGTTAGCTTCTTTAATTCTGTAGAAATGCATGGAAATATCACCTACTAGAAAGTTTGACCTGAAATGCCTTTTTGTATGGGGGGTAGAGAACATTCCTGTGCCAGCTACAGAGATCTTAAAAAGCTTCCATGTTTCACCAGTGGTTGATTAAAGCTGTTTCCTTTGTGTAATGTGTACATGGGAGTTGCATAGAGTTTTCCTGTATGTCTGTAGAGAAAAAGAAAAAAAAAAACCAAACTAAAACCCTTAGCCTCCAGTGCGTTACTGTGATATGTTCTGTGCGTGCCAAATTCCAATAGCTTAAATAAATGGGGTTTCCCTCCCCTGGGTCGGTGATTGATTCCTCTCCAGCCTCCAGATTAGCCCTCCTGCTTCAGGGCTGGTGTCCCCCCCCATAAGTGGGGTGCTCGGGGAGCTGGTTCCACCTTCCACAGCCCCCCTGTGCTGCTCGGGGAGGGGGAGAAAGGATGGGGAGGGACACAGGCTGGAAGGAAGAGCTCGGTGGAGGGAGTTGGGGGGTGGGAAAAGCAGGTTCCTTTGTCTGCGATGGGTTTGGGGTGCTTCCTGGGCAGCATCTCGTATTTGCGGTCCGAGCAGGAGAAACTGGGCGTGTGTCAAGTCGTTTTGTGCCGCTTTCCCCGACAGGACTGATGGAGCTTTCTCCGGCCCTCCCGACGGAGCCTGGGCGATTCCAGGCTGCCCCTTCCTCTGCGAGCTCTTTGCCAGATGTGCAGGGACAAGAAAGCTCTGCTGTTCCCCGGGGGCTCCTCGGCAGAGCGGTGCCCTGCGCCTGGTTTATCCGCAGGGCCAGGGAAATAATGGTCCATGACCTAACTCAGCATGTGCCCTCTCTGGCCACGCCGCCTGGTTAAAAGCTTTAATTAAAAGGGCAGGCGTTGAGCGCCTTGCTCTAACCTGGCACCCACGTGGGTCACAGGGTTTGGGAGCGCCAGGTTTCCCCGATGCAGAGAGACCCAACAGGAGGGAAGCTTTTCTGATGTTGAGAAAACCGAATTTGCCGGGTTTCTGCTGGTGCTTTTAAAACCTGTGTTTCGGTCAACTCTTGAGCTCGCCCAAGTGGGTGTAATCATCCTCATAAAACAGGTCCTCCTCGCCCAGGTGTCTCGCGGTACTGGTCTCTTGTCCAAAGTCCAGGTTGTGATAAGGAAAGCAGAGTGACACAGCGGGAGTGGTGCTGCCTGACAAACAAAGGGAACTCCCAGCCCCAAGATCCAGCAGATAACTAGTGCCTCCGGACCGCAGGCATCTTCCAAGAGATAATCCAGCCCAGGTGACGCTGCGATGGACTTCTGCCTGGGATTTCCTTCTTTGATTAGAAAATGGAGCAGGAGACCTTGCGAAGCGGGGAGGATGTCAGAGCTGGAAGGTAGGAGGGCACTTCCCATAATGTGAAAGCCCTTGGATCTGGGACTTGGGTACAAAGTGTCTTAGTCCCAGGACTTTGAGGTATGAGAAGTCTGAGGTGGCACCTTGGGCTTTGGTTAGGTGTGGTGCCTTCAGCTGATCTAAAAGGCTTTGGGTGTTTTTAGGACCATCACAGCCAGCCCTGAGGCCTCAGTAAGAGTAATTCTGCATTCCAGCACTGGCAGTAACTCTCAGCCTTCAGACTTCTAATGCTTGAGGCTTGTCCACATTGTTATGGAGTTAGGGAGCCAGACTTCACCACCTCCCAAGGTTGTTTGGCCTCCTGCGGTTGGAGGAGGTGAAAAACACAGGCATGTGTTTTCTCTTGTTGACTGTTTCAAATCCTTGCCGTTAAAAGTTTCTCCCAAATCCCCCAGACCTTCTGCAAAGGTAAGGCAAGCAAGGAGACGACGCAAGGAACGCTTCCTAGTTGCTGTGGAGAAGAATTGCGTTCTGATGGGACTACGCAAAGAAGAAAAAGGTGAAGGGACTCGGGTGATGGCCACAGCTCAGAGCCACGCAAGCTCAGCAGGACCACAGCTCAGCTGCAGCAGGAGCAGAGCTGCTAGAAACCTCTTCCAAGTCCACATGCAGGCAAGGCATTTCCCAAAAGCTGCCTTTGTCCATTACGGTGGGGAGAAGATGGGGATGGGAGGTGGAGACTGGTAATTCAGGCCTGAGTGTGAGCAGCAGAAGGTGTAAACGTAGTTTAGCTTCTCCAACAAAGATGAACTGGAGTGGCTTGGGTGGGTCGGGATGTCTTTCCCCTTCCACTAAGGTGCCGAGGGAAGAAGAAAATCCCAGCAGAACCACTGTAGATATCAGAAATTAAGCCCCGGGCGTCAGAAAGTCCAGAAAGAGAAACTGAAGGTCATCACGGCTTTCGGGGCAAAGGGCTGCTTGCTGAGGTTGTCCCTCCAGCGCGGGGTGACAGATCTGCCAGAGCCCCGGTCACTCACAGGAGCAGCAACCTTTGGACATGCAACAGCCCTGATATGATAGA
>VXAK01004110.1:0-16781 GCA_013399435.1 Arenaria interpres | reverse complement strand
CCTGTACTGGTGCAGGGGGTTATTTCTCCCCAGGTGCAGCACCCCACACTTCCCTTTATTGAAGTCCATCAGGTTCCTCTCTGCCCAGCTCTCCAGCCTGTCCAGGTCTCGCTGGATGGCAGCACAACCCTCTGGCACGTCAACCACCCCTCCCAGTCTTGTATCATCAGCAAACTTGCCGAGGGTACACTTCATCCCCTCATCCAGGTCATTGATGAACATATTGAAGAGGACTGGACCCAGCACTGACCCCTGGGGGACTCCACTTGTTACAGATCTCCAACTAGATTCTGTACCCCTAATAACAACCCTCTGAACTCTGTCTTTCAGCCAGTTTTTGATCCACCTCACTGTCCATTCCTCTAACCCACACTTCCTAAGCTTAGCTACGAGGATGCTGTAGGAGACTGTGTCAAAAGCCTTGCTGAAGTCAAGGCAGACAAAAGTCCCACCAACACCGAGTATCCCAACTCAACCCCAGACCTACACCTCCTGCCCCAACCAGCCCTGGAAGCCCCCAAGACCACCCCACAGATCTCCTCATGGATCCGAGGTCCTCACCAGCAATGCTCTGCTGCTGGCCTTTGGCTTTTTCCACATCTGCTAACAGGCTTTTGTAGCTGCTCTGGGTTTTGCGGAGCTCCTCGCTTACTTCGTCCAGCCTCTTCTGCAGCGTCGCCTCCACCTCCCTTTGGGAAGCCTGCATGGCAGGAAGAGAAGGCTTTCCGTAACGTGCCAGGCACCCCGGCCAATTTGAAGCAAAGCTCCGTGTGTCACATAATGTTACTTTCAAGCCGTGCTTTGGGGGGGGTTTAAGTCATCCTTCCCCCACGTCCCACCCCCCCACACCCCGTGGGTGAAGTATCTCGCCTCGCGCTCGCTTTTTATCGTTTGCCAAGCCCTCAAGAGGGAAGCAGACAACACCCCGAGCGTCTCGGTTCCGGGCCAAGACCACGGCCATCTTCTTCTCCGGAGAGCTAAAACCTCTCCAAAAAAATCTCTCAAAGCCCTGCTCCTAATACACGGCCCCAGCCCGGTGGGGAGAAGTACTGCCACGGCGCTTAGAAGGGACCGAGACACCCAGCCACGTGTTTCCACAGGCGGAGGAATTTTCTATGCAGTTTGGGCCAAAGAAGACTTGGTTTTTTTTCCTTTTTTTTTTTTTCCTTTTTCCATCTTAGAAAGCAGGGGAGAAGAGGCCTGGCCAAGGCAGGCGCTTCGAGGGGGAAGGCAGAGGAGGAGGAGGAGGAGGAGGAGAAGGAGCGTGCTGCAAACCAGCAGCTCTACGGGTGCGAGTCGATGGAGGCTCGCAGATGGAGAGACATCGCTTTGCACGGAGGGGACAGAAGGCAAACCAGCAGCCTGGTCTCTTGTCTCTGGAGTGATGCTTCCAGAACCCACCGAGAAAGCAGGACATCTCCATTTTTTGAGGACTTGACCCCATATCCTCAGCTCAGAGCTCCCGGTGTTACTACGGAGCACATTCTCCCTTACCACCCCGGGCGCCTTAAATACATCGCTGGCTTTAAGGTCTTCCAGCTGGTATGACTTATTTAATTAGTATTAAGGCATGCAGCAAGCTGAGAGCCCTGGAGAAGCTCACCTAAAAACATGCCTAGAAGCTGGTGTTCTGAGCCAGGAAGGCAGCTTCTGCCTTCACGCCGGCAGCCTGCCCAGGTCAACCCCTTGCTCCTCACCTGCAAAAGCAGCAGGGGCCAAAACCAGCCCACCAAAAAGGGACGTGCATCCCCAGGTACCAGAAAAAAATTAAGACCAAGGATACTGAAGGCCCCTTGCTCTAAGATCACCTCTACAAAACCATTTTGGGCACGCGCAGCTAAAGGTCTCCGAACGCCACAGCCCCTTTCTAAAGAGGCCAGAGCAATTTGGGGACCACAGCACGTGCAGGAGGGACACACCACATCCCTCACCCTGTCCTGCCAGCCCCGGGGGAAAGTAAGTGCAAGTTCTTGGGTCAGGGGTACCCAGAATCCATGTTCCCAGTCCCTGGTGTGGCTGAATCCCAGGCAGGAGCGCTGCCACCCAGCCAGAAGATGCTCTTCCCTGCCTGGATACATCCTTCTCAGAGGCTCTGCTTGGGAGGTGGCCTTTAAACAACCCGAGAAACCCCCAAACCCAGCCACAGCCTGGTGACAACAGCAAAAAAAATGAAAGCCACAAGCTCTACCCTCCTGCACCCAGGAGGGAGAGGAACAGGGAGCCGAGAAAGAGCCCCGCAGGCTGGTGGGGTTTTCTCTCTCGCCCCAGGGTACCACCCAGCAGGGAGCATCATCTAGGCTTCTCCTCCCTCCCCACACCTTCACACCAGGCTCGTGAGCTTCACGGGCGGGCGAGAAGAACGGCTACCACCAGGGCGTCGTGATGCCCGGGCTTTGCTGGGGATGCTGCGCAAAAGGCGCGTGGCGTGTGACAAACTAACGGAGGGGAGGCCATTAAGAGGTCCACAAGGCAGCTTGCTTTCCAACCACGGACACCCATCTCCCTCCAAGCTCTTCCCACGGCCGAGTGGGATCTTCTCCCTCCCAGGCCATTTATCCACCCGCCCCCGTCTCTGCGAGGGGGGAGCGGGTTTGCCGGCGCCTGCCTGACCTGCAGCTGCTCGATCTGCTTCTCGGAGGCCGCCGCTTTGATCTCCCAGCTCTTCTTCTGCTGCTCCTCTTGCTGCAGCACCTCCGACTTCTCAGACAGCTCTTTCACCAGCCTGTTGCACTCCTGCCGCAGCTTGGCCAGCTCAGCGTTTTGCCTGCACCAAGAGAAGCGGGGTTATTCGAGCCCACGGGCCAGCCAAGCATCTCTGATGTTCCGCATCCTCCGGTGAGCCTGAAGCAGGGGTTTGAAACATCTTAATGGTTGCATTCGCCCGTTTCCAGGTTACGCCTGGTCCTTTCAGGGAGGGGGTGGAAAGGGCTGACAAATGGCTTTTCAAAAGCCGCTGTTTCCATCACAGGAGACATTCCTTTCTCATGAAGTAGAGGACGGGAGGATCTGCGCTCCCAGACGCAAGAGGAAGCGCTCTAAGCAGGCTGGAGTCCCGTCCTGTAATTATTTTACCGCTGTTAATCACCAGCCGTTTCAAGACTTTCTATAAAAAGGAACGTGGAATTCTTCTGCCTAGCTCCTGGTTGTTCTGCAGGCCCCGGGCAGGTCTCGGATCTCTGCAGCATCGCTCCCGTCAAAGAGCCGGCTGCATTTCTTCTGAAGTTTGAGAGCACAAGCTCCCCTAAGAGGGGAATGGCCACTCCACCTTCTGGTCCCTTCTCCCCTGCTCTGGTGCCCGTGGGCTCGAGCGTCAGCAGAGATGACCTCAATGCAGAGAGGGGGGTCTCTTCCCCTGCTCTTCCCCTTGGCGTGGGGAAAAACATCCTCATTTCCCCTGCCAGCCCCCCAACAGCCCTTCGGCAAGCTCTTCCTCGCTCCCTCCTCTACCTCCAGCCAGTCGGGGTGCCTCTGGAGACCCCTTCAGGAAAGAGGGGCTGATGGGACAGCCACCCCCCCAGGGTTTGCCAGAGGGCAGCCCCCAGCCTCTGCCCCCCCTGTCCTGGCCTTACTTGCTCTCCGTCTGGCTGGTGGCCTGGTTGAGGGCGTCCCTCAGGATGGAGTTCTCCTGCTGCAAGCGAGCCAGCTGTGTGTTGGGGCCGTTCTCCAGCTGTTCCTGCAGGGTCCGGATCTAGAGGAGCCCAAGAGGGGTTAATACCACCACCAGCCCCTTTGCTGTGAAGCCCACGCGACGAGCAAGAGGGACTGGCAACACACAGCGGGGGGGGATGTCTACGGATGCTGACAGCCCCCGCCTTGAACGCAACATCCCATAGAGATGGTCCCATGTCCTCTACTCCCTTGAGCACCACAGTCCAGCAGCATCACAGGGTTTCACCACCCTTCCCAAGGCTCTGGTCTGCTCACACACCTCAGCCTTCTCCAAAAGACCACCCAGCTGCCACCGAAAGCCACCCGGCAGCCGGAGGAGGAAGCTGTGGAGCACAGCGCGGGGCTCACCTTGCCCTGGAGCTGCTGGGTTTCGCTGACGTGGTCCTGGTAGCTGGCCTGCATGCGTGCCTGCACCGCCGTGATCTCCCGCTCGCGGGCGAGTAGCTGCTCCTTCAGCCTGCCCTCCACGGCCACCGCCTTGGCCCGCTCGGCTGCCAGTTCCTTCCAAGAGAGAAGTCACCCGGTTAAGTCCTCAGCGCACCTCAAGGTTTCCCTGCCTTGAGGGGATGGGAAATCGGGTGGCCTCCTAGCTCAGAAGACTTAAAATTTCAGCCCTTTCAGAGCTGCCCCCGTGCCCAGCTACGCCGTTTAGCACTTACATCTCCTCCTGCATTTTGTTTTGGGCTCTGTGGCCACTGGATGCCACTGTTGTTCCACACTGGGCCAGCTAAGAGAAAGGAGTAAGACAGCCTGGATTTTTTTTTTTTTATTTTTATATTTTTTTTTTTTTGGGTGGGGATTCTACCCCCCCTCCCCGCCCTGCNNTCAGAGGGATGGAGCACCTCTGCTGTGAAGACAGGCTGAGAGAGCTGGGGTTGTTCAGCCTGGAGAAGAGAAGGCTCCGGGGAGACCTTAGAGCAGCCTTCCAATATCTGAAGGGAGCTCCAGGAGAGCTGGGGAGGGACTCTTTGTCAGGGAGTGCAGTGACAGGACAAGGGGGAATGGTTTAAATTGGAAGAGGGGAGATTTAGATTAGATCTTAGGAAGAAATTCTTCACTGTGAGGGTGGTGAGGCACTGGAAGAGGTTGCCCAGAGAAGCTGTGGCTGCCCCATCCCTGGAGGGGTTCAAGGCCAGGCTGGATGGGGCTTGGAGCAACCTGGTCTGGTGGGAGGTGTCCCTGCCCAGAGCAGGGGGGTTGGAACTCCATGATCTTTAAGATCCCTTCCAACTCTGACCATTCTATGATTCACCCCCTGGTGTCAATACTGTCATACAAAGTTTGGGGCAAAGCAGGAAAGCTTTAAAAAAAAACCATTAAAATAAATACCCTCCGCCCCTTCGCTGAGGAGGGATGCTCCGTTGGCTGGCTGGGCTGCCCACAGCACAGCACCCGAGCTAACCCCCTCGATTTTTGACCCAGATGCACATCCAGGTCTCAACCTGGATGGTTTTGTCCTCTCCTGCCTGCCTGCAGATGGTCTCAGTGCTGCCAGCTCCCTGCCAGGTGCCGAGGCCCAGCGTGGTGGGGTTCTGTCCCAACTTGAGTACCCAACAAGAGGTGGAGATGGGGGTCTGAATCGGGGAAGAGGGCTGTAAATAGAATCAGGCTCCTTAAAAAAAGAGAAGGACCAGCTCTTTCTCAGCTCAGGGGATCCAGGCAGAGACAAGAAGGGATTTATTTTTCCCCCCTAAAGCAGCAAAAAGCTGAAAGGGGAAGGGCTTTCCCCTGCTTCTCCTGTGGCTGCCAACAGGCGCTACCCTGCAGCTCTTTGGGCTGGGGCCTCCCTGGGCTGGACCAGGCTCAGGAGAGGAGGTCAGGAGGGGATCTTCTACCCTTTTTTGGGGGGAAAACAGTCAACAGGTGAAAGGCCCAGACACCCCTTGGGCTTCACCTCCAAGGGGGATGAGATGTTAGGAGCAGGTGGCAACACCGGCGTGACCACAAGGAGCAGAGCCCACGCTGGAGACACCGGGAGGGCCGCGTGGTCCTCACCTTGCCCAGCTCCCGCAGCTTGTTTCTGGCAGCAGCCACATCCTCCTGCTCGGCGGCGAGCTGCTTCTCCTTCTCTTCCAGCTGGCGTTTCAGGACAGCGACCGGGTCCCCCTTCTGCGTGGCCTGCCAGGGCGAGGTGGCACATCAAATGGGGGGACCACCACCTCCAGACCCCACCACCTCCCCCCCTACACGCGTGGGGATCCTGCCCTTCTGCTCCAGGGGAAGATTCAGCTCTGGTCTCCAAGGCTGACCCCTGGGGCCAGCCTGCCCGAAAACAGGGCACCTTCCCTCCCCTCCGCACTTCCCGAGGCTCGACGGAGCAGCGGGGTGACCACAACGGCGCTGGCAGCCCTACCGTGTGCCAGGTGTCCTGGACGATGCCCGCTTTCTCCGTCAGGATCTCGATGAGCTGCTGGGCCTCCCCCTCGCTGAACACCATGCTGCTGACGGTGGACACAAGCGTCTTGTAGGGCAGGTAGAGGGGCCCGTCCAAGTCCGGGGGTGCTAGGGAGGAGAGAAGGAGGGGTTGGGACCACTCGAGCCCACGGCAGAGCCGAGTAGCATCATCTCAGTTGGCTTCAACCCAACAATTGCCATTTCAAACCAGCGTCCACCCAGATTTCCAACAGTGAAGTCTGATACCTTTCTAATTGAAAGCAATATGAGAAGTGCTGGAGATGACCCTCATCACACACGTGTGCTTCTTGAGCCAGCTGTCACCTCTGCCTGGCTCTACTACTGGTCCCACCACCCTACCGCCATCCTGCATCAACGGAATGATTCACAACCCACAGGAGCTGGGCATGCTTTGCCAAATGCCAGGGAGCAGAGAGGTGTCGGGCATCAGAAGCTGGACCGCACAACCGTGCTGGGGAACATCACCCCATGCAGATGTGCCAGTGATGGAGAGCACAGCAAGGTCATCTCCCGCCTTTCACCAGGCAGGTTTGTTCCAGCTCTGTTGAGGAAACAACACAACTCCAACTCTTCCCCTGCCCCGCTCCTAACCCGGGAAAGCCAAGGAGCATCAGGGACCCCGACGCTGTTGTAGGACCACAGCGCGCATGGTCATGACGGACAGAGGGTGGCGGGCAGTGGTTTAGGAGTTCCTACGCAGTATCTATGGCCTTGCAGGCTTATTTTCCTCTTCTTCCCAGAAGAAAAAGCAGTTTGGACTCCAGTAGCTCCAGAGCCTCTACAGCCATTAACACCAGGGTCTCTTGAACGCAGCACTCAGGCACCCCCCCCCAAGCAGCAAGGTCGGAGAAGAAGGAGGAGGAGGTGCTGCAGGCGTCAGAGCAGAGATAGAGAGGAGCTCATGCTGGAGCAGATTCATCCCGAGGGACTGCAGCCCACGGAAGGTTCCAGGCTGGAGCAGGGAGCAGCAGAGAGGAGCTGGGGACTGACCATAACCCCCGTCCCCCTGTGCCCCTCAGGGAGGGCAGGAAGAGGAGTCGGGAGAGAAGGAGTGAAGTTGAGCCTGGGAAGAAGGGCAGGGGGAGGAGACGGTGTCTTATTTTTTCCTCTGTTTCTCATCTATTTGAGCTGGAAAATTAAATTAGTTTTCCCCAAGTCAAGTCTGTTTTGCCTGTGATCACGGAATCACATGGGGATGGAAGGGACCTCCGGAGATCATCCAGTCCAACCCCCCCTGCCAAAGCAGGTCCACCCAGAGCAGGTTGCACAGGAACGTGTCCAGGTGGGGTTTGAATGCCTCCAGAGAAGGAGACTCCACCACCTCCCTGGGCAGCCTCTTCCAGGGCTCTGCCACCCTCAAAGGAAAGAAGTTCCTCCTCATGTTCAGGTGGAACATCTTCTATTCAAGTTTGTGCCCACTTCCTCCTGTCCTGTGATCGTAACTGCTAAATAATTGCCCTTTCTACATCTTGACCCATGAGCTTCCCCATCGATTTTCTCCCCCGTCCCATCCTGTTGGGGAGGAGGAGTATGAGAGCAGCCAGCCATGGTCAACCCATCACCGCGTAAGAGCGGCAAAGCCCAGGAATGCCCCAGCGGCTCCGGCACGTGCTGTTTGCTCCCAGCTTCTGGTAGATCCATTTGGGATGGCAACGCCAAGGGCACTCGAGCACCCATTTTTATTCTGCCACAGGATAATTTGTTGCTTCTGCCTTTAAGGAGGAGAGACCACGGCTGCCGAAAGGCTGCCCACCATACCTTGGTCAAACTGGAGCCGGCTCCACGGTGCAAATACTGCCCAGAGCCTTCCTCTGAAAAATCCTACAGGAGCACCTAAAACATCACTCTTGGCTTTTAAGCCATGCAGGGTCGGCACTTCATACCCAAAGGAGTGGATGGTCGGAGCAGCCCAAAAAAACCTCCCCAACTTAACAAGTGCTAAGAGTTCATCTCCCATCCATGTTCCCTCAGCTGCTACAGCTTGCATTTGGGGCCGTGTTTTTTCAGTGTTAGAGAAGAGCATCCCCGCGTGCACCAGCTGCCTCCAGTTTCCCCAACCCCATCGCTGCAATACCCTCTGGTAGGGGCACCTCGAACCGTTTCAAACCTCACCCCTACGTGGAGATGGCCTTTAGCAAAATCCTCTCCTCAGAGGGGCAGACACAAGGGGTTTAGCCCAACCTTGGAGACCAGTGGCTGCAAAACGTTCTGCTGAGTAGCGGGTCCTCTTCTCAAACACGGGTGTGGAAACCGCCCGGTTCCGCAGCAGCCTACGTGTGGATGTGCTGGAGAAGACTAGCAAGTAGTGGTGTCTTTTTGTTTGGTTGGGGTTTGTATGGGGTGTTTTTTTTTGTAAAACAAACAAAAAAAAAAACCCAAAACCTACGTGCTCCACGTCACACCTTTTGAGAACACCTGAGAGATTTCTTCCCCAGGCCCACATGGGAACACCACTACAGGTCTGAAAGCACTCGCATTTTTAGTGCCTGTAATTATCACTTAACCAAAAATAAAACCCAAACTGTTCTCGTTGGCGCAACGAGAGGCAAGAATCCAGCAACAGCGGCGTCTCTCCCCTCCCTGCACCTATTTACAATCTGGAAAGTTAAGGACCACCTTCTTTAATCTCTTCCACCTCCAAGTCAATCAAGTGAGGCATGAAAGATGACGGGCAAGCTTTCCTTTCCCGGTGACGCATCCAAAGTCACTTCCCTCTAACCATTCTATGGTAAATGCCCTCCAGCATAAAATGCCTTCAATCCTCTCTACTCCACAGGCTGTTTTTCAACTCCACTGAACCAGAAGGAAACTCTAGCAGTGACCCACCTCCCCGCAGAAGAAGAGAGGGAGAGTTCCTGTGTTCTTTTAATTATCAGGGGTGGAGGGGGAAAACACCTCATCTTGGCTTTCCACCCAGATGTCCAGCACCTTGGCAGATGCCTCCTCTCCCAGGTCAGGCACGTGCACCTCCCGTTCATTCTCAGTGTGCAGACCTGATCAGAAACCGCCAATGCAAGAGGAAATCCAAGAAGAGCCAACATCTGTGTGCTGGACCAAGGAGCTAAGCACCAAGCAGGGGTACTCAATGCAGGAGGCAACACATTACAGAGTGAAAACAAGTCAATAAACTCTTGACTTGACTTCCTCCCAGACAGAACTACAGTCCAGTACAGGCTTTTTCAACCCACCTTCCCCTTGGTGCACATGGTCCATCTCACCAGAGACAGCCTTTCTACAGCTCCCCAGTGTTTCCAGCACTGAAGAAGAATGAAGCGATCTCAGAATGTCATAGCTCTGTTTTAACAGCACCAAGATGCCCTGCTGGCTCACTCGACGGGGTTATATGGAGAGGAATTTGGCCTTACCTGGCTCGCTCTTCTTCTTGGATGCAGCCTTCTTCTTGACTGGTCCATCATGCTTCTGCTCTTCATGGGTTGGAAGAGCTTCGGTTTTCTTGGTGGTAACAGAGGTGACGACTGGAGCAGTTTGCTGCGCGCCAACCGGTGGCACGGCCACCACAGGCACCTCTTTAGGGGTCACCTCCAAGACAGGAGAACTTTTGGGGACACTGACAGGAGGTGAAGCCAACGCCGGGCTGGGAGCAGGCTCTACCTTTGCCACCTTCTTCTCTTTCTTCCTCTTTTCCTTAGGTGATGGAGCAGGTTTCTCCTTTTCCTGGGGGGGCACTGTCACTGCTGCGACTGGGGACTCAACAGTTACAGGCTCAGGCACCACAGCAGGCTCAAGAACCGCATCCTTGGGAGAGTCTGTCACTTCCTGAGTCGACTGCTGCTCCGGGATCTTCCCATTAGGTTTCTCTTCCTTTTTCTTTGCTTTTCCTTTTTTCTCAACAGGTTTCTCTTTCTTCTTTTTCTCTATTTTCTGCTGCTGGGTCTTCTCAAGCTCTTTGCGTTGCTTGGCCAAGGCTTCCTCATAAGACGTCTCCTTCATGGAGAAGGTGGACACCAGGAAGATCCCGATGGCTGATATCACCATAAAACCTCCAAAGACCATAACACCCAGCGTCTGAGGGTCATACACATCCATCCTGCCTTATTCTTCTGTGCCTGCAAGACACCAGAACAACAGTTAGTGGGGGGCGGAGGGGTGGAAACGGAGACGCAACAGCCTCTCTGAGTTTCACATGGACATCTGTGTCTCCAAATGGCACCACGGACTGAAAAGACAAACGCTCAAGATTCACACAACTCTGGGGAGGGCAACCTGCCTACAACCCCCCCCAAGTTTGTGCTCCTCCACTATGTTGCCTACTCACGGTCGTCCAGTTATACAGCAGCAATTAATTTCACTGGCTGAAGCAACCTCCGGAAGAACCAAAGAGGGGGAAGAAAATAAACAGGGGTGCAGTCAGAGACAGCCACGAGCAACAACCCGCTACCCGTCCAACGGGATAGTTTTGCATCACCCCAGGCAATACCTGAAGCCCTGTGGCAGTACAAGAGACTGCTTTCAGACTGTTTGACGCAGGTTGGCCAAGATCTGGGCTCTCCCTGGACCACCTGGCCTTTTCATTGCACCCAGACACACATCCAGGTCTCAACCTGATAAAACATCCCCCTGGAAGGAGAAGGCACACACAGGAGAGCTTTCCCCAGCTTTGCAGCAGCCCTGGCCTTCTCCCTTTGCCACCTGTGCATCTGCCTTGCCAAGGTGAGGAGGACACGTGGTGACCACATCCCGATGGGTAGCTGCTCCCAGCAACGACAGACACCTAGCAACGATGCTGCGTGCACAGACCCCACACAGAAAACCAAGTCACAACCGTTTCCTTGAGAGGCAAATACCCATAAAAGTTAGAGCTAAGTTTAAAAAAAAATAAAAATTTTAAAAAAAAGAAAAAGTATGGTCATTAATTATCTCGTCTCCCCAACAGACGACGGCGGGAAGAAGTGAGACTTGCAAAGGGAGCACTGGATGTGGCAGTTCTCTTTCCACCTCTGCCGGTGGGCAATAGGGTCCTTTCCCACCGCCCCTCTCCTGCCTCAGTTTCTCCACCCCGTCACACGTGGAGCCGCAACGGAGACCGTACTGCCTGGTCTGAGGCGCACGGAGAAAGAAAGATGCTGCCACCTCTACTCTTCCTAATTGCTGATCGAACCCCCATCCCTGGTTTCGAAGCCAGCCTCTTCTCTGCTGTCCCACTCGTGGCTCCGAGGTGGCTGGTGGACCCCCGGATGCTGACGTTGAGGCAGTTCATCTGCCAAGGGGCACTTTCCAGGAGGTGCCAGGCTGCGGTTTCCCACCACTGCGCCTCGAAACGTAATCAGGAGACACGCAGAAAGCCCTCGGCTATCAGAAGCTCCCGTCCCCACGCTTAACTGCAAACATTATCAAACTTCCTCCTTAAGAGGCTGTGGGTTGAGGAGGGAGGGGCTGGAAGGGGGAGGAGGCAAAAATGAGAATAAAACTGAGGAGATCAGCATCTTTTCAAAACCTCAGTGCTTGCAGGGAGAGGCCTCGGAGCCTGGTCCTTTGGAACAGCTGGAGACAGAGAAGGGACAGCCCAACCTGCGGCTCCAAGCTGTTCTTGCAGCAAGGGGGTGACAGCGCGAGGCAAAGTTCCCCTCCAACATCCCCCCCCCCAAAAAAAAGGGGGTGCAGAGCTGGGAGGAGCTGCAAAGAGGCCAGTCTCCCACCGGAGACACCCACCTGCCCCCCAGGGAAGGAGGTTTTTAACCAGCAGCCCCTCCAAGCATCCCGGGGCGAAGCAGGAGAGAGCTGGCAGGCAGGAGGGCCACCAACGCCAGCTGGAACCAGCCTCCCCTGTGGCAGGGCCAACTTTTCTACGCCGGGGGCACCGCTCGAGGTCCCAGCTGATACCGGCGGGCATCCCTATTTCACGGCCGTTTGGGATTTGAACAGCCTCCGCCGGTTCCACCCCAACGCACCTGCGGCCGAGTCACTCCCTTCGGAGCAGGCAGCATCTCCTTGGGATGGTCCCCACCGGGACAGACGGACCATTCCCAACCCGCCAGGGGGGAAAGGGCTGGATTCCCTCTCCCTGGAGGTAAATAAAAAAGGAGGGCTGGCGAACACCTACCCAGGACCTCGTGCCCCGTAGCCCCCAGGAGCTGTTTGAGGGGCAGAACCTGCATTCCTCACCAGGCAACCCCGAGACACCGGTAAAAATAAACCCTTCCCGACCTCACGCCGCCACAGATTCATATTTAGATAAAATTTTACGGCTCCAGCTTAGGGCAAGGGCATCACCAGAGCTTCTGTATCAAGACGGCAAGCAACCCTGACGCTGCTGCTGGCCATGAGGACGTATAGATAATATTCAGCTCAATATTATGGTGCTTTATGCAATATATGGGTGCTTTAAAGGTTGATGGAGTAGCTTGCTGTTCCGTTAAGGCACATTCTTGTCAGTCCTGAACTGTGCACGTCTCTCTGAGGAGAACCTGTTCACAGCCCCTGGTTTAGGTATAGTACAGCTCTTAAAGCCAGCAAAAGTGATCCCTTCGGGGACGCCAGCAAAGCACGTGGACAGCTGTCCAAGTCTCATCTTCTCCCTCACCTTTCAATTAAATATTGACGTGAGGGTCCCTGAAACAAAACAAAACAAAACAAAAGGGAAAAAAAGAAGATAAAGGAAGCAGACACCCTCTACAGATGAACTCCTGGGGAACCTTCTGAATATAAACCGCGGGTCAGAAGAGCGACGTCTGTGTGAGATGTCAGTAAAGCGTATGAACAAGGACCTCATGGAAGCTGTGAGTGGCTCAGTGGGGCGTATCTGACTTTTACGATCCATATTCCACACAAATGCACCCCAACCCCACCAGCTGCTCCTGCCACCTCCAAAAGCCGCTGGACGGAGCCTTCGGAGGATGGGAATGGAGGAAAACCAAAAAAAAAACAAACAACCAAAAACCCCAGAAAAACAACCCCGAATTTCAGGCAGAGAGGCATCCAGCACGCAGAGGATGGATGAGAGAGGACAGAGAGCGGGGCGGTGAGGTGGCTGAGATGGCAGTGCCGGCTGCGAAGCCGCGGTGTCAGAGCCCTCTGCCTGCCCCACAGCTCACCCCAACGCTGCTGAACGCCCCCCCGAACCCCTGTGTTTGAGCCCCACACTCCCTCTGCCCCACAGGCAGCCTCACCCAGCCCCACTGCAGTAAAAGCTGCCTGTACCTTGCCTCCTCTCAGGCTTTACAGCCAGGGTGAGATAAGGATGCAGATTAGCGTCAAAAGTCCTTCCCAGCTCAACAACAACTGAAAATAAACCAAAACCCCCCAAAAAAGAACCCCAACTCAAACAACCCCCTCCAAAATAAAGCCAACACAAGAAAAACTGGCAGCCTGGAGCACTAACCTAGAGGAGCTGTGGATGCAGCAGTCGGAGCTTGTGAAAAGCAGCCGAGATGCTCGCAGGGGCCTCTCGCAAGCTCCCACCGCTGGACCAGAGAGAAACCCTTCCCGCAGAATGACAGAATCTTCCAGGTTGGAAGGGACCTTAAAGATCATCCTGTCCAACCGTCAACCTAATTTTGACAAAAATAAACACCCACACAACAAGCAAAAAGCAGCACCATCACTAAACCATCTCTCCCAGCACCACATCAGCCCGTCTTTTGAACGCCTCCAGGGATGGTGTCTCCACCACGGGCAGGCGTATCCCCAGAGACAACCCGAAAACGAAGAGCCAGAGAGATCCCTTGAGAGAACCTCGGTCCCATCTCAACGCTTGTGCCTCTCGCACGGGGACGGTGCTGGCAGACCCGGGGCTGACTCCCAAGGAGCAAGTTCTACCAGTAGGGTTCCTCCCGCGGTGGAGAGTTGGCACGGACCAGCCCAACAGCTTGTTTTTGGGGGAAGAGCCTATCGCTCCGAGGGTGCGAAGAGGGCGGCAGGCTGTACGCTCAACCGCGCGCGCTTAAATCAAACCAGGCTGGCTTCGGCATTTTGGGGAGAAGGAAAAAAGTCTTCCTTCGGGAACTTCCTGATGCATAAATGCAAGAGGCAACGCGCCCACAGCGTGTGCATCAGGAGCGAAGCTCTGCTTTGGCATTTCCTGACCTCGCCGCCTTCGCACTTCAAAAGGGCTGGAAGTTTGCTCCTGGATTTGCAGAGCGAGACAGAGCTCCCCCCACGCAGGAGAGCGCGTGTCTTGTCCTTCAGCAGGAAAGAATCACAGAATGATAGAATGGTTTGGGTTGGAAGGGACCTTAAAGCTCATCCAGTTCCAACCCCCCTGCCCTGGGCAGGGACACCTCCCACCAGACCAGGTTGCTCCAAGCCCCGTCCAGCCTGGCCTTGAACCCCTCCAGGGATGGGGCAGCCACAGCTTCTCTGGGCAACCTCTTCCAGTGTCTCACCACCCTCACAGCAAAGAATTTCTTCCTGAGATCTAATCTAAATCTCCCCTTTTCCAATTTAAAACTCTTACCCCTCGTCCTGTCGCTCCACTCCCTGATAAAGAGAGTTTTCGGCTTGACAGCCAGGTTTCGGAGAGGCTTGAAGACTTCAGCATCCTCCCCTCTGCACCTTCTGGTCCCCCCCAGGGACTTTGTCCCTGCCATGGTGTTTTTTCAGTCTGATGCCCAGTCTGCTTTGGGAGAGGGTTGTGTGCCTGAGGGGCGCAGGGACACCACCGGCTATCGGAGTCCACGTTGGGAAAAAAACAAGTTCATGTCCAACAGGTGAGCACGTTTACCTGCGTGAAGCTTCTCGAGCAGGCTCCTCCCCTACCCCTCACCCACCCAGAACAGTGGAAATCATCAAACACCTCCATCTGCAAACTCCTTCCCCAAAACAGCCTGTTCAGATAAGGCTTTTCACCACCACCAGAACAGGAATAAGATGAACAACTGGTGTTTCACTTGGCCTTCCCAAGTAAAGGAGCCAGCTAAAGTGCCCCAACTCTTCTGTTCCTGTGGCTTTTCCTCGTTATCCATCAAACTTTCCAACATCCCAGATAACAGCCCGGGCGACCCGACCTTCCTCACCACCCTGCACGTGCAGTTACCTCTGTTTGCCCTGAGCAAAAGTCCAACTCTCCCCGTCCTGGGAGAAACAGTAAAGCTCTGAGCTTTGCTGGTTTTTCAGCACCAAAAAAGCTTCCAGGATGAACCCACCCCTGGACACACGGAGTGACAGCACCGGGGCCACATTCAGCGTCTTGTGGTGGCATCTGCCAGCGACACCCAAGTGTCAAAAACCAGGCGAGAGCCTTCCCACCTCTTCTTCACCTTTCTGCTTCATGAAAACCATGGCAATTCAGTAACCTTGCAACCCGGCCCTTCACCAGCCCTGGTTTAAATCAGCCAGGTCAAGCGTCAGGTGGGCAGGAAGCAAAGGAAGAGCCAGGTTGTGTAAAAACTACTTATTAAACCTTCCTTCTTCACCCAGCCAAAGGAAAATACTCGTTACCTCCTCCTGGACCGGAGAGAGGTGCTGCAGACGGGAAAAGATGCTCTTTGCCGGCGCCGTTCCCCTGCAATCCCAGGCTTGCCCTTTGCCGTGGTGTCAGGGCGGCATCTCAGGTTAGAGCAACGTAGAAGAAGCAGCGATGGGGCATCAGAGGCCAGAGAAAGGGAGAAGTGGGTTCCTGCAGCCGGGCTCTGCGTAGCCCGCAGCAACACCTGCCTGTGAAGCACCTGCAGCTCCCTTTCCTCTGCAGCACCTCCCAGCAGGTTTAAAAAAAAAAAACACACACAAAACCAACAAAAAAAAACCAAACAAAAGAAAAAAAAAACCCAAACAAAAACAAACCCACCCAAACAAATAAAAAGCTCTCCCCGCTCTTCAACACGCACACGCAAGTCAGTGGAGGCTGGTTGACCCAACACGCAAGTTTCCAGGCTGAGATTGCGCCTTTTTTCCAAAAGGCAAAAATATCTCCCGGGTCACAGAATCACATGGGGTTGGAAGGGACCTCTGGAGATCATCCAGTCCAACCCCCCCTGCCAAAGCAGGTCCACCCAGAGCAGGTTGCACAGGAACGTCTCCAGGTGGGGTTTGAATGTCTCCAGAGAAGGAGACTCCACCCCCTCCCTGGGCAGCCTCTTCCAGGGCTCTGCCACCCTCAAAGTGAAGAAGTTCCTCCTCATGTTTAGGTGGAACTTCTCATATTCAAGTTGGTGCCCATTTCCTCTTGTCCTGTCCCTGGGCACCACTGAAAAAAGACCGGCCCCATCCTCTTGACACCCTCCCTTTAAGTATTTATAAGCATTGATCAGATCCCCCCTCAGCCTTCTCTTTTTTAGAAGAGGGGGCGAGAAAGCAGCAGCACCCAAAGGGACCGGCCGCTGGCCGGGGAGGGCACTGCCCACCCTCTGCTTCGAAGAAATAAGGTCTCCCCTCCTTCCCTGGCCAAAAGGCCAGAGACCCCCTCACAAAGCAGGGAGAGGGCAAGGCAGAGGCAACTGGGAGGCCTGACCCTGCTGAGGGATAAAACACCATCACCAGACACTCCTCCCGGCGAGCTCTTTAAGCGCGTTTTCTGCCTTAAAAGTGACTCTGCGTTCCCAGCCTCCCCGTCGGGGTCAGCCCCGGGGGTTACTCCAAGGCGTCCCCAACTCCTCATCCTCCCGGAGGCTTATCTAGCTCCACTTAATTGAACGTGTGTCTCAGCGCTCCATTAGCTCCCGGCAGCGGTGGCAGCAGCAACCGGGCCCTCAGCAGCGCCGCCAGCTCCCTCCCTAAGTTTAAAAAACATAAAAGAAAAAAAA
>VXAK01004101.1:6757-21342 GCA_013399435.1 Arenaria interpres | reverse complement strand
TTATTAGACATTTTTATAACAAACTCAGAAAACATTAATATAAACATAATTCATATTACTATATAAATAAATTCACTCCTCTTTTTTTTTGTGTCTTCAGGCCACCCTTTTACTCTTCCTTCCAAAATCTGTGTAAAACTGATTCTCACTAAATTCAGAAGAGATAGTAATGAAAAGAAAATATATTTTGGCTGAAGTTCTTTTACACTTTGTTTCTGTTACAGTTTTCATGTTGCATCTTTCTCTTAATACTCCAGGTGACTCCTAAAAGCTGTTATCCTTCAGAATAGATATATCTGGAGTCAAAAGAGAAGAAGCAAAAAGAAAGGAAGGAGGGAATGCTCAGTATCTGATAATAGACCTCTTTCCCCTTCTGACATTTCATGCTACTGTAACATTATGCCACTACAAAAAGGAGTACAAAAATTCAATTCTGACCTGTTTTTATAACATTTTCAGGTTATCAAGACAGTGATAACAGAAATTGTTAATAGGAATTTCCAACCAAACAGCCTTGGTGTTCACCACATGTTTAATTAGTTTATGTGTGTAATTAAAACTGATGATGAAGAAGCTGCATGGACCAGGGAAAAACTAGAAGGCAAGTTCCCTAGAAATTCCTGAAAAAATTAAAAGAATCTAGTTTCCATATAAGTGTGTCTCAGAAGCATTTTCCTTCATTTTTCAGGAAAATTTCTATTTTCTAGCAGCTTCATGTTAGTACTAGCTCTTCTTTCAAGTCTATGAAATCCTTCATAAGCTCATTCAGAAATAAAATATGAGAGGTAATTGATAAAGTTAATAGAAGAGAAGGTTAGAACTGGTGAAAAAATGCACTTTTCGCAACAAGCAATGAACCTCTCGAACTTGTAGCCAAAGAACGCAGCAGAGACAGGTACAACAGCAGGTTCAGAAGGACGGCAAACTCACTCATGGACAACAGCTTTAAGAACAGAGTAAAGGGAGTAAATAAAGAGATGTCTCACAGCACTTCTGCTGTAGCTTTTGAAGGTGCTGAGGTAGTAAGAGTGACTACAGTATCAGAATAAAGTGATTTTATTTAAAACCTTTGTTAAGCCTTTCCAGCCTACCTTCCGCCTCCTCCTCCAATGTAAAGAAAATTAAAGACCAGAATTTAGAATGGACAGATAACTCAGGCAACAGCAGATGTGCAAGTTTGACCTCAAGGAGGTCAAATATTTAGATAGTCTTTTGAAAAGGATTTCTATCCATGAGAGCAGTGAAACAACTCTCTAAAATGATGGAAAAAGGTTACTCAAACACTTTGAAATGTTTGTTGACCATTTAATGAAGAGGATTATGTAGCAGACTTACCTGTAGTGCCAGACAAGTCTTTCCAAACTAGCTGATTTCGCTGTCCTCCTCTCATTTTTTTCTACCTTGCAGATCCTCCTGCTTTTCTAGAAAAGAAAAGAGACATCTGTATTTGGCAACATTTATGCAACACATTCAGTGCTGATTAAGTGCCTAGTCCCACTGAAGTCAAAATAACGTAAAATCTCAGATGGGTATACATATTTTCAGGCTCAAGGCTACAGTGATTGTTTTTGCCTGTATGCGGCTATGCAAATTTCTCATTCTATTTATAATGGGAGTCTTAAATTGCTATCCGAATAACTGCATTATTAAAAGCAAACTAACAGTTTAGTCTGAAAGTCAGCCCTCCTCCATTGTTCCGAAATTACTTTAAACCTCTGACTTGCAACAGATTGCAACAAAGGGAAATGAGAGAAGAAATGGTCCTTGTTGCCAATGCTTCTGGCAAAGAAAGACTTCTCCCATAAATGCTTACCCTAGCAGAATCACTCTTAAAATATACTTAGAATTACTTTAGAAACAGAGTTACAGAGGTTTGGGCTATTATGGGTTTAATTGGGGCTAATTTGAAAGCATTGTTAATGCATGGAGAAAACAAAGCAAAAGAGACAACTTACTCATTGTCAATTGTTTACAACTCGAGCCTATGTAACCTTATTAACTGGGTAAACAAAATGCAGATCTAGTTTTTTCCCTCTTCAGGAAAGTAAAAACACAGACATTTAAGAACATATTCTTTATTGTGATTCCCTGTTGTACCTATAGAATTAGATGTGGTGATACCTCTAATAAAAAAAAAACAACACTCTCATTGACAACCACAGACAGCTGTAAATAGGTTTTTTCCTCAAGTAAAAAGTCATTTCCACAATGCTGGACCTGCACTATGGCTGAGCTCTGATAGCAGGGGAGAAATTCGGCTGTAAACTGCCAGGCTGTGTCTTCATCACAAATACTGAGGCAGTGGCAGGCAAACTCAAGTGGAGAGCTTAGGTATTGCCTACAGCACACCTGTGGCAACACGGACCACTGTGGGCACCGCAGAACCCACCTGAGAAGATGATGAAATGGTGTTTACCAGCCAAACACATCAAACTGCTCAGTACATTTTGCAAAGGGTGGCAAGCTCCAAGGAGTAGTAATCAGTAAGATCATTGTCCTCAAAACTGAAGGCAGAGCAGTAGCCTTTACTGCTGCCTTTTCTGCTTAGTGCTTCAGGGAGTGTCACTGCTGAGCCAACAAGTATCATCACGCCAGTCAAGAAGGTCTGCACATCTCCTGGTCTTCTTCTTAGGGGCCAGTCCAAAAGTATCCAGCAAAATGCAACATCTTAACTTTGTCATTAGAAGTAAGCCACTCCTGGCCACCAACATCCATGGTACTGTTTAATACCTTAAATGAAAACCCCTAATTCAGTTCTTCAAACCAGTACTGACTTTCTGGAGATGGATAAAGCCTTAAAAATCACATTTATCACCCCCTCTAGTATTAAATTCAAGGAATAGTTTTTGCTTCTGGTTTTTTATCATGTAAGGAAGAAATTGTACCTAGGAGGTTTGTAACCGTGTTTAATTCCAGCAAGTGCTTAGCAATTGGTGTGCAAAGAAACACTAGCACAGAAAACTCTTGACATTGTCTGAGGGTAGCTCCTTAAATTCCTAGAAAAGCTGGAAGTTAATTAACCTTGATTGTAATACCTCACATGGACTTAATTTTTTGGGTTAGGATGTGCATGATTAAGCCAAAGAAGTTGTTATCTTCACTTACATTTGTCATTATAACCTCAAAGGTAAGAAGCAGTCTTCTTTTAAATTACATTGGAACGCTTAAATTCAATCTAATGTTGGGGTTAAAGGGAAATGGAGGGTGGGGGTTGGAATGGCTTTTACCTAGCAGCCAGGCTTTTAAGAAGATTTCTTAACTGGTCTCTAATGAGTAGTCTCAAAGTGGGAATTACTTGTTTCAGATATTCAGCTGGCAATGAATGCACTAGGCATTGATACCAATGGTGAATAACTAATAGTCCACCTCTGTCAGCATCTTAGTTTAAATCAAGAATCCTTTCATGAAGTGACTTCAGGTTGTTCCCACTTACCATACTTCACTTGACATCTCAGAACCTTCTCCAAGCACATGAACAAGATTTCTTCTGGATCTAGAAGAGGGATTCCATCATCTAATCTAACATTCATTTGATGATATAAAGTCAAGGAAAATTTATTCTCATTACATTTTTATCCATATTTTCTTTTTACAAATTTTGTTTTAAATATGCTTTTTGTATGTTAACAAAGGTTAACTTAGTTCTTAACTAAGGGACTGCAAGCTGTAGGACTTCACAGTTTACAGCTCAAAACCCGGAAGCATTCTAGCCACAAATCTCCTCAGGGTGGGCTGCTCGTAAGGTAAGTTACAACATAAGAGGTTGTCCCAACTGTCAGCTACTTCCATTGATACCAGAAATAAAGAAAGGTTTTTGCCAGGATTAAGACAGAGCAAAGTCCTACCTACAGCCCAGTTTCTCCACTTTTTATACCTTTCTACCCTTTCCCTTTTCTAGCACTGCATGGCTGCAGAACACATTTCTGTAGCCAAGCCTCCCAGCCCACTGTCCTCAGAATGCTCTGTTTCACATGGGACTCTGGTGACCTTGTGTGCAAGTAATTCAGAAGGGACCACAGCCATAAGCCCATTTCTGACGTGCTAAGGATCTGTGCAGCCACCTGAGCCGCCAGCAAGGCTTGAGGTGCAGCTTCAACAGCAGAGCATGTGAAGGACGCAGCTGCTTGTTCAGCAGCAGCTGCAGAAGCAATAGATATGGAAGGAGCCAGTCAAGCTGCAAAAGAAGCTTCTGTTGTTTTAGTAGAAATTTGCAAGCTGATCTTTTCCTGTTTAGTGAGATGCATGAGTAGTGGTATGGAAAAAGAATATAGAGGGCATGGGAAAGAAGTAACTTGAAAATCTCAAGACGTATTCCATGTTCTGTATGTCTATATAATCTAAAAACCCTCATCCTTTTAAACCTTACTCCTAAATAAAGGGTACAGACTGTGTTTCCCTTTCTGAGCTGAGAAAACAATGCTTTACAGTAAGTTACAGACATTATCCAGAAAGGTAAGACAACTTTAAGTGTAACATCTTGAGGCATATTCTTCCATTTCCTAAACCCAAAGACCCCCCAGTAAACCCAGAAATTTAAGGAGTCTGGAAGTTTTACTTATCTCTGTAGAACAACTGAGGTACTGTTATCCTTCAGTTCCTTGTATTTACAAAAACAAAACAACAACAACAACAACAAAAAACCACAATAAAAATAACAAAAAAACCAACAACAAATAAAAGGTCAACCAACAACAAAAAGGGCAGTTTAGAGTTACAAGAAAAATTCATCATTCCAAAATGTGTTGTAGCTTTGTTTCCAGTTTCAGTCCACTCCTCTCAGGAAACAAAGTCAAAGCCAGATGACTATGTTAGCAGAAGATTTTATATCAGTTGATATAGTGGTTTTATTTATTTATTTTTAATTAAAAAAATTGAACATTTTCTTCATGGTCATTCTTATAAAAAAACTTCTATCCATTGGGACAGATTAATGTGTAATCTTGGTTTAAGGATATTTCTAGATTACATTGTTGTACAGTTTAAATGCAAATGAATAATTCAAATCACTAATTTACCCAAACATACAGTCAAATCAAAATCCACAAATAAATTTTCCTTATTCCCTCAATAGCCTGTGTATTTTATTCTTTACTTCTTGTTGAGACACTTTTTCTTCAAAGCCAAAAGATGTTTACGTATCGGTCGTATTACAATGTGTTCAAGTTAACCAAACACAACCTCAGGTATCAGTAATTCGAGAGAAAATGAAATCTGTCGAACTCCCAGTGGCAATTCAGAGTATAAGGATCTCATTCAAATTTATCACCCTTACTAGGGAATAAGCAGATGACCAAACACATCCAGAATACACCCAAGGTGACTTTTTCATATGTGGAAGGGCAATTTAGTTTGTCTTCCGTTTTTATGAATTGCAAGCATAGACGTATTTGCATAAAAATATGTGGACATTTTAAAGCAATTAATTAAGCATGCAATTTACATGAAAATAATTTATTGGTGGACATTATCTAGGCATCCAAAATGCACATGCAGTTTCTGTGCCTTCTAATTTGTGGACATCATTTATTTTGATTGTGCAATTAGGAAAGTAGATTAATTAATTTCTGTCTTACTACAAGAAGCAAGGCAAATTCAGCAGCCAAGATGTCAAAGTTATCAAGAAAGAAGCAAAAGCAGCACACACAGTGAAAAGAAAACCTCCAGGCAAATAAAGCTTCTACATACCAAAATAGAGAAAATAAGAATCCTGTAGTTAGGGAGCAAAAGCTAGGCTAAAACATGTCACTTAAAGTCTCACTGTAGGAGAAAATACAGCTATGCCAAATCTCAGAAACAAGAATGTAAAAATAAAGAAGGAAATATCATCTAGCTCAGAGGAACTTAATGGTCTCCCTGGTTCAGAAATGTTTTATGCGGTTCTCATTAGAGCTCATTGGAACATTTACAGCTAAATACATTTTCATTAAAATAGGTGTTTCACAGAAGCTGGAACATTTTACAGAGGTATATTGATTTCAACACAGTTTTTAGCTAAAGAAAGAGTAACAGACCATCAAAATAAAAACCATAACTTTTTCATTCAAAAGACAAACTTTTCAGTGCAGCACTATATAGGAAAAAAAAAAAAAAAAGTAAAAGTCTTAGTTTAGCCCCAGTGCATAAATTAAAACTAACTGGAAGCTCTGAAAAGTTGCTGAAAACAAAAGAGTAATCCTTCAACCCAGTCTGATATACCCATTGATTCTCTTCCCTGCCATGAAAACAATTTGCATTCCAGCTCAGCTGATGAGGCACACACCAATACCCAGCAGCATTGCTGACAATCCCTCAGATTTATCTTCAACTCCCCTTTTATAGACCTGCTGTAAGGATTGTGTCAGACTTATGAACCATAGGAAAAGACGTATTTGCATGAATTGCATAGTCACTTTTGAAAGAACTTATCACATTGTTCAAAATACGTAGCTGAAGAGTGAATGAGTACAAGCTACATATCCTTGAGTCCTAAAATATGCAGATTCTTCAAATGTAAAAGACCTAGGCATATGCTTTAACAAGACTATTCACTTTCCCAAGCTCATGCACATATTTCAGTCAACAGGTCACAGTTACTCACAGCAGCGGTAGCTTGTATAGTAAAGATTCAGAGGGCATAAGATGTTTTTTTTGAAATGCTTAAAGATTAAGATCTTTAAGAAAATATTCTCTATACTGATTCAGTGTGAGTAGATGACCTCTACATAGATATGTCCTGTAAGAGCTGCACAGAAAGCTTGCCTCCTTCCCTTCTAAGCCCTAGCACCCTTTTGCCAAAGTGATTTTCTTTCATGCTTAACTGTTAACTCTTCTGTCAGTACCTCCTGCATGGTAATCCCTCATAGCCTTTGGAGGCTGAATAACACCCCTTCTTAAACACAAGGATCACTACTTGGCACAATATTATAAAAGGTAATACAAAGCAATGAAATGTCATGTCATAATAAAGGGTGCTGTTGTTATACCTGTTATGCTAAAAATGTATTTTAAGAGGCTGGTTTTGACATTAAATGACCTAACAAGGGAAAATATCTCATAACAAGAATAGAATTTTGCTAATTTGAATATCATTATGCTTAAATTGAGATACGTGTATCCATATTAAAAAGAAACAAAACTTGCCTTTTCATGACTAGTCAAGCAGCTGTCTTCCTGAGCACTAAGCAGGAGATAAACAGCTAAATAAAGATTTTAGGACCTTTGGAAATACCAGGGACAGTCTTTGATATACACAGCCCTTTTTAGGGTTTATAGAAGTATAGAGGGAAACAAAGATGGCTCAGATCTGCCCTGCCTGCCCCGCCTGGGATGACCAAACACAAGGCAGCCTGAGTTCAGAAGTTGTATCTCTGCACTAGCTTTATACTGTAATCAGACCAATTCATCCTGTTCTGAGAACGTTTTATTAGCCGCCAAGAAGGGAACTTCTCTAATATAATGATAGAACTTACACATCAGAGATATCTGAGGTGCAGCTCATTCGGATCATAGGGAATTAGGTAATGCACTTGCCTGCACCCACCCACACGACCAGAGTTTTCTATACACTGTTGCAGCTCAAGTGAGTCATATGCATGTTTTGCAACTCAGAAGGCAATTGTACCTTGAATCTGCTTTAGTACAGTCAGATCTCTTGTTTTGTATGAGAAATATTAATGTCCTGCAAGTAATCCTGCCAGTGTGGTTAGCACTTCAGAAAGTCTTAAGAATACCTTAAATAGCACTGACACTCTCTGTTTTCTTTATGTTTAGAACAGCTCCTTTCTCAAAGCCCACTCTGCATGCTGACTAATGACTAAAACCCACATTGCTTGGAAAATTTGGCCTTTACAGGAAGATTCAAAACCTACAACAGCACATTTAATCTGAAAACCTAGACAGTTGACAATGGACAGATTCTATATGGGCTGCTTTGCCTTCAGCTGTTGGCTGGATCTTGGCAAATGTTTAACAGCATAAAGTAAGCCCATAAACAAAGGTAAACCTAATATCTACATAAAATTAAAGGAGTAACTGACAGGCAGGGTGACTCAAACTGGCATGTGCCCAAGGGGGTAGCTTTGTGATCTGTATACTGAATACTGCCAAGCAATCTTTAGTGACTTACGGTAGGACAGTTTGGGTTCTGCTGCTGGAGTGGTGCAGTACAGCACTCCCCCATTCCCTATTCCATGACAAGATTTGAGTTCAGTGCTGCACAAAATAGAAAGATGCCAATTACCAAATCAAACTCTGAAATGCCTGGTGGTAAGTGAGCCAATGTTAGCCTTTTAAGAACCACAGCACGAGCTAATTGTCTAATTTGGTGCATCTAGAATAGGAGTGACTCATAGAGTCACCCTCTTCTTCCAAAAGTATCTGGTCCTATGAATTACATGGAGGTCTATCCCAGTGGAAACCATCAACACAGTTCTCCTCTGTCTTCTTCCTGTCCATTTATGGGCACAATGAAGATGTGGCTTTGCAACATAAACACAGGACGTACTCAATGCAAAGAAGAAACGAAAGTTTTCCTTCTGTTCCTTTTGAATCTTGCACAATCATCTAGGCATTTAGCATACAGATCTCATTTGTTAAGGTAAATATACTGACTATATTTTCAAGTTAATTCCAGCTCCACTGAGATAATCTTAGCACCGCAAATGAACCTTAGTTGAAGTCCTAACTACTTGTACCATTCTTTTGCATCCTGCAGGCACTATACCATAGCTTTGCTTTTCAGATTTGATTTTGTAGCTGATCCTTATTTATGCCCAGCAACAGGAAACACAACACTCATACTTATCATGTGAAATGTGTAGCTGGCACCTTAAAGGCCTACAATATCTTGTGGGACAAACATTGCTCAACCCAATAAACCTGGAGCTCCCCCACCCATATGCTGAAGAAAACTAACACTCAGAATCCAGAAAGTTATTAAAATCCAAACTAAGCTAGAGAGAGGGAAGGAATACTTGAGAGATAAAGTTACCATTCGAACTTCAAAACTGAAATCCAGTGTGTAGTCTAAATTAAACATCAGAATTGGCATTCCAGCTTGTATACGCAAGTGAGCTAAAAAGATAGTATGGGAGTGTTCAACAAAAAGAAAACCCATGTTCATATTTCACCAGAGACAAGTTTGTCAATAAGAAAAGCAAATTTTAATGCAGAGAAATAGTGTCCATGTCTTTCCGCTGAAGAGAAAAAGAGGAGGAGTGGAGGTGAATAAACATAAGAAGCAGAAAATTTAGCATAGCACAACCATGAAAATTAATACTGGAAGCAAAAAGGATCTGAAGAAATACTGATAAGGCCCAAGAGGAAGAGTTATAATACTGTATATGGTGGAGGAGAAAATGAGTGGAGTAACTATAATATAGAGAGAGCGAAACTGGTAAATCCTACAATCTTTGTTTGCCACAGGATCAAGGAATAGATCATTTAGGATTCCCTCAAGAGAATGCTGACATTAAAAGACACACAGACAGAAAAGCAATCTGTAGGAAGTTACATGGGTTTTCAACATGAAAGGGATTCTTTGTACAAGATTTTGTACGTAACATGGGGCAATTTCACAGGGAAAAAAATTAAGTGCAAAAACAGTAACTTAAATTGTTCATTAAATATAAATCTAAAGTTGGTGTGGAAGAAGTATGAATTGTGGGCCTGTTCCCCTCAGTATGTTATACAAAACCTGAAAAATGTCACAATGATCCAGGCCTGACAGAAAGGAGGTCTCTCTTCCAAGACTGCAGAGAAACAAGGGAATGATACAAAGTGGGTTCTGCAGCTCCAGGAAATTGAAAATAAGGTCTACCAGCATGGGACCAGTTTGGCTGGCTAGGGTAATGTAGTGCCAGCCATCCGTGGTGAATTAGAAAGATTTCACACCAAGACACCCCACATTTCTCACAGTAGAGAAATTTCCCTGGTGACCCAAATCTTCTCTATGTACCATCTGTACCTGTGTTGAGAACTTTTACTACAAGATAAATAATTTATTTGGCGTCAAGTGGTTTTTGCTGGGTGGAGGGACATAGAATCATAGAATTGTCCAGGCCGGAAGGGACCTCCAAAGGTCATCTAGTCCGACCTCCCCACAGTCATGAGGGACACCCCCAACTAGACCAGGTTGTCCAGGGCCTCATCGAGCCTCACCTTGAATATCTCCAGGGATGGGGTCTCAACCACCTCCCTGGGCAACCTGTTCCAATGCTCCACCCCCCTCACAGTAAAGAACTTTCTCCTAAAAGACTTTTTTCTACAAAGTCTAAAAATTATCAACTCCCAATGAACTTTACTTAAGTATAAGATTGCTGAGTAAATTATGTTTATAAATACTAGTTCTCTGATTATGAATGAATGGGTACCGCTATGTTTAAAGTCAAAACTATTCTGCCGTTGTGGAGATGGAATGGGGAAATTTATAAATCATAGGCAGCTGACTGTTGACACTGCTTTTCTGTGGAGAGTGGAAGGAAGGAAGTGCGATCTGGAGTCCATACGCTTCAGAGGTAGAAAATCTCAAAAGTCCATTTCTACAGTAATGCAGAAGTGCTATCATCTCAGCTGTGAAGACATAGAGTTTAACACTCAGCACACTATCTTGTTCAATTGTAAGGAAGAAACCAAGCTCAGTGAGGCATTTTGCAGGTCAGAATTCGAGAACAACTACAAAATAGCAAAAAAATCGAATGCGCAATAAGGGCACTTTATACTTTTTGTACACTTTTACAGGAAAGTAAAACATGAATCCAGTAGGGCTAGAGGTGGAAGATGTGTGCTGGCCTCAGAAAATGCAGCCTCCTAACCTTATGTATTTGAGTCTTTTTCTTTCGTATTTTTTACTAGACAGGAACAAAATCCAGTTTCTTCAGATGGGCTTAGATACAAATTCATTCAATTTATTAAATTCTGCTGCATTGCAGAAAAAAAAAAAGTTACTTTACTGTATTATATTTTCTCTAACTTGGAGTAATGGAAGTATTAATAGCATACTCAAAAATACTTAAATTGCTTTTCTACAAGAAAGACTATGGTTCATCCTGTGCAGTTTTAATATATTTATTTCTAATATATTCTTATTAGAGTTTAGGCATAGGAATTATGGCTCATGATCAATAACTAGTTAATGGTACATTTCTGTGTTTAAAATGGATAGTGCTAGGCACATATATTCAGCTTATAATTGGTGCTTCCCACATACAGCTTTCTATATAGCCTTTCTTGCCTATTTTTCATCACTCTGCTATTCAGTTTCTTGCTTGCATGCATTATCATGTGCATGCATATAAACAGGCTCAGCTGGTTAGAAGGCTCCTAAACATGAACATTTTCAAACTACTTCAAAATGATAGCATTTTAAAACATTATCAAGATGTCAGGAGAGGCATTTATGTTCTTTATTAAATACATTTCCTTTCTGTTTTATTATACGATATCTTAGCATAGTGATCAAAGCCAGTTGTGATGGGGTCTAGCAAGTCAGAGTATGAGCAACTTGCCAAAATTCTACAGTCCTTAGAAGTGGATTAATTGCTCAATTTTTCCATTGTGGTCTCGCTTTATAGATGGGAATTTGAGGGAAATTAACTTGCCCAGAACCACACAAGAAGTGTGTGATAGAACCAAGGACTGAACACACTGACTGTTCCTTCTTCTGCCCCATTGTGTTACTGTCTTCCTCTACTTTGATGTCTCCATTAGAAGTAACAACTGGAAAGGTCTCTGCTGCACAGATTTGGCTTTTCCCTCCTTCTAAGTTGAGGATCTCGTATATACTACTTATTGGATCAGGTCTTTGGTGAAGAAAGTCAAGGAGCAGCTCCTCTGTAGCGGATATCTACAGAACTTATTTGAGACTCAGAAACAATTTATTTTTCTTTCACTTTCTCTGCTTATAAGTTGTTTATAAGATGTTTGGGGTTTAAATTCATAAAAACCTATAAAGCCTTTCAAAATGAACAATGTCAAAGGAATGTAAGTAGCATTTGGTTTGGTTTTTTTCTTTTTTTTGTCATATCTTTCATTCATGCATAAAGTCTCCAGTGTTTTTTCAGTGTCAGATTCTAAGTAAATGAGTAAGCCCAAAAAAAGACATTTTCTTGGTCATTTCCTTAAGAAATCATGACTTATCACTTCCCTGGCAATGTTCACCAGAGATTTCAAGAGGGCAGGATTAGGTTACCTTGGTAGATGCCTTAACAGTGAAGCAGACAAGAGACAGGTCTTAACAGGACTAAACTGGAGATTAAATGACATAGTCACACAAAAATGAATTGTTTCCTCCTGTTATGCCCAATTGCAGTAGGCAATCATGACATGAACTGCAGTAGCTGCAATCTTCATCCTCAGACATTACATTTTCAAATAATCAACTCTCTCTTCATGAAGTAGTTAGTGTCAGGGTATTTGTTTCTCCACACTTATCAATGAAAGAACTAAACCACACTGACCTATTCTTGTATACTCCAGTTCTTTCACAGCTACATACAGAAAGTTTGTCTTCTCTCATCCACACCCAGAATAATTTTAAGTAATCAGCTGAGAAGAAAAAAATAAAGGTTTTTCTTCTCCCTTTGCTTCACATGAAGGACAAACCCTTCCTGAGTGAGGAGACGAACTGTTGAGCTGAGTGGACCAAATACATTTTGAGTACACATTCTGTCATGAAATGCAGATGAAGTAAACAGGTTAAAGGAGGTCTCCTGGCTTCAGAGTCCTGATAGGAAGACTTGCGGTATGTTTTCTAGGGGTATATGAATATTCAGTTTTGACTTCCAAGGTAATTCACATTGGGAAGAATGTCAGTGGTGGGGGAACAGCAAAGAAGGTCTTTTCAGCATTTAATTTTTTCCTTATTCTTTTTTTTAATTACACAATTCACAAGGAATTCAGAAATTGAGCTCTGCTTTGGATGAAAATTATATTCACAAACTTGTTTTTAATTATCCAACTACAAACAGAAGTGAACGAGTTTACTGCATTTAACCTAGTGCTACACTGCAAAGGAAATTTTGGCATGGTCTTCGCCCACATGTTAATGTTGCTACAGTGACAGGTATGGGCACTGCCATTATGCTGAATCTGCAAGGGTGGAGTTTTTTATTTTATTTAATAAGTGAAGAATACTATTTTATGCTTTTGATTGCTATGCTTTACTCTGTTGCAAATTCTTCACAGGGAAGAAGTTTTGCAACAGGTGAGCTTGCTTTCTACTTCTTTCTTTTTTTTACCAGTCCTTTTGAGCACAGCAACACCCTTGAAGGCAGACACAAATGTTGAGCTGAATTATTCGGAAAGGGCATAATGCCTATTCACTGTTTTCAGCCACTGCTATTTGTGAGCAGGTAGCCATACTGCTGAACAAACAAGGTACTCTAGGAAAATAATCTGCTCCTACAGTATTTTTCCTTTTCCACTCAATGTTTATTTGAGTCTATGTATGCCTCTGAAAGACAAGAGACAAAAGATTTAATTTCATTCTATAAATAACATCCTTTTCACGAGGAACTCAATCCTAAAAACTAATCCTAAAAAATATTTGGAACCCCGTCCAAGGTAGCAAACAAAAGAGAATGGTGAGGAAGGAAATGTTTTTCAGTGTATGGTTATCCCACAGCAGTAACGAATTAGCTTAAACCTCTGCCTGGCAGCAGTTCTGAGGTCCTCCATAATATATATCTAGAAGATGGTTTCCAATTTCCTTTTATTTGAGTCTGTATATCAAAGGCCACACCTGAGTGACTTTTATAATTAAGATCTCTGAAACTCTGATTCATGTTGATCTTTCAGCCTCAGACCTTTCATGCTCCATAATTTCTTTCCTAAAATATGGCTCCTAGAATTGAACATGTAGGTTCCAGTTATGTTTCCCCTAATGCTCAACATTAACCAATTTATAATCTCAACTCCTCTGAGTCTCTTTTTACTCCTGCCAAAGATTATTCAAATAGCTTTGGTGTATTATTTATGATTAACCCTGCTTACCAAGGTGATATTTTTTTTTTTCTCCCTTCAATTCATGCATTTGTTAGGGTCTTTATTCTTAAGCCTACCAGCATAACTTTCATCTTCAGTCAAGTGGATGACCCAAATCAGCTCAGATCTACCTTTTTTTGCTGCTTTATTCCTACCTTTTTTGCAACCAATCTGACTTTCTGTTAGCACAAAGTATTTTTTCTTCTTCACTTAGCTATTAGTAAGATTAATTTCTATACTGTATATGTTGCATGTGTCTATATCAGCAATGACACTAGTCAGATTCACTTCACAGAATTTGCAAAAAATATTTTAGTCAAATAAAAGTTTGTGAAGCTAAAAAAAAATAAAATCTGATGTAGTCTTCCTCTAAGAGAAGAAACTCTTGACACAAGACATGTGGCCAAAAAGGGATCAGTGGCCCAACATCATGTGAAAATGGATATTCAAAAGTTATAAGATCTTTTAAAAAAAAGTTGAAGGCAGATAAATAGCAGTGAAGTTAGAGGACACTACCTCTACAGAAGTCCCAAAGAAAGCAAGAGAAGAAGGACGTGTTTTTTCAGCAAGATCATGAACCGAAATAGCCCTGTGTGTAGCTCACATCTGTGTGGCCCTTTGTTGGG
>VXAK01004085.1:0-15266 GCA_013399435.1 Arenaria interpres | reverse complement strand
TTTTTTCAAATAACCCTGCAACACATGCTTGGTTTAATAAAGTTATGATAGAAATGGTACAGAAGAGTATATCTTGCTTCTAGTGTTATCAACAGTGCTAGTTTTGATCAACAGTGTATGATCAACTTGTGTCGTGTGATCAACAATTTCCCAGAACAGGGAAATCAGAAATCAGGAATCAGAAATCTGAGATTAACTGATAGATCACTCCCTGTCTGGATTTCTGTATCAATTTTCTAAAGAGATAGGCTTACCCTGGAAGCATGGAGTAAGATGGAGAAAGACTCTTCGAAGATGGAGAAAGACCTCCATGCCAAACTAAAACCCCAGACTGTATCATCAATGAGGCAGCAAGATTCCTTCTGATAACAAAGAGAGCTGTAGTTAGATGATATAATCCTTCATGGTGAGCCCTCTTCTTTCCCCTCTTCCCCCTCCTGGCTCCTCAGATGTCTGTAAGACACCAAGAGGTATCTAAAATTCCGAAATTCTAGTACAGGAGCACTTGCATCTCTAACCAAAGTTTTTCTTTAACATGCCTCATTACACAACTAGGGCTGCACAAATAATTGATTTTTCACTTCAGTGAGAGAACTGAAAAACTGGGGAGAATAATTCTTCCAGGGAATCATGAAACAATTTTTTTATTGCTTAAAAAAAGAAAAGACAGTCTCCTTTCAGGTATAATAAAATGTTTCATTCTCCAGTTCTTGAACCATCCTATCTCACTTCTGGATTGCTTTTACTCTATCTTATATTAAAACAAACCTAGCTGTAAAATGAACTGCAACTCAGAAATAAAACATCCAACTGTTTTGTTAGGAAAACGCAAAAATGAAATATTTCAACTTCTTTATAATGTCTCCTCACTTTACAGCCAATTATATTTACAGAAGTTGGCACAGCTTCACAAGTATTTGCCTCAAAACTGCATTTTTCAGCAGTATATTTTTATATTAATGCTTTTTCTTTGCTCTTTACAACTTCCTTTCTCTAGACATTGCAAATTTTTCTGCTTTTCCTGATTGCTTGGATTTTTTTCTTCATTGTACTATTGGCTTTCCAAGAGCTATTTAAACCTCCTGATATTTGATCAAAATGATAGAGAACAACTCTTTCCTGATACTTTTCCACTACTGTTACTATTACTCCTGCTCCTGACCTTGTGTTTATTGCCTGCTTCGTGGGTTTTTTCAATGCCTCAACCACTTTCCCCATTTTCCACAATACCATGATCCCCTCTCCATCTATCCCACATTTTCTCTTGCCTTTACTCTTCATTTTTACAGCTTCTCCTCCAAGAACTCCACTGCAGCAAGTCTTAACAAACCCAGATTCAGGTCTCAATAGTGTTCTTGGTCTCCTTTGCAAACCTGGACACGACTCAGCCTTTCTGTGTTTCGGTTACCAACCAGTAAAACGGGGACAATAGAGTTGTCCTGGCACCACAGTTGTTTCCAGAGAAATCAAGACTGTGGAGAGACTGTACAACAGAGCTGCCACGCACACCTGGGTCATGTCTCATGCACCATCCAAACCCTGAGTATTTGCTGCATACATAGTACCTTTGCGCTACTGCCTCCTGAGCTGTAGGCACTAAAGGTATATGCTGTTCTGTAGGTACTTAAGGTGTATTTAATAATTTATATTACCTTCTCTTCAAAACAAAACTTAAATGAATTTGTCCATTGTAATTGTACATAAAACCAGGCCAAATCCTGTGGTGCCTGCTGGCTCCTTTCACTGGCAAAACTCCCATGAATAGCAATAGGGAGAATGATAAAATAAAGATCTCACTTGGATTTCACACACAGAGAATAAACTAGAATGCAAATATATTCAGAATAAAATTAGTACTGTTGACAGATGGTGACCGTCTTTTCGTCTGAGCAGGTGCTACGCAAACTTCCCTTCACAGATCTGCCAGTTCACCTGCTCCTGACCTGCAGTTCCTCTCCTATTCGAATCCTGCTCCTCTCCCAGGCAGCAACTCCTGGCCATGCCAAATTGCCTGGTGGTTTTGTGATATGCACAAATGGGGACCGGGATGAGACCACCCAACTTGCTTTCATTTGCAGGCTAAGCCAGGATGTAAGGCTGAGTCTCCAGAAGAAGAAAGACTATGGTACTAACCCACTGTGCCACTTAGCCTCCACAGTGCAAAAGAGCTATTCAGATGCTGCCAATGCTTCATTTTCAGATGTTCTGTGGCTCTGTAACAATCAGCCTCCTAAAAACTGCTAAGCGTTTCCCAGCAATGACAGCCAAATTTTTTTTCTCACTGGATTATGCTGCCATCGTGTGGCAAACGTTTCTCACAAGTAACTTTTCCCTTCAATTTAAAAAATAAAGTTAAATCCTCTGATGAACAGTTGAGCACAACACCTAACATTTGCTTCAGCTGCAGAAGGCTGTTGTTGTTATTATTATTATCCAATTTAACCACATAAAGAATATACTCATTCATCTTGTCCTCTGTTCAGCAGAGCCTTAAAGACGTTCAGCTGTGAATGCCTTCGTTCTTACTTTGATTCTTCAATGTGTGTGTTCATTTGTCTGTAGTTTATCTGAGCATCTCTCAGGCAAGACAAAGGTGTCTTGGTGAAAATGTGTGCCACCGTTCCTGAAACAGTTTTTCAGATATTGGGGAATGGTGGTGTATGGGCTAATTTGCTAACACTAATTGATAACACAAAGGAGTTTCACACAGTTATTAATCTTTCTTCCAGTATCAGTTGTTTCTCTTTGAAGGAGCTTTCTCTTGGTAATCTCATGTCCCCCAAGGAACTACAAAAATGCTAGATTTTCACACTTGGACTCTATCCCTGCCAGCCCTTGTGCGTATCGATGCATACAGAGAGTACGCTGACACAATGTGTTTTGAAGGGACTTGAGAGTCAGGCCAAATGTTAGTCTTTCTACAGGTATCCTTGATTAACATCTAACCAAAAAAGTTTCATCAGCTGTGATGAAACTGTGTCAGCTGTGGGCAAAGAGCATTTGGTATATCTGATTAAGAGAAGAACATATAAAACTCTTAAAGTATCCTTTCTCCTTAGACAGAGCCTGGTCCTGGCCAGTTCCTGAACTCAACTGCACTCTCCTGCCACCAAGTTGCAGAGCTTCTCAGAGTACAAACAAAGCATGAGCACTGCACTTTTCTTCTTTGTGTTTCCTCCTGGTTGTCTGATGACTTGCCTCAAAATCTCTGAACTACTTCAGAATTCAGACAAGTAAGGTGAAATCTTCTAGGGCCACATCCACCAGCAATACAGCTGCTCTCTGCTGCATGAAGCAAAGGCTACGTGGCATCTGGCCAGGGCCTGAGCTTTTCATTTGCAAACCAGCAGTACTGCTGACTCTTGTAGTACTAAGTATTGTATTGCAAACTCCTAGAGTCAGAACTAGGAGAATTTTGCTTAAACTATCTTAAAATACGCTTCCAGCCCTCATCACTGTCTAAAAACATGATGTGACGTAAAGGTCCAGAAAGAAAAGAAAAAGAGCTCCAAATTAATATTTTAAAATCAGCCTTAAAAGGGCCCAACTCATGATTTTGAACATTTGATATCTGTAATACTGAATCCTATGTCTGTAATACTGAATCCTTCTAAAATAACATCCCTCAAAAGCTGCTCCAGCAAATATTGACCTTCCTGTCAATTAGTTTTTTGTCAAGCTGCACTAGCACTTCCTCAGTTTAGCAACGACCAACCACCATGGAACTCCATGACTACCAAAAAGTGCATCATCTGCTAAAAATATAGAAAAGAACTCTGCTATTTCAGAGCTGTAATCAATAAACTACAGAGTCAAGCTTTGCTTCTTTCTTCTTTCCTTTCAATTCAGGACTTTTCACAGTATATTTTAGTCTGGTAGGTAAAGCACTCTCCAGATATAAACGCAGCTATGAGCACAAAAGAGGCGGTATTTTAAGGATAAAAAGGTGCTGGGGGAGATACTGGGACCACGGAGAACCAATCCTGGCTTCCTGCCATGGTAAGATAATAACATAAACCCACTCATCACATGGACAAACATAGGGTATTGCGAAGGAGCTGACGTAGTTTCTACAAAGAGAAGAGCTGCCTCATGCACCTGCTGGACTTCTGTAAGTGCACTAGTAAGGAAACCCATGGATGCAATATATTTGGATTTTCAAAAAGCCATTGACAATGTCCTACACCAAAGGTTAATACAGAAATGAAGGTGCCATGGACTGGAGGATAGACCTTTATGAACTTTAAACTTGTTAGAAGATAAGAAACAAATGATAGAGCTTAACTAACAATTGCCAGAACAAAGAAGTGTCCAAAGTGTGTCCTACCAGAAACTGGTTCTGGTAATAGTTTCATTGAACTTCTTTATCAATCCCATGGAGAATGAAGTTTGCAGTGAAATCTCTTTAAGTGTGCAGATGACATTATGCTCTTTCAAGTAGTTGAATTCCTTGCCAATGGCACCAAATTCCAGGATGAGCCCACAAAATTGAACAGGTGAAAGGCTGCCAGTAAGCTTGCCTTTAGACAAATATAATGTAGTACGCCTACGGGAAAAAAAACCAAACCTAAACCATGTCTACATGATGCTGAACTCAAAACTGGCAGTTATGAGCCAAGAAAAGGGTCTGAGTTGTCGCTAACAGTTTCCTGAAATAATTGGATCAATGCAGTGGCCAAAAAAGGCAGCAAGATGCTGGGTGTCATCAGCAAAGATGATCAGAACAAGAAGAACAGAGGACATAATTTTGCTGCTGCTGCTGCTGCTGCTGCTATGTAAAGGCCTCGGTGCAGCCACACCTCAAGTCTTATAGGCAATCCATGTCTGTGTATTTCAAGGAGGATGTACCGGAATTAAGAGAGGTACATAGAAATGAGTGTGGAAATTAAACAGCTACCTTATGATGTGATACAAAAAGGCTGGGACACCTTACTTGGAGAGGTTTTGTGATGAAGAGTAACAAAATCAAGATGGCAGTGGATAAGGTAAATGTAGGACTGCTATTCACCATATCCAAGACCACTAGACACAGGGGGAACTTGATGACACTACTGGGACAGTATTTGAAAACAGAAAGTTTAAACTAGTTAAAAGAGAGTATGGCTTTACAAAGCCAATAGTGAACTTTGGAACTTGGTTGTCACAGGACATGCAGGCAGGCAGTATCACTGTGTAGACAACAGTATCAGCAGGTTCAAAAAGTGATTATATACATTTATTAAGAGGCCTAAAAGCAGACAACAAAAGGAATAAGGAAGGAAAAACCCTCCAGCATCCTTACTACAAAAATTTGGAAGTTAAGGAAGTTACCCTCAAAAGTGTCCAGCTCATGTGCTTTCACTAAGCAGTGTCTCTGCTGAAAGGCAGTGAGAAATACTGATTTTAACAGAACTTTTCTAATGCGTTTGCTGTTATCCACCTGTCCAACAACAGTAGGCATTTCAGCAACACAGTATGGCCCGTTCTGTTACATGTTGCAATGGCACCAAGAATTCCTTCTGTGGCTTTCAGCTTCACTGACTCATGCCCTGAAGCTCTGCATCTTGCATAAAATAGTCACCTGGAGCTGCAAACTGATGGTAAATATCTTTCAAGAATAACTATTTTCTGCTTTCACACTTGTAATGCTGTGTGTACTCATGTATATGATCTCCCTTTGCAGCATGTTACGAAGTTCCCTTGTTAAACCTTTCATAAAATAGACGTGACTTCCCTAGGCACAGACTTGTCTCTCATAGGCCTGGAGCAGCTAGACCTGCTTCCTAGGTCTCCCAGTAAGTACCATTTTGTGGTTTGGGCAAGAAAGGCCAGGTGAAACCGTGAACAAAATGTTACATCTTCTCATCTCCTGTGTTCCTATTCCTTAACCAATTTCAGCAAATCCAGCCTCCTTTCAGAGCAGCCTGGTAAGTGTCAATATGAAGCTGTACAGCGCACTCTGCTGTTTTCCAGCCAATTCGCTCATGCAGGGAAAGCTCAAAGCGTGCAGCACAGACGCTCAGCCCATCTGTATGCACCCTCCTGAAATACTGCTTTTGTTATTCTGATGTTTCTGCCATTTATGCAATATTCTCTGAAAGAACTTGGGGAATTATTGGGGAAACAAAAACTCCAGGAAAGAGACAGATTGATCCCACTCCTATGATCAGAGAAGCAACGTTAGATAAAGACAGCAAATTGATACAGTAATTCATCATCTGTTAATGAAAGTGCTATCAGTACCAATCACTGAAGTGCTCAGTTTAAAAATTCTTGAAGACAAAGTAAATAAATTATAATTATTTCATTTTTATTGTCAATACAGATTACTATTTGAATAAACTAAATTGTTATGAATAAAATTATTATTTAAAATGTTCCTGTGCAAATGTTTCATGGGTTTTCATCTCTTGTTATCAAATCTATGAAAGCATTTTATTCAGAGCTTGTCACTTAGAAAACCCAGCATAAGGATATTTAGAAACGGCATACTATGAAGTTGCTAAGTTTTCTCTCCCTCCTGCAAGGCACTGAGCATAAGAAGTACTTACTGTGTTGAAAAGCAGTTCTGAAAAAAGTACGCAGGGGGTTCATACCATATGGCAAATCAGACTTGCAATTTTGAAACCCTCTAATGCATTTATCGGGGAGAATACAAGGCAGACACATGTAGCCTTAATAGTAATATCCTGGGGCTCCAGATATAATCCAATATCTTTATTCTAACTAGCAAGTGTGAGGGAATACAAGACATGATTTCACCCCCTTAACAGGTCAGGGCTGTCAACAGTTACAAACCAATCATGGGGTCATCGTTCATAATCCCAGTTAGCTACTTTTGTCAAGACTAAACATTTCTTCAGCTCGCATCACAGAATAAAGTACACATTTATAGCCAACTGTAAAGGATAGCAGTTCATATAATTTGTATCCCTTTTCCTTTCTCTCCTTCTTTACTCAATTTTTGCTCCTGCCTATTGTTTTCTGGAGATAGGATTGGAGTTTTTTGTTCATTTGTGTACATTGCCTCTTAAGCAAGAGGGTGCCTTGAAGTCCCTCTCAGAGACTGGGCAGTAGCCAGCTCCCCTCATGTCATAAAATTGGTTGAGACAAGAAGGAGTACAGAATTTGTTAGCTCACACACACTAGAAATTTTGCATGTAAAGGCTGCACTAAATCAGTGAGGTTTAAAGCCCTTTCAGCAGAGTGCTTTTGTTGAGAAGATGCACTTTTCATACAATATCTAATTTCAGCCTTCGTAAGGGCAGAGGTCACTGTACCGACAAGTGCAGAGAAAGCTTAATTGATATATGTGACATACAATCCTGCAGAGAAAGCCAGTTCAAAGACTGAGACTTGTTTTCTCCTCCCTTCCTCAAGTGGATCATAGGCTTTGCAGTAAACCTTTACACCAAGATGAAATTCACCCCAAATGAGGCAGGGTGAATTACTCGTTCTGCCTGACATCTAGTGGTCCTAAACAGAAACATTTTCAGCAACTCTGGATGGCTTTTTCCTCTAGTTCCGTTGTTGGATAGTACACACTCAGCCTGAACATCATGTGTAACTTTACTGTTTCAGATGAAGGGCATGTGGCCTTTTCTAACATTTTCTCCTGAAAATTATTTAAGTAATTATTTTGATCTGAATTCTGCTTACCTTCCAAGTGAAGCAAAAATCTTAAGTAAAAGTATATGTATTTTAATCAATATTCAAGAGATTTGTGTGGCCCATTTGTAAGTAGCTCTTCTGATTCCCCATATTGAGTTACGATATTGCCTCTCAGCCTTCTTTTGACTGGACTAAGAGTAATTTTTTTCAAATCTACTACCATGTATCTCTGCTCCCCTGATTGTACTAGTGGTCCTCTTCTACACTTGAGCTCTTACCCTTCTTCTATTAAAGTGACCAGAATTGCTAATGGTATTTCAGAGGAAGTTAGGGATGCACAAAAACATTAATTCTTCCTAATACCTACCACATACTTCACTGACACATCTCAAGATCTCATTTATTGCTTTACTGCCATCTCATTCTCTCTACATCCAGTCATCCTTTAAACATTTTCAACTAATTATCTCCCAGCTTACAGCAAAAATTCTTGTTATTAGTCCCTAAGTACAATGACTTTGCACTTTGTACAAATGAATTTCATTTCATTCCATCATTACTTGACTTCTTTTTTATATCAAAGTCATTAATAGAATTATTAAGACTTACTTAAGTGGAAAACTTTACTAGTAACACCCCCTTCAATGTTACTCTTCTCTTTTTCTCTTATAACCAGTGTCTCAAACTCCTGAGCAGTTCTATACAAACAAATCTTCAATTCAATTAATTTTCTTCAAAACATCACACCAAACACTAGGTTGAATACCATATAAATGAGATCCAGTAAACTGCTTTTGTCAAGAAAATTAGTTATATTTAGAAAGAAAGTGATACAGCAAGTTTGGCTTGATCTATGTCCTATGAATCCACACTGCATTTTATCCTCTTTCATTTAGTCCCCACATCTCAATTCCCTCTGATTTTTGCCAAGTCTTTATGTTCTACTAGGCTCAGGCTAGACTGGTATCACAGCAACAGGGGCTTCAGAGAGATCTGTGCAGCCTAAGTGCCTGTGCAGAGGCAAGATAGGTACAACCAACGTTTTCTTTGACAGTTGTCTGACCAACCTGCTCTCAAAAACTAACATGGCTGTGAAAATCTTCTATTAAAGAGTGAGTTCAATTAACAGTTAAAAGTATATCCTACTGTTCACTTCAAGCCCTCTCTGCAACAAAAGATGTTTTTTTCTTGTTCTTTTCCCACCCAGAACAGAAAACTATTGATCACCTTTTTATAATAGCCTTGCTGTATGGATAGACTGTGGCTGTTTCACAGTCTTCTTTCTTGCAGCTTAAATAAAACCTGCTCTCTCTTAATAGCACGTTTTACAAACCTTTTATATTTCTTCACATTGTTTCTGGGACTTTCTCCAGTTTATGTAACCATCTTTAAACTAATATATATTCTAACCTATTCATTATAATTTACTATATAGTTTCCCTGAAAATCCTGTAATTCCCGTGTCGTTTCAAGCATGAATTAAACTCCGTAACCAGTACACTGAGTATTTCTTGTGCAACACATACAAAGGGATACATGTGCTTGTTAAAAACACAATATCCGCCTGACTCTGGTAACCACTGAAGGAAATATTTCACTGTGTAACAATCAAATAGATGTTTATTTGGACTACTTTATTTTTTCCTCTCCTCTACATATCTGAAGCCCTGATCCTACTGACTCAAAAAACTTAAGTAATTTCACTCTACAGAGTTTGTGTCTACCATTTCTGATTACTACTTCAAAAGAATTATTATTAACACATACAAATCTACATTTTGTAAATAGTACCTCGGACAGCTAATAGAGTCATTACACCTATGAATAGCACAAAAGTTCTACAAATTTCTACAGCATTCAAAATTATTCAAAGAATATTCAAATGAAATTTCAGTCAATATGTAACTTTCTAGTTCCAGTCTCCCTACAAGAACTCATCACAGGGCAATCCAGCAGTGACAGCCTGCTTGTTAATAAAGCACCCTCCTCTCTTTCAACGAGACAGATCTTTGTAAATGGCTGCTGCTCTGCCACACTCATTTTGCCAGCAAAAGGGTGCTGCTCTCCCCTTGACTGATTCTTGGATAAAGCAGATGGAAAGTACTTTAGTGCCTTTCATTCCACAGTTGCAGTGGGTGCATCTACCCTGGAGGTAAGAACTAGCCCTGTAAAAAGCTGTCAGGGTAGGGGCACATGGGGACAGTATAGTCTCTTCCTTTTCTGAAAGTTGTACTGTCACATGGAAAAGAATATAAGATGCTGAGCTAGAAATACCATTACTGTTTTTTAGTGATTTTGAATACACAGCTGTGTTCTGGCCTCTACTCCAATGCACACTTAAATATTTATATTAAACAGTTGATAATACAAACACATAAACACAGCTTGAATCAGGAACTGAAATCTAGTTATTTTCTCTATTAAGTAGATGATGCAATATTGCCTGCCCATAACATCATCAATTTCCATTTTAAAAGCTAAGTGTTTTGATCCCGTAATTCCATATGCAATAATCAAAAGAGATGTTCAGGAGATAGAAAATACAAATGCAGACATACAAAATCATTAGAACTACTATAATACAGAGTCTTGGAGACTCATCTTGGAAACATGAACCTTGCCATGTTCCAAGACCTCCCATCCTGTGCTGCAAGGGACTCCTAAGAGTTTTCCCATGGAGCATTTCACCATGTAGAAGCCCTAGTGAAGCACTAGCACTTCCTAGGTTTTATTCTTTTTTTAAAGATCAATTTAATGATTTTGACAGCAAATAATTTCATCTATCTCACACATTTTTTTCTGCAGCACTGATTTAATTTGGAGGTCCTCCTTTGTGTTCTAATTCAGAGCCTAAACTATATACTTAGGAGTTTTTCTTTCACTCGTTTTCATCTCAGAGGTAACTAATCCCTTGCTGTCAGCTCCGTAAGTACTGCTGCATAAGTTTACAGGCTTAAATTCTAGTCTTCTTGTCAAAACAACCATGATGAAAGTGTGTGAACATATGATGCAAGAGCACAATCCCCAAGTGGCAGCTGTACCTTACTAACCAGGTCTTAACATGAACCCCCGTTTATCTGTCTCAGAGAATGCTGCAATCCACACACCTAGTCTCCTCTGCTGCTCACTACGCTTATTTTGGCAGTAGGACTTTCAGTGACTCGGGATCATGGGATCACAGTATTGTCAGAGTTGGAAGGGACCTCTAGAGATCATCTGGTCCAACCCCCCTGCTAAAGCAGGAACGCCTAGAGCACATTACTCAGGACTGCATCCAGACAGGAGTCTGCATCCAGACTCACTCTCACCTCATCTTCTGCTGCTCTGTGCTTCAATAAAATGAGGTAGAAAGGATGCTGTCCTGCAGCATCACAGGTTTTATAACAAGGGCGTGTTCCAGTCCCAGGTAGCTTTCCAAGTTTCTGACTTTCTGATGCTCTATACTAATCAGTGACAGGATGTCTCAAGGGGCTATAGAAGCCTGGGCTTGCACAGCAACACAGAAAGAAAACTTCTGTCTTCTGCAGCTTAAAAAGCTACAGAATTTCAGTATTTGTTACTTGAGATTATTTCAGAATCAGTCCTTCTGATTCTGAATCTTCTTGCAAAATGTCAACAGAGCCTTCAGTTGCTTTTATCTGCTAATCTCTCCTTCCCTTCCATTCCCTTCCCTTCCCTCCCTGGAGGAACAGAAGCGGATTCAGGTCAGAAAGGTGCCCTGTGGGGGAGGAAGTTGTACTATAAGAACGAGGTCTAGCCTTTTCCTTACAGTACCCACCATAGGGACTGCAGCATATTTTCTTCTTGGAGCCTTGTGCCCTGATTTCCCAGTGATCATGTTATAAACTCCTCCCTCTTTGGGAAGGAAAATAAGAAAATGGACCTGAAATACTCTTTGGGTATATCTCCTCAGGGAAGGAGCTGACCCTGTCACAGATAAAAACAGAACATCTCTAGCAGTCACTTCAGTTTCTTGATTTTTTGTTACCTAAATCTGAGGGACATAATATTTAGCATAAACACCCCACTATTTGCCTTCCCTGTGAGTATCTCCATATTTAGTCTTGTTTATGTTTTATTCAGGCAGTAACCTTGACGTCTTTCCTTCCAGGAAGCAAGCAGTTAAAATTCAATTTGAAATAACAGTCCCCAGTAGTTTTATTCACCTCAGTAATTACTGCTTAGGGAGAGAGAGAAAGAAAAAAAAAAAAAAAAGTCCCTAAATCCCCATAGTTTGCTGGTAGTTCCTCTTTGCCGCTCACATTGTATTTACTGATATATTTTAATTCAAGCATGAAAAATTTGTCAAATACCAATAACTTTGTTATCCAGAGTGCTGACAAAGGAAATAATGGAGCAATTAAATGACACACTGGAAGAGGCTCATTAAACAAATATAACCACCGCTTAACTGGCAGCAGCATCTTCATTAAAACCCGGTTTAGCATCAGGCAGAAGGAAGGGAAGAAAACGGAGGGGAGCTGGGAAAGTGAGAAAGGGAGTGTAATAGTATTTTGCAGGACATTTTCCAGCATGGTAAAGAACAAGGTAAAAAATTTTGTTTGTATATCTTCTGCCAGAGAGTCAGTGCCAGAAGTGGACTATGTTGAATTCCACTCACAGGATCAACGACCTTCTCAGTCCACATTTGAGTGACTTTATACAGGAAATAAATCATCTTGATTCAGCAACAGTAACTCCTGCAAAGTGCTGAGTGGACAATAGGATATTGTTCTCTGACCTAAGCAGGATTAGAGATTTTCCTGTAGGAACTACCTGTAAGACTCCAAAAGCCACGGCAACTAGTCAACTGCTCACTGTTGGGCATTTAACTAAGCACATCAGCAAACTGGGAAGGAATGTGGCCAGACACAGCACCTGTGCCAGATACACCAGCATCCTTTCTTAAGTTACCACCGTGAGCTCAATATTCTGCATGGATCCTAGGATTTTCAATGAAGTATTTATTGTCCTCTTGAGCAATAAGTAACTAGATATTTGAACAGGTTGGTTGCTTATTTCACAGCTCTTCTGTTTTCCTGCTTGAAGCAAGTGGCATTTGTAACAGGAGAGATCAGGTGGAAAAGAGTTCTCTAGGCTAAGAATATCCCTTGTCTGGATCTGCAAGCAGATGTCTTGAAATGACTAGATTCTCCGGGGGAATGTATTTCTGCCAGAAACGGCAAATCTGCCTCAGTATGAGCCTTTGGAGTTCAGTCAAGTAAATATCTCACTGTCTTCATAGGTTATTGTGCCCAAGTCATGTTTGCAGCCACAGCTCCACCAGAGTGAAGTACTGCACCTTTAGCTGGTCCGTGAAAAGTGAGTCCTGGCAACAACTTGTTCATTAGTTTCATATCACCTGATGTGGGAACTATATGCCACAAAGCAACCCCACCCCTCCCTTTCCAGTCTGTACAGGATTCATGCATGCAACACTTAATGTTAATTTGACCATACATAGGTTGGAACCATTTGAATTTCAGAAACTAATTATTCAGTCAGCATAAAAATGCATGAGTCAGGTGTAAAAAGGGATGGCTCAGTAAGCAGGCCCAGCCACACTCTGCAGTGCCACCTGGAACAGCTAAGTGCTGGTGGGAGAGCCCTCAGAACAGGCAGGTGCTAATTATGATATGCATGACAGAGGTGGAGGACGCATTTTTACAATGGCAATGGCAGTCACGTGTTGGCATCTTTGAAATGCTTTCTGTACGTTAAGGACTAATTCCGGCCTTTCTCTTCCCTTCCTCCATGAACTCTGAAGCCATGTGAAGCAAAATTCAAATAGAGCAACAAAACCAAAGCATGAGGCAGAGACAGATAGTTACAACAGTGTAACCCCCCTTACCACCACAGAAAGTGCCTCAGGCATTACCTTGGCCCATTCAGAGCCAGCAGGACATACGGAGGTCTTAGAAGCAAAGAGAGCAGACACATAACTGGCATACTTCCCTGTAGCCCTTGGGAGGTCTATAGTTCCAGCAGCTCTTCGTCTCACCCTAGGGGGACAGGAAACCTATTACTGGCTTCAGAAGTAAATGCAAAGAAGCTATAAGCAATTCATCCATGGGAATCAGCCTCACCCCAAGCATTCAACTGTTTGCATCCCACAGATCTCTAGCTGAGAGATCCTATCCGAGTCAGTCAAAGACTGACAAAACTCTTCTAGTGCCTCTAAAATTCACCCAGGTGCAGTGCAAAAAAAAAAGTTTTTTAGGGCAAGTAGAAATATAAGACAACAGTGGGGTTGACACAATCACCTCTGCTTGGAGCTAACAGAGTAGTTGCTGTGGTAAAGTGTAGGTATGGCCAGAGGACAAAAGCGCTGCAGCAGTTGTTGATACTCAAACTCTCTCTTAGGATCATTACCAGTTGGGTGGAGCTGCCCCTTATTCAGGCCCAGAAACAAGAAGTCCTGGAAGCAGAGCAAAAAGAGCCCCCATCTATGTGGCTCAGTGGAAAGTTACACTGGAAGGGAGGTGGTGATGCTAGTGGCTGCAAACATGGGGAGCAGTGATGGCTTGGGAACAAAGATAAAGAGGTTTCAGTGAGAGCATGTGAACAATTAGTTTCATAAGAATGGAAGGGGACAAACGAGTGGGTGAAACTAGGGTGGATCAGAGGGACTCAGGTCAAATTTTGATCTATCAATACAAACATAGAATCTGAAGATATACCATCAGCTGAGAGCACCAAAAATTGAAGTGATGGGGCTAAGAACATCTTGTTAATTAAGAGATTAAAATGTTGCAAACTTAAAGCACCAAGTTCATCTAGACCCTAGCTCATTTCCAGCCTCTATTGACTTTTGCGGACTACAGTACATATTCTGCCTTCAGAGATGTTTAATCAGCTCTTTTGTTCAAATAATGATTTAAGCACTATTCTGTCCCTACGCATCAAGCTTTACCCAGGATTGATCCTGTAGGCTGCTTCACATAAGAGAGAATCTTGTGGATGCAAGGTACACAAATTGTCATCTTGGGGGGTCTGGGTTTCTTACCAGAAAACACAAACAACAAAACTAAAATTCATGCTGGATTCAACATGAATCTGTAATTATTGCTGTGCAACTTTATGCCCAGCTTTTCAGTTACATGTCTGACCTCCCAGAAAGATCTTTGGCCCAGACCTTGTGCAGGAAAACATAATTCATACTTTGTATTTAGTTCAATGTCACAGTAACATCATTCCTTTGGGCAAAGGGAAACAGCTTTTTGCACATTGGGTGAGCTGCAGAAAATCACTGCCTGAATGCTCTGGGTGCATAGCAATTGTGAGGCAATGTGACTTAGACTAACTTTCTTTCACTGCAGGCTGAGCTTATACAGGTGTTATAAAGTTCATATATTGAAAAAGCAAGGTTTACGAGGTTCACAAATAACACAACCTGAACAAGCATAAAAGAGGACTGCTAAACCTCTGCTACTGCAAAGTCATACCCATAGAGCCCAAGACCGTTTCTGAAAAAATGTGTGCTATCACATTACACAACAGAGTAGAGGCTCCTTGAAGTGACTAAGAGAAGATGCTGCTTCTTGCAATCCTGGTTCAACAAAGCAGAGAATAAGGTGTTTTGCAGTGGCTAGAAATGGCAAAGTTGAAATTTATTTTACACAAATTGGTTAACCTCAGAATAACTCCAGCTTCTCTGTATGGGTCACTGTACACTG
>VXAK01004083.1:61304-82464 GCA_013399435.1 Arenaria interpres | reverse complement strand
GTAACTATCATACTTCAAATGAATGCAAGACAAATCTCATGTTTACTTGATGTAAGTTTGTACCTCAGTTTCTTGTGAGTTTCAACATAGTATCATTGCAGAAATTATGAACATTGCCAAGAGTTTTGTCCAGTGTAAGCTACCACTACTTTTTTTTTCTTTAACTTTCCTTGTTATGGACTTCATCAAATTGTTTCTTTCTGTAAGTAGAACTTGACAGAAGGTACAGCTCAAATGGATTGGACATACACTGCATTAATAATGTATTTTAAAGAAAGCTTTATTTGAGAGGCAAAATTACATTGGGATAAATTGTCTGTTTTGAGTGTATTATGTAGTGGTTGTAGAGGTAAGCATTTACACAGATCTCTGGCAGAAATCATCTGAATCCCATTTGTTATTTTACTAGATTAAGTATACATATACACTATATATATATATACAAAGTCTGAATACCTTTGGCAGATGACAGTAGTGAGAGCTGAATGCTGTCATAAGCTATTTCTGGAATTAAACCTCTGCTTCCCAGGTTTTCTATGTTTTAATATTTGCACACCTGGTTAAGTAATCTGTCTTCTGCACTCTGGGAATTCTTTTGTGCCTTGAAAGAATGTCTTCCTACCTATGAGAAAGGGAAACTTGTACAATTGCTTAATTTTGTTGCTATAATTCTGCTTTTAGGATTTGCTCTGTAAACATATGCCTTAGGGAGATATTTTTTTAAATTTACTATAACTAATGATCGGTAAAAGGAATTATTAGTAACAACAAAGATTGATGCTGCTCTAAATTTCAGAGCAGAGCTGCTGCTGACTTCCAGTGGTTCATTCTACCCAGAATATGGTCAGTGAAAATCCATAACAGTATAAAAACTTATCAAAGTTATAAAATAGTACTTTTAAAACCTTCCGTTTCACACTGGAAATGGGCTTCAGAATATTTCTGGTAAGAACTAGCTGTGGTTAATAACTTCATAGACCAATGTTAAAATGTATTTTATTCTATTATTTGAAAGTGGGGATGAATTCGTCCTGAACTAGATACTCTGCTAGTGCTAAGAACGAGTCTCCAGCAGCAATATGCTAGATGGGAACCAAAGTGTTACGAACTGACTTTATTTAAGAAACGCAAGCTAACACTACAGTTCTGAACGCTACTCTTCTTTGTCACTAACATACATGAGTTTTGCTGTAAATGGATAGGCAGACCTGTGGCTGATGTAAGTCAGGATAGTTCTGCTGATGCCAGTGGAGATATGCTGAGTTTATGCCAGGTGAAGATCTGTCCCCTAATGATTTACTTGCTTCTTTTTGTCTTGCATCTTTATCTGTGGTTATTGGCTATACACTTTTTAAGGTAATGTTAATGTCTCCCCCCCATCCTCTTTTAATGTTTGGTGGTTTGTTTGTTGTTTTTTTTTTAAATTATATAAAAATTCTATAGTTCAGAAGGACCTAAGATAAATAACAGAATGCACTCTTTTGAAAATTACTTGGGGCATGTCATAGAGAAACCTCTGGAAATAGGGTTTCTTTCCTCATTAAATATATTAGTACAGTTCTAAAAGAATAGACCAAATTTGGATGAGCCTTAGTTGAATTGGTGTTGGCTATTTTAAGTAGATGGTTGACAGCTTTCTGCTCTGGAGTTAAAATTATAACTTACTGAAATCAAAATAATGTTTCCTGGTCTAATTTACCTTAACAATGTTTTTTTTGTTGTTGTTGTTTTACATTTCAAAAAGCACAGATAATTAGTTAGTTACATTTTCTGTCTGTTTTTAAACAAAGCACAAATTTGGCATCACTTCTACTTGTTTGTCTCTTAAAAATTAAAGTTCTGAACTGAACCAGCTATTCCTGTAAAACCAAGAGTAGAAAGGTATTTGAGATGCTTTAAGAAATGAACTGTAAAACATTATTTTCGTTGTATCATCATGTGAATGAAAACTTTTTATAAAGCATTAAGGTTTACAGATACTAAGTACCAAATAACATTTGTATAAAGCTTACAAATGGAATATTTCAAAATATATAATTCACTTGTTGTTACTTTCTTGAATCCCCTTAAAAATTGTGAAGATTTGTTCTCTTCAACTTGGTAATTTGCAACCTACCTAGTTATGTCAACATTAACTTAACATCATGTTTAGGAAAATTTTGTACAACAGTGAGTAATAAATTTTTTTCAAAATAAAAGGAACTTCTACAAAAACTGTTCATTTCTTGTGCATGGACTACTTTATGAAGATAAACATGTCTATTTCTGAAGGGAATTAGATTTTTAAATTTTAATTGAATGTTTTTGTGATGTTAGACTGCTGTAACGCTAGTAGTACTTGTCCTTGCAGCATGAGCAGTGTGAACTCTAGCTGTAGTTTTATAGCACAAGCTGGCCAGCTGTCTGTAGGGCTTTCTTAGTGCTTCTAAAATGACCACAGAATACTTGATGAATTTAGGATCTTAAAAATACAAAGTATTGCTCTCTCATCTCACTGATAAATTGCAAAAAAATATACAGTGTCTCTTTCCAAAGTTACACAGTACCTCTTAAAGAAAACTCATGGCAGCAGATAATCCAAACTTTTACATGTTTGGCAGTCATAAAGCTGCAGGATATTAGTATAGCAGAGATTGTACGTTCCCTATGATACCATGATCAAGGGACCAGTGGAGTATCAGCTTTGGTTATCTGGCTTCAAGGGAAGAGGTAAATTCACAGAATGGCTGAGGTTGGAAGGGACAGCTGGAGATCATCTGGTTCAAAGTACCTGCTCAAGAAGGACAACCTACAGCTCTTTGTCCAGGACCAGATGGCTTTTGGGTATCTCCAAGGATGAATGCTCTACAACCTCTCTGGGAAACCTGTTCCAGTACTCAGTCTCCTTCACATGTGTTTCATGTTCTTCAGGTGATGTCTCCTCTGTTTCAGTTTGCACCCATTGCCTTTTATCCTGTCACTGGGCACCACTGGAAAAATGCTGGCTGTGTCCTCTTTGCATCCTCCCTTCAGGTATCTTATATACATTAATAAGATCTTCCATGAACCTTCACTTCTTTAGGCTAAACAGTCCTATGTGCCTCATCCTTTCCTGATAGGAAAGCTGCTCCTTTGCGGCAAAGGCACGTTGCCAGCTCACGTTGAACCTGGCATCCTCCAGGACTCCTAGGGCCTTTTCTGCCAAGCTGTTTTCCAGCATATATTGATGCATAGGGTTGTCCTTCCCCAGGTGCAGGACTTTGCACTCCTCCTTTTTGAGCTTCATGAGGTTCCTGTTGTCCCATTTCTCCAGCTTGTCAAGGTCCTTCTGGACGGCAGCATGACCCTCTGTCATACCAGAGGGTACTGGTACTAAACCAGCTATTTATCTTGGTTTGATGTCATCAGCAGACTTGCTGAGGATATACTCTGCCCCATCATCCAGATCACTAACAAAGGTGGTAAACAGGACTGGAGCCAGTATCGACCCCTGAGGTACACTGCTAGTCACTGCCCTCTAACCAGACTTTGCACTGCTGATCACCACCCTGTGGGCCTGCCCTTTCTGCCAGTTTTTGATCCACCTCACTGTTTGCTCATCCAACCCGTGCATCAACAGCTTGTTTATAACAATCTTATGGAAGACAGTGTGAAAGGCCTTTCTGAAGTCCAGGTAGACAATATCCACTGCTGTGCCCTCACCTAGCAAGCCAGTTATTTCATTATAGAAGTTTATCAAGTTGGTTAAACATGACTACTCGTTGATGAAGCCATGCTTGACTTGACTACTCCTGATGATTTTCTTGTTCATATACCTGAAAAATGGTTTCCAGGATTAGCTGATCCATTACCTTCCCAGGGACTGAGGTGAGGCTGACTGGTCTGTNTACCTTCCCAGGGACTGAGGTGAGGCTGACTGGTCTGTAGTTCCCTGGGTCCTCCTTCTTGCCCTTCTTGAAGATAGGAGTGACATTTTCTTTCTTCTAGTTCTTGGCGCTTCTATCAGTTGCCATGATCAATTGAAGATTGTTGGGAGTGGCTTTGCAATGACATCTGCCAGCTCCCTCAGCACTTGTGGTGCATCCCATCAGGGCCCATGGACTTACGTATGTCTGGTTTGCTTAAGTATTCCTTGACCTGATCATCTTCCACCAAGGCTACATCACCCTTACTCCAGCCTTTCCCCCTGGTCTCTGGGACCTGGGATTCTTGAAGGCTGTCTCTTGCTAGTAAAGACTGAAGTGAAGGTGGTGTTCAGAACTATAGCCTTTTCCATGTCTCCATTCATTGAGCGACGGGTCCACATTTTCCCTAGTCTTCTTTTTATCATCTATGTATTTATAGAAATCCTTCTTGTTGTCTTGGGCATCCCTGGCCAGATTCAATTCCATTTGGGCTTTAGCTTTCCTAACTGCATCCAGACAATTTTTCTGTATTCCTCCCACATTACCTGTCCTGGCTTCCAGCTTCTGTACACTTTTTGTGTTTGACTTTTTTCCCCAAGACCAACTTGTTCTTCCATGCAGGCCTCATCACATTTTTCCCTTAGTTCATGTTCATTGGAATTAAACTCTTTTGAGCTTGAAGGAAGAGATCTTTGAATATTATCCAGCTTTCTAGGACCCTCTTTCCTTCGGGTCCTTATCCCTCGGGACACTGTCAAGCAGATATTTAAGAGGCCAAGTCTGCTATCCTGAAATCCAACACTATGATGTTGCTTTTTGCCCTCTCCATCCACCCAGGATCCTGAGCTCCAACGTTTTATGATCACTGCAGTCAAGGCTGTCTTCGACCTGCACATCCCTGATAAGTCCCTCCTTGTTGGTGAGTATGAAGTCCAGCAGAGCAGGTACCTCCCGGATTTCTTATGTCCTCTGTTGCCCCTCTAGCAGATATCAGGGTGGTCAAAGTGCCCCATGGGGACCAGGGCCTGTAAAAAGGAGGCTGCTTCCAGCTGTCCATAGAAAGTCTCATCCACTTACTCTTCCTGGTCAGTGGGTCCATAGCAGATACTCACTACCTTGTCACCCATATTGGTCTGCTCTTTTATCTTTACCCATAAGCACTCCATTGCCAAGCAACAAAGTTCTCTAGACGACAGGTCAGGTTGGCAGATCGGTATGTCTGTACTTTGCAGCAGGGAGTGTGTTCCCAGGGTGCAGGGTAAGGGGACAAAGCATTCTTTTATCAGAAGACTACTACACAAGGTGCTGTTCTTGCTCTTCTAATCACATTCAGTGCACGATTTTTAGATTAAGAGAACTGTGTTATTAGAACAGAAATGCACCTGAGATAAGAAGAGCACTGAATTTGTCCAATAGACTTACTTATTTTTCAAATGACTACTGTCATTGTTTGTCATGGTTTTTGTTTTGGCCTTACAACATTAGTAGATTTATCTATCTTAGAGGATAGTGTGTGTTTTCCCATGGAGTATTGTTGATTTCCACACAAATATTCGTTGATTATTACCCTTCAGTATATATCCACTTCAAGTAGAACAATATAAATATTCATTTGAATCTCTGTAATATCTTCAGATAAATCTGTGACATTAAAAAAGAGGTTATGTATAAAAATCAGATTTGCTAGAGTAGAAGTTGCCCAGGTAATACTGATGATCAGCAGACCTAAGCAAAGAGATCTACAGAAGCAATACATTATTTTGCACAGTTTTCAAACATCCAGAGTCTTGTTTTGGCTGGAGCTCATTGAAAACTCTGTATGCAATGCTTTCCATCAGCAAGTACCTTGAAGAAATCTGCAACCCTCAAGTATTATTTCTGAAGTGAAGTTATAGTTATCAGTGCTTTAGACAATAGAGTTTTGGGTTGTGATTAATTTTATCTGAAGATTAAGGTCTCTATTTGGTCAAATGAATCTCACCTGTGTATCTAATTTCAGTTACGAGGCCCATGGTTACAGTGACAACTGGAAGGAAAGCCTTGGTTAACCTCAAAGATTCTTAGATGAAACATGCTTCATAAAGGTCATCCTTTACATATGAGCCAACAGAGACTAACGAGTTATCTGCAAAGTGCAAATTAGACTCATGATTTGCTCAAGTGTGACAATCATGACCATGTTTTTCCGAAGCATACCAATACACATATACCTGACAGTAGAGTAATCCCTGGTAAACAACCAAGCTTTTATTAGAAAAGCTAGAGGCATCGGAACTTTTGGACAGGTAGGCTGTGTAGGGTGTGGGGGGCTTTTATTTTATTTTTTTCACTTTCTAAGAAAGCATTATATTTTTGAGCTAAAGGTAAATATGCTGTCAAGAAGAAAATCAGCCTCCACCTGATGCCCAACAGCTTAGATTTTCAATGCAAAATATCTTAATCTGTTGAAATCATTATGAATGACTGAAAGCAGTTTTGGGCAAACAAGAAAGTGTTGTGCAACTCTAAATACAGGTAGCTTTGCTGTGTCAACCTATAATTAAACCATCCCATAACTACAACCAAACCACTACAGGCTTATCACATAAATGTTTAAACAGATCAAATAGGTCCATAAAGACCCATCTCTTTCTTCCCAGTTTAAGGAGGCTATAATTTGACCAGATCAAAGAGTACGTGATGAGGTTTTATGCTCCACCTGTGCTCTAGAACACAAAAGCAGTTGGCATCTTTTCCTTGCCACCTTAACACATGGTTTTAAGATCACCTTATGACTTGGGTTTTGCTTTGTATACAGCTCTGAAGCTGTCCCTACATCACTAACAAAAATAAAGGGAAGAAGTTAAACAAATAACACTAACATAAAGCAAATACAAGAAGCCTTTAGATAATAATCAAGTGATACGTGATTTTCTCATGCCACTGCTGAATTCTATAGTAACACAGGAGAGCTTTTGCTGTTGTATTTACAGAAAATAAAATTTTAGTTGCTTCCTTGCAATCTGAATTAACGAGATGACAGCTAGAAATCCAGTCATAGAACCATAGAATCATAGAATGGTTAGAGTTGGTAGGGACCTTAAAGATCACCCAGTTCCAACCCCCCATGCCATGGGCAGGGACACCTTCCACTAGACCTGGTTACTCAAAGCCCCGTCCAACCTGGCCTTGAACACCTCTAGGGATGGGACAGCCACAGTGCTCTTAACAGCGAGCAAACATTACACAATATATAGTGTTTTACACATAAAAATTACACTTAAAAATAACAATGTCAAAATGAAAATTCAAAGAATATTATGAGAGGTAGCACTACAGAAAATTTATTAGTTTTTATCTATCTTACAGAAATCATATGGGAGAAAAAAATTGTTCAATAAAATATTAAGCCTAGTGTACAGTATAGATTCAGGACAAACCCCATTTTTTTTTCTCTAACTGGCGATGTTTTATACATTGAGATTGTTTTCTAGGATAGCTGTCTAATTTGCTTGTGTAGTGGTTACAGTATAGCATGGATCACACTGCTCTGTAACATGATTATCAGGAAGAAAGCAGGCTTGATTCACTCTGACCAGAAAAACGATGAGAGGAAGATGTTAGAAGTAGTTGTGTCCTCTTCATTCACTATAAGGTTCACTTAGCTTTGAATGAAATCAGGTTTAAACACTCACTGATGAAAGTCTACCTCCCTAACTATTCTCATTAAAATTATTTAATTTCACCAAAGTCTGTTCTGATTTTTGCTAGATGTTTGCATTGATATCAGTCTTTCTGTACTGCATTTTCTCGTGTCTCTGAATAGGATATGGTACATCATGTGAAAGATCTCTGAGCCACTGCTTTTGGAAGAATATGCATTTGTTTCTATGTACCCCACTTAAAAAAAAAAAAATCACATCTGCTTTCAGTACTCATTTTATATTGTTCACCAATTCAAATAGGAAGTGTGTGAGAGGACAGGATGACTGAAACTCTTACTCAAGTATGACCTTGTCGGCATGAATGAGAGTTTCTGGCAGCAATATCTGCCTCATTTCTTGCCTCTGGCCCTGTAGTGAGGCTTCAGGTCTCTATACCTTCCTCAGCTCTGTGCCCCAGTGAGGCAACCCTTGCTGCTGACCTTGGGCAGGCATCACAGGAGGTGCCAAGCCCAAGGAAGTGTGCCAGGCCTCCTCTGCATCGTGCTTCTGGAAATGGGTTTGCAGCGGAAAGCACAGTCCAGCCAATGATGCAATACATGTCTGTCAGAAATGCAGCGCTACAGATTTTCTGAAATTTGGTACAGTTACACAAAGGCTGAAACTCACTCCTGAATACCATTTTCTAGACCTTTAAACTCTTTCTATTATTTTTGGGGAGATATACATGCACACAATAATATATAGGTGGAAGAAGAGGAAAATATGTAGATGGGATGAAGAATCTTTTTTTGATGTGATTTTACTAGGGTGGACAAACCTTGGAACAACCTAAATGTCAGGCAGCTTGCAAGGCAAGCACTTCTGACTGAACGATAAGAGGTGGTTTAATTGGTCAAAGCAAGGTAAGTGTTGTAATAAAGTAAACTACAGTTTGATTGGTTGTTATTGCAGCTGAAAAGTACAGTTTGATTTAAGCAGGAGATAGCCCGTGCAATCAGCTGACACTGGAAGCAGAAGTTATGTTTTCGACCGCAGACTTGTAGCAAGGTATTGCGCAGTGGCTATTGGTTTCACATACATTTACGTACATAAAGATCTGCGGGTACAGAGACCGACACACCTGACTGACAGAATACTCCCTTCCCTGCCATTCGTGCATGAAGCTGTCAGTGCTGCGCTGCTACTGTTAACAAGGGCTTGCAGCTATGACTGAAAGTTGCTTTCATTAATGATAGGAAGATGATCAGGGTAGAAACTGCAACAAAAAATGGGCAATTAAACAACAAATCAATGAACAACGTTTATGCCCTAATAAGCTTCTACAGACAATCTGTTTTAGAGCAAATGAGTCAGAGAGGACATTGATCAATAAGTATCATGAGAACAGATCTAACTTTGAAACTCTTTTACTGAAAGTAAACTGAAACATTTTTGCACAACTAAAATGTGGAATAAGTTAATTACTGCAAGACAAAACTGAAGTGGAGTAAAAACCGAATGTGGAAATAATTTCTGTCTTCATAGATCTCTTTGATTACAAGGGAGTGATCACTCCCTTTTAAAATGCTGTTTAAATTCCAGCAGCTGGGTTATTGCAAGATAGTTCTGGAAATTGCTAGCATGAGGTGGTTGTCCAGAATCTCCCTGCGCACTCCACAAAAGGGTGACCAGAGCCCCAAAGGCTAATCGAACAGGGCTGCAGGAGTCTCAGGTTACTTTTACATTAGCAAACAATCTGGCACACCAAGACTGGATCAGTAGGTTAAAACACTTGGTGCTAAGGCCTCTACTTATACACTGAAGAGGGTTAGGGCAATTTCAGGTGGCCTCAGTCAAGATTTAGCCTGGTTCCCTGACCCTGACCTTCCCATGATTAGAGGTTATTCAAAGGGCAGTTCACCGGCTGAAGCTTTACCTCTTTGTTAGGGGTGACAAGTGTGTTAGTTTGATGAGCACACAGAGCAGAGCTTTTGATTGAGTGTCCTCCTAAACAATTCCAAAACTGGTCTGAGAACTGCACTGGCATGCAGTAAATGGGGATGGCTGGGACATTTACTTCAAAATGCTCTAGAGCAAAATGTCAACATTGACACCGCTCCAATGAGTGGGGGACTCTTGCCCAATGCAGGGATTGTATGACACGGCATCTTGTCAAAGGAATGTGAGAACTGGGGTCTGCTATAAACCTCTCTACTGTCTGACACAGTAGAAAGCCATCCTTGAATTATTATTGAATGAGGTTCTTTATGGACTACTTATTAAATTTTGTTAAATTTAGAGATGCATGGGGATATAATGTTTTTGTAGGTGCCTTCAGCAACAGCTACCGTATTTATCCATGGCTCTCCACATGGAAAGACGGATTCATTGCAATAAAGGCAGAAAAGAGACAGGTTTAATATTATAAAACCATTAAGTGACAAATTTGTTGATATTATTTCAGTCAAAGTCATATGCACCCCAGGCTGTGAAACTCAAATGCACAAGGAAAACAGGATTTGTTTGTCTGGATCAACTAGTAAGTCTATTGTTGTGCAGGACTGGTGAATATCTTGCTAGTGAAGCACAGAAAACTTTTGATGACATAGGAGGTGCAGAATCTGGGACAACTGATAGCATCATACTAAGAATGAAGAGAATATTAAAAGTAGTTAAGATCAAGGCAGAAGGCACATATCAAAACTGGTTAGCTTAAATGTAGATAATGGCTGTGAGTTCAAAACAATTTTCAAGCCAAGTTTAAAAAAAAAGAAGTTGAAGTATTGCACCAGCCACATCTTTGAGCTGTAAAAATCATTGTAACTTTAATGCCCTGAGAAAGTAATTCTTTACATTTACAGAAGGAGTACTGTCTTCATCTCCTGATGTTCTGAAATGAACATTTTTCATTTCTCAAAACGGTACATCTGATTTTTTTCTTTGAGATTTGCATCAAATTCTCCTTTCCCTTCCAGGCAAATACAGGAAACAGAATGGCTATGAGAGGAAATGAGCAGAGGCAACACGTATTCCATCAACTTCTTCAAAATGCTAAAATTCCTAGTTGCTCAATGAATAACATTTCTGAAGAGAAGAGAGAGGAGAGGAGAGAAAAAGAAGAGAAATATATTTAAAAGAGTTGCTTCCACCTATGCATTCATCAGCAGAAGTACAAATATCGAATTTACATAAACTTGCTTCTTAGTCTCTATTTTGGTCGTGAAACCTGATTTAAAAAGCAAGCTGAAATTCATATATCTGTTCATGAGGCTTGCTACTTGATGTGATTTGACACTGTTACTGAGTATTGTTCTGCTGCTACAAGGCAGTCTACTCTTACTGTCCAAACATGTCTTACCAACATGATTTAATTGACTCTCAACAAAATTACTATGATAATAAAAAATTCTCAAAGAACAACAATTGCAAAATTTCTCACAACAATGACTCAGTCATGGACAAGATCAAACATAAATGCAACAGAAGAAGAGAGATGTTGAGCAACTAAAGCTGACTCCTGCCTCATGAGACACTCAGTAAAGCTAATTTTGCCAAAAGACATAAGGCTCTTTAGTTTACTCTCCTGGAAAGTAACATTAAAATACAATGCCCTGTGAGGCAAATGCACCAACACAATCATCAGAAAATCATGTTTGAAAGGAAGATTAAACTATAAGGAAGATTAAACTCTTCAAAGCGAATAACCTATTACAGAACACCAAACTACAAATGTGATCAGCCCGGAAGCAGGAGTTCAGAAGCTGGGGGGTGGATCTTTATTTTCGCTTGCTTAAGTACACGTCATCAACATAATCTCTTTTTGTTGCTTGTGAAAGTTCTTTGTTTTTCCATTGTATCTTCTTTTTTGTTGTCCTGTTTCTGTCCCTCACCTTGAAGAGCGAAACACACAGGAACACACAGCCCATAGGATCAGAATAGCCATAGTTGAGTATAAATTCCCCTGAAGCACATGCAGCAGGGACACTGTTCCTCAGCTTTTATTGGTGTGCTCTAGAGATCTGTTTCTATTTGTCTGCACTGTGCTGTGTAGGTGGGACTGCCATAGCACTTTTTTTCCACTGCTGTTCAGATCAAGTGCATTCCCAAGTGCTTTATGATGTTCATATGTAAAATAATAATATTGTAGTATAGTAGCTATCGGAGGAAATGCAGAGGAGAAGAAAAGGAAACAGTGGCAAAAATGCTTCTTGGGGATAAGTAGTAACCCTTGAGGTTCACAGGAAAAGTGAACTGGGATGAAATGCATAGACTTCACTGCTATGTAAAATGCAAATGCAAGGAAGAGCAAGTTGGCAGTACTTCTTTAAGTTTTGTGCCTTTTTGGATTGCGGCATTCATCTCTCGGGCTGATTCCCAATGAGTCTGCGTCAGCAAGAACAGCAGGGTAAAGCCCCAGCAGCTACTTTGCTGGGTGCAGAGCACATATCCTGTCACAGACCAGGCAGGTGTCAGTTCTGCTCTTGGCTGCAGGTGAGGACCTTTTTACTGGGACAAAACAACATGGGCTATTTTGACCTAAAATTTCTGGAATGTCACCTGCTTCATGGGTTTAATGGTAAGTGATGTTCAGTTTTACAGCTGCCAGTCACCTTTTCACAGACACATGCCCATCTTAAACAGTGAAACCACACGTGGCTGTGTGGTATGAATACATAAAAAATGTGTCACAGGAGCAGATTTTTTACAGGTGTGAACAGTTAAACCTTCTGAGAAGAAGAAATGGAAACACTTTGCAAAGGCACAAAAATCATTTACACTGTGGAAAGAGAGTGAGATTTTAGCTAAAGCCAAAGACAGCTTTGTATTGGATGTCATTTCAGCCCAGTGCATGGACTTTCTCCATGTAAAACATAATTGATGTCATAAATAGGAGTGCAGCTATTGATGTGGGACACGCACATATTACAGAGGTCCTATTGAAAGAGTTACGCTGCAAGACATATCAGGTTCTTTACCTCCATTGATACCCTCAGTCTTCAAATTCTCATTTCACTCTCAGGCATAAATCAGTTGGTAGCTTTTCTGTCCAGAAAGAGAACTTACATGCAGAGAAACTCTGGGTGTTACAGTGAAGAAACACCGTCCTAGTTATCCTAGTATAATCAGTCATTAGTACTTCTGGGCAAATTGTTCACCTTGGATGGCTTGAGACCTTGGAGTTCATCTCTTAACAATAGTTTAGATGACTCTTACATTCTGCTCCTTACTTTTAAACCCATTTGCTTAGCTGACAACAAATGCTGATTTAGTTATATATTCCTTCAGCCACCCAAGTTGCTCACCTTTAGCTAAATATGTGGCTGATAACACAATGAAGTACTTTTAAAGAGACAGAAGGAGACCTTCGCCTAATGACCCATTTTAACATTGTGTAACTTTTATACAATCTATTTAATAAATGTCTTTATTATTTTTTTCTGGCTGACACAAGCTCTTTTGCCAAAGAACTAGTCTAAACTATTCCAATTGCATGAAAAACATTAGGAAAGGAACTCACACCACTGAAATGAAGAATAATGTGCTAAGTGCTGGAGAAACAGTGTTTATGCTCTTTAGAATACATCAGATATTTCTGTTTACCTCAATCATCTCTATTCCTGAAAGAGGGCTGATACCAGCCTTGTAGCCAAAGACTTCAGTGTCCTAAGTTACTCCAGTTAACAATAAGACTCATAGGTCAGAAGTTCACTGTGCCTGGTCTGCATAAGCACATAGTGAAAGAGAAGAGCCTACACTACAGAGTGTATACTCTGAAGAAGTTGTCCTGGTTTTGGGTGAGGTATAGTAGCTTGTATGCTGCGATGGTTAGGATTTGTGATCCAGAACAGTGTTCATAAGTTAGGGGTGTTTTAGTTATTGCTGAGCAGTGCTTACACAGAGTCAAGGCCCTTTCTGCTTCTAACACTGCCCTGCCAGTGAGCAGGTTGGGGGTGCATGAGAAGATTGGAGAGGACACAGCTGCCCAAACTGTTCCAAACTGCCCAAAACCCAACTGTAAAAGACAATATTCCATAACATATGACATAGTCCTCAGCAATAAAATCTGGGGGAAGAAGGAGGAAGGAGGGACGTTAGGAGTTACGGTGTTTGTCTTCCCAAGTAACCATTATGCGTGATGGAGCCCTGCTTTCTTGGGGATGGCTGAACACCTGCCAGATGATCGGAGACGGTGAATGGATTTCTAGTTATGCTTTGCTTGCGTGGCTTTTGTTTTCCCTATTAAACTGTCTTTATCTCAACCCACGAGTTCTCACACTTTTACTGTTCTGATTCTGCCCCCATCCCACTGCAAGGGAGTGAGTGAGCAGCTGTGTTAGCTGCCTATTAAAGGCATGACAGAGTGGATTAACCATGACAGAGTGAACCAAAGAAGTGTTGATTGGAAGGTGGAGGACAGCATTATCAGATGTACAACACTGCCTAACAAAGCTGGCTGCTTCTCCAGTCAACACATGTAACAGCACCATGGTATTCTACCTGACTTTTACCATACAATGCTGGTTTTATGCTGTTTCTCTTGTGTATTCATAGAAGTACAAATGTTCGCATTCATCTTACAATGGAAAACATGACTTTTACTTTTTTTTTTCTCAAAATGATACTTATAGTTTTTGTAAAAACATTTACTTACAAACTCCATGTTTCTTATTTCATGTTACCGTAAAGGGACAGAATTTTTACGCATTTCAGTTGAGTTAATCTGTAATTCTCTTTTCCTAATATTCATATATGATGACTGAGTGCCTTTGCTGCATTGATTTTCATAATTATACAAATTTCAACAAGCCATTAATATAATAATTATAATATTTTCACAAATCTGTTATAAGCTGTGTTTCTTCAAGCTAACTTCTCAGTTGATTACTGTTGAAATCTTCTATAGGGGAGAATTGGATCAAACCAAAAATTTGCTTTAAAGAAGAAAAATAATTAATGCAAATCTAGCTGTATGTACCTACAGAGATAAAAACTCATACCAATTCATGCTTAAAGTGGGTGTAGTATTTCCAGAGCTGACTTCCACTGGATCTAGACCTTCAGGTTTTCCCAAAGAAACCCCTGCAGAAAACCATTAGAACTCATTATTTAATGTATTTGTGTTTGTAGAAGCGCTAAAAGGGCATCTGGCTAAAGGCTGTATGTATTCTTGGTTTAACTTATAATCACAGCATAAAGACACTGAATCAATTTTACAGCTCAATGTATTCCACAATAGAGAGTAAGGAGAGCTTGCAATTTTTCTTTCTCCTGTCCCACAACTTCTTACTTCCACATTTGCCTCTCCCAAGCTGTCAAACCCCTGGAAAGAAATTTAACTGAGCTTTTTCAGTGTTTCTTGAAGATCCTGAGAGCAGCTATTTCAGATTAATTGAAAGAGAGCTTGGGAAACTTGGATCCTCCTGCAGAAAGTGCATGTTGTGAAGGTCCATTCTGTGTTTTTTGTCAGTACAGCTCCACGCTGAATCATGGAATCATAGAATGGTTACAGTTGGAAGGGGGTCATCTAGTTCTAACCCCCCCTACCACGGGCAGGGACACCTCCCACTAGACAAGGTTGCCCAAAGCCCCATCCAACCTGGCCTTCAATACTTCGCGGAATGGGACATCCACAGCTTCCCTGGGTAACCTGTTCCGGTGCCTCACCACCTCCACAGTAAAGAATTTTGTCCTAATATCCAATCTAATTCTACCCTCTTTCAGTTTAAAACTGTTACTCCTTGTCCTTTTACTACATTCCCTAATAAAGAATCTCTCCCCATCTTTCCTGTAGGTCTCCTTCAGGTACAGGGAGGCCATTACAACGTCTCCCAGAGCCTTCTCTTCTCCAGGCTGAACAACCCTAAGGTATCCACTGATCTTAAATATTGCAATTAGCCACATGAAGACTAGCTAACTCTTATGCACTTAATTCTAAAGCATTTAATGTTATACACAAAGAAGAAAACACTGCAGTTACATTAGGGAGGATGGCAGAGACAACAGTTAAAGCTATCATGTTTTAGACTATATGACCAACACTAGTTGAAAACAAGAAATTTCATTGCTAATAATAATGAGTTTTATGCTTCATCATTTAAAATGTTTGCATTCAATTTTAGAAACACAATACTGTACTACATTAACCACTAGCCCAGTCTATAACATGACTTGGTTGATATTTCGACTCCCATTCTGCCTATCTCAGGTCAAAGCAGAGCATCTCCTTGGCACACAGGAATCCACAGTTGGACAGAGAAGCAAATCTCCTACACAGGAGCTGCTGTACACAGTAATTGGGACAAATAGAGAAGGTGAACTAATGTTGAATCTTACACCCAATCTTTTACCAGTTCTGCCTTGGTAGGTTGTGAAAGAAACTTTTGGGACTCTGTTTCTACCCAAGGAAATTCTTAATTGCCCTCCTTGAGAAACAGGAAAAAAAAAATATACAAAAGGAGGTCAGCAGGTGCAGGAATGAGTACCTAGACAGCCATTTCCATGAAAAAGATATGATAAAATATGTTCAGCACTCTCCATGACTAAGCCTTTGAAAGGAGATGACGAAGATATTGCATGTGGATTTACAAAGCAAAGAAAGGTTCTTTCCTGTTCAATCAAATATTTAAGCTTTTTGAGTAATCATAGAAACAAATATTCCCAGTTTCTCTCCCTCATATTGCATTAATGAACTTTAATATTAAGTTATAGTTCAAGGTTTTTTTTCTTATGACCAAATCATACGTTAGAAATAGCATGCAGCTATGAAGATAATACACCGATCCCTATTCTAGGACAGCATTTAGGACTCAAAGATAGCAGGTTATAGGTTATACGCCAATTGCAGACAGGTAATCTATGTTCAACAATAATCAAACAAACAATAAGGCAAACAATAATCGTATCAGGCAAAATTATATGCACCTTTAAAGGAGACCATCATCAGGCTTCAAACATAAAAATAGTAATTAGACGATTTCAAACCAAAAATATAAACCAAAAGTACAATAGATTCTTGTGTGCTTATTAAAAATGAAATTTAATTTCCCTGCTTGGAATGAAAATAAAAGAAAAATATCTTGAGCTACCTCTGAAATTGCAATGATTTTAAACACACTCAAATGGTGATCTGGAGTTATATTTCACTAAGCAGTGAAGCACAGCGTTTTTGCAGCCTGATACAGCCAGCCAGTAGTTTTCACGGTTTAATATGTGCTGCAAGAATTAGCCTCAGGATGGCAGCATACGACGGCAGTAAAGTGCAAATTTAAAATACCTGTTCCAACCCCAAACTGCATCCTGGGCTACTGCAAACAAGCAAAATGCACTCTAACCACTGCAGTAACTCAAACTGCAAAAATCATCCATAAATCATTTAAGGATGAAATAGAAATAAAAGGTACCACTATCTCATAACCACATACAGTGATTTATCTGGTTTTGTTCCTAGACAGCTGTTACAATTTGTAAGTGTTATGGTTTTCACACTTTCATTTACTGCATGTTTGTCTACTATATACTTAATTATTGACAGATGAAAAAGGAGTACACTGTCAGATGGTCAGGATTAAGCTTGGACAGAAAGGAAGCCACAAAAAGAAAAGGGAGGTTATAAAGGCATCAGACTTAAAAGCCAACTCTTCTCCATCGCAGCTCCCAAGCCTGCCTTCATTCAGGTAGCAAAATTACAGCCTGTTTTCCTTCCTGTGGTTCATTTTGCTCTTCCTTTTGAAACCTGAAACTTTTGAAATGGTGCCAGCGACAGCTGTACATGGAAAGCAAAGATTTCTGTTGGAAGAAGTCTTTACTTTCAAGCATGCCCTGCCCTGCTAAGCCATAACCTTAGGCTTGTGGGGGTGGAGAAGGTCCCAGAGTGCAGCATGTGCATCTTGAGCGGCAGGAATTACTATTTAAAGAAAGCAAGGAAAATTTGGGGTGGTGGGGAAGTAAAAGGCAGTCACTAGAGACAAAAACTCCTCATTACTCTGAGCAGAAATACCTATATGATCTCAAGAAGAGGGTCTTTATTAGGAAAGTGCTCGCTATTGGCGAGTAGTTTACAGGAAAATCTAAGGTTTGCCTTTCGCAGCTGGTTGCGTTCAGTTCACCCCTCAGTAGCATTTGCCAGGCAAGATACACAGCATGGGTTTATCTTCTTTGTCCTGGTTACTGTGTACAGCAACTCCTTTGCATTTTGCAGCCTGTGCTGCCATCAAGTGGCATGTTAGGTGTTCATGTATTGAAAAAGAAAAGAAAAAACGGGTTTTCCACCATTTCTTTCCTCCCTTTTCATTTGCTACCCCTGCACTGCCTGTCAGGAGAGAGACTGAGTACTTGAATCCCCTTTATCGCCTCAGACTTTTCTTCAGATTCTTTTCTGATTTTGTCCTTTGTTTGCATAAGCAGCAGAAAATCCAGCCCATCCTGCTGGTCAACCCTTGCCAATCAGTAAAACTCACAGAAGCTGCTGAGCCTTTGATATTGTGGGTCATTTTCACCTTTGCTGGAAACAGTCTTATATACTAGTGACCAGAAGCTGATCAAAATGAACTTTAAGTCTTCTACTAACTGTCTCTTAATCACTTACGATGAAGGAAACTTGTGTCTTTATTTGGTATTAAAGTTTCACTTTCTACCTCAGTTTATGTAAACAATATGTCCTTTTCACTGTCATCATAGGAGAAACTGGAAAAAAGTTTTCTCTAGACTCCCTCAAACCACAGAAGAGAATTTCCTAAAGTGTTTCTTCTTATGCCTCAGTAGTAAAATGAGAGGACTTCATATTTTTAGAAAAATAGCCATCTAAGAAAACTATTACTAGAGGATTTTAGCAATTCATTCCAATTGTGACCACCTAAACTAATGCATCTGTAGTATCTGCTTTTTATCCTACTAAGTTCCAGATATCTTGCTAAGTACAAAATTTAATGCAAATCCTACTAAATGCAATGAGAAGATCACATAAATTACAGTAAGCTTTGGATCATATCTCCTGTGGTCAGACAGTTTCTTTGCTGGTTAGGCAACAGGAGTTGCTAAAATTAATTTCTTAAGTGGAAAAAAAGAAAACCCAAGCCATACATGGTGCATGGACTGAGATTGAAATGCCAAGACATATAAGCAGCTTTTGCTTTTCTATTAAAACAAGAGTTAAATGGCCAAGCAGTGTTCATTAAACACCCCAGATTTCTAAGCAGCAATGAGAAGCCAACTGCAGAACAAAGTTCCAATTTATATTGTACAGTTTTATCAATATGATGACATATGGTTTCACTTTATGTCTAGAGCCTGCAGAATCTTCCAAGTGCTCAGTGAACTGGCTCTTCTGGGAGTCTGGTTAGAAGTCTATAATATTTTCCCTCACGCGTTTCCCTTTCACCTAACACTGATAAAATAACATTTCTTTTGCAGGGAAGGAAATAAAATAAAACAAAAATCTTACTGCCCGAGGGAAAACACTTAAAGGAAGTGTTGTGTTAGTATTTTCTATTTTTTTTTTCCTTCTTGGCTGTCCGTTATTAGGTAAGTGACACTTGGCTCCAGTCAACTGTAATCCCCCAGGCAAATTTTGTTTTTGCTCTCAACAAGACTACTGAATGATACCAGCTCTATTTAACCTAAACTCACTTTCATATCAGGTTTCAATTAAAAATTAATTTTATCAGCTAAAGGTTAGCTCCAGTAAACAGCTAAGGCTCTATTAAAAGTAGGAATTACATACTGAGCTTCTATTTGCCTTATTTACAGAAGAGGACCAGGATCCTTAGATCAGTGCTTATTTGCCCTGCATATCTACCTTCTCCAAAAATCTAGTTGTTGCATGAAAAAATAGCACAGAATGGTCACCCGGGAAACAGGAGTGCCCTCATTGTCTCAGTCCACATTTCCCACTGACAAGTGCCCTACTGAACAGTTTCTTGATCATGCTTTGTTCCCACTGGGACTGATTTGCCATGAACATAAAGTAAAAGGAGATGTATGCCTAAACATGAACTGAGAACAAAATGGAGAGAAAACATTCCAAGCCAAGCATTTTTGTTGGCTTGGTCTAGCTTGCATTTTTGGACCCCTTTACAGGGAGTTTCATTTACATACCATAATGGATAAGACAGATACTGGAACCATCCATGGATGGACGGATACAGGAACCTCCCAATACTTCTCTCTTCTGGAGTTTAGGACAAGTCCCAGCCCCCTTGACACACCAGTCTCCTTTGTCCCTTTCTTTCCATGATGATCTGATTTCCATGCTAAGGAAACTTTTTTTCATGGCCCATGTGAGAGCTGCAGAGTACTTTGACCGTATCCTGATCTGGATAAGTAGCAGACCAAGAGTTTGAGTGGTCCCTAGTTCTGGATGCTAGGAGCCAAAAAAACAGGCACTGCAATGTCTCACCTGTAAACACCTGCACTAGATTTAGTCTTCCATCAGACACAACAAATCCACAGGATTAAAACATTTGTGAGGGAAAGGGGGTTTAACTGTAACTCTTCCTACCTGACTCTTGTCAAGACTTCTATCTTGATTTAGGACCTAGCTCTAAAGTTTTAGGTCCATTGAAATAAAATTTCTGTTTGCAGCTGTCAAGTAATTATGTGAACAGAAGCAAAAAAAAAAAAGTCTCTAGAAGATGCTTTCATTGTCCTAATATTAACAAATTTAATAATATTAATATTTCATTGTCTTAATATTAATATCTTATGGGCAGTTCTCACAAATTTCTTAATAGAATCTTAATTTCTTAATAGAATGCCCCCACAAATTATTTTCTACTTGTCAGAAAGATACAGCTGAGCCAAAGTGACTATTTCTGTTGTCCACTGGAACTGGTAAATTAGCTCTTGCAAAGGTCTTTCCTGACTTCATATATTATATCTAGACAAATTTTCTTATCTTTCCAATAGATGCTGAGTGTAGTAAACATCATGTTAACAGTTTGAGTGTAAAAATGCAGTCACCCTATCAATTGTAAATACTTAGTTATCATCATCATTTCAAAGTGTGTTTAATATCTTTCTGCAAGAAAAATATACTATCTGCATAACGAAATCAATGTGAAATGAAAGGAGTAAACAACAGCTTTGCAAAATAAATATCATGAAGTAATTCCCCACCAAAGCTTCAGTAATTACTGTATGGAGTAGGCTGCCCTTAATACAACAATTAATTAATTTTTCCAAATGAATTATGCAAGCCAATATTTTTTCTTCATTAATGTTTTGTTGGAGTCATTAAGATCCATTAATGAATAACAAAGAAGCAATTGGAATTTTATTCTAGCTGATGTGTGCTAATGTGCTTAACTTGAACTAAATGTGTTTCCAGTATGTAATCAAATTTGAATCAATCAAATCAATTTACCACTGAAAGTCCTTTTGGAGCTGCAGCTGTTTTATATGGATGACTCTTCTCAGAGAAAAATGCAGACAAAACCCAAAAGACTACACGGCTCTGGAACATATAGCATTATAATTAGGAACCAATCTGCCTGATTTTTGTTAGGAGGATACTGTTTTCCCTACTTCAAGCTCCATTATAAGTCAAAGTGGCTAAATTATTTCCTAGGAATAAATCATCTAATGAATTTAGATTTCATAAATCTTTGAAAGCTTTATGAATTCTAGCTGATATCTTTTTTCTTTTTCTTTTTTTTT
>VXAK01004083.1:26637-61280 GCA_013399435.1 Arenaria interpres | reverse complement strand
TTTTTTTTTTTTTTCATTTTTCACAAAGTAGCAGAGAGTGAATAAATCAGCTGATGAAATAATTGGAACTTATGCAGCTTATATATTTTTGCCTACACATTATTGTTTTCAGGAGCAACCACTTAATTTAAAAAAATTTCAACAATGAGCAATGCTTATTGTTATTATTATTGGCAATTTTCATTAATGCCTTTCTTCATGGAGTTGTAAGGAAAGATATTATAATTGCCTGATCAGAGGATACAGAGAAGATGCTTTCAGACTTTTATTGGAGGTGCACAGTGATAAAACATGGTGCAATACACACAAATTGGAAAATAGAAAATTCTGATTATTTTATTATTATTATTAAAAACATACTAAAAACTCCCTACCCAGGAAGGTGGTCAAACAGGAAAGTGCCCAAAGTTGGCTGGGAATCTTCGAGATGTTTAAGGCACAACTAGTTACTACCCGAAGCAACCTGATCTGATTTGACTGGCTTTGAGTATGGATTGGAATAGATAGCCTTCAGAGATGGCTTCCAACCTCATTATTCTGTGATTATAAAATTTGTTTAAAAAAATATGTATTCACCAGCAATCTAATTAAACAAGGTGGAACTGATAATATTGATACTGCAGGCCTGTCTTTGTTAAAAATAACCTGTTTTGACAACTCTACAGACTAGAAGTTGGGAAAAGCATAGAAGTATCTGAACTTTGAATCATTACCTCTTCTGACGTACGTTAGACTTAAGGTACCAAAGGGACACTTATAAATAAAGAGAAATATGACTTGTAAGACATGTCTGAAAAAAATGTGAAAAATCTTTGCAACAGCAGTCATATTGCATTTTTGACTTATAGACATCCTCATAATGACCACTGAGGGGAAAAAAAATAAATCACAAACTTTCTCTAGATGTTCTTGTGCCCAAGCTTCCTAATAAGAGTCTATCTGAGGTCTTCAGTCACACCTCTAGAATTAATTTTAAAGAAAATCTCTGTTCTTATCAAGTATCATTTGAATAAGCTTGTCACAGGCATACTAGTTCCGTAAAAATATTTCTGGTATACTTTGTTAGTGGGTTCACTGTACCATAAGTATGTTTACTTACAAAGCGTACAAAACCACCCAAATATATTTGATAAATAACTGAGTAGCAAATTGCATGTGTGTTTTTCCTTTTAAAAAAGTTCTTCTCTAAATAAAACTATTTCAGACTTCTTCCTTTCCTGATTGGTAAAAAATATTAGAATAATTCTCAGAGGAATTAACCAAAAAATGTTAATCCCAAATATTTTCAAATTATATGTGAGAGTAAAACATTATATTGTTAATGCTGTATAGCATTCCTTCTCTGGCTATCTGTCCTGGTTAGAGGTAATCTGTGAATCTGTAAAACAGGATCAATGCCGGGGGTGGCTTTTTCTGCAATGGTCTCAGGGAGGGCACCTGTCATTCATCTCAGTGGCCAGTCCAGCCCAAACCATGATACTATCTTGAATTGTTCTGGAAAGCTGAGACAAAGGTCTCTGCAGACATCTCTTAAAACAGCTTGTGAAGAGACTCTGCACATTCCTTTGGAATATATAAGATGATAAAAAGAGAAGCTCCCATTTCAGAATCGCTGCAGCGCTTCAAAACACTATTAATATTTGCGGGCTTTTACAGAAAGTATTGGTGAGAACCAAAGGGAGTCAGATCCTTTGCTTCCCATAACAATCCCAGGCATAATGAGGTTAAAAGGAAAGGCCAGGGAATGTAGTAAAAATGAAAGTAATAGCTTTCTCAATTTTCTTCTATGCCTGAAAGTATTGGTGTTCTCTTTTTCACTATCTGATGCTATTTATTTATGGCACTCAGAAGGATAAAGTATCAAATGTCTTTCCCCTGGCATTGTGAGTAGAACCTAAACAATTGATTGTATCTATGTCTTGAAAGGGAGAAAACGATTATATGTAGCAGTGCTTTACACGTTAACTGCAGACTGGCAAATGAGGAAAGAAAAAAATAATTGAGAACAGAAATAGCTGCACTGAAGAACACTAGAAATAATATATTTGTTTCTGAATTTGCCTGATGTTCTAAAGCTATGTTTTAGCATTGTATGTTATTAAAAGAGTTAATATGAAGAAAACCGTTTATGTTTTAAGATTCCTTAAGTGATTTTACCTTGAACCAAGCTGTATGTTAATAAACTTTTTTCAGTTACTTCACAAAGTTTGGACTAATCAAGCAATATTACTGCACTTAGTGTTGCATAAATGTGACTATAAATGCCAGATATTATCCTATTGTGTCCATTGGTAATAGTTGTACCAGAGTTTAAAGATAGTTCTAATGCTAAAACAGTGTTAAGGAAAATTAGTTTTTCTGTTAAAATATCCTTTGACATATGTTCGTAGATGATTAATAGACAGTGATCATAATGAACCGAACCAGGGCTATAATCTGAAACTTGAATTTCTGTTGGAGATAGAGACTGACCAGCCAAGGCCCATCAAGTTCAGTGGACTCTCAAGGCAGCCTACATTGCCCAGGGTCTGGCAAACCTGCCAGTGCAAAACTAGAGAAAAACCTCCATTGTTCCTACTGATCCACCTGCTGGAATACATTCCAGCATTAACAAAAGCTTTGGGGAGCCTTGGATCAAATACAATCCACAAAAAAGTATAAAGTACAACCTCACCACACGCAAAGTTAGTTGAAGTTCAAAGGAAAACATTTACCCCCCAGCTTAGTTCTATATGCTGGCATATAGCACTTCTCAAGTGTAGTTTCTATGTTCAAACAGGATTCCTTTCTTGCCTTTAGATGGGAAAGTAGACCCTTGAGAAATAAAGTAGTTTGAATTCCCTTCATCTGACAGCAGGAACTCCATTACTGAGCCTGTAGGCAGGGTCCCCCTTCAATGTCCTACAGTTTACCCGCTGTCAGCCAGCCCTAGAATAAGCTGAATCTATTTCCCTCTCATTTTTGCCTATGTCAAGGGCCTTTTGTGGACATTTCCCTCACTCATGCCCATCAGCTAGAAGTCAAAAGGTGCCATATTTAAACACTTTTTTTTTGTGAAATTGCATCACTGAAGTTCTTTAATCCTAGTGGAAGACTAATTAGTATTATGTAAATATATCATGTTTGAAACTGAAGAGAGACCTTAGGATCATTATTACAACGGAAAGAGAGTGAGAAGAGTATATCAAATGTGCAAGACATTAAGAAAAATTCCTGGATTTATCCATTGCCTATCTCTACCTGAGGCAAATGTGCATCAAATCTGACAAGTGATCACTTGCTATTCAAGCTGCAAGTAGAGCTTTACTCAAAACTTTTCACAGAATTTACTGATAAGTAGACAGTCTCCCCTTCACATGAAGATAACAGTAAAGAAAAAAGAAATAAATTAATGGAATTTAAATCTATATGCAGATTTGCATTGCAGCTATGACAGTGAAAAAGAAGACTATTTGTATGCTTGTGAAAGGAATGCTCACAGGTAGAGAACAAAAGCAAGCAGGATTGTAACATGCTTCCCAAGTGTTTCAACTGTTGCAAAACCACTATGGTACTCCCGTTTATTACTAGGACTTTATTTGAACTCTTGCTCTTCACAGAGCAAAATAAAACACAGGGAAGGATAATTCTGTTTTTCAGCTTTTAGCTCATTTGGAATATAGAAATCTGTTGAGTCGTTCAAAAACTCCGCATTTTGCTGCACAACTGAAAAGGCATATCACTTCGAGTACACAGCACACACTCACCCCTCAGTTATCCACCCGCCACAAAATGCACAGGATTCCCTTTGCTTCCCTGTTTTGCATCTCCTGTCCCTCTACTGCTGGTGGAGTTAAATAACAGCAATAACAGCACTGTAAAATAGTCATGTCTTGTCTCAAAAACCAGTGGAAATATGGGATTATTTTTTTTTTTCATGATTAGCCTCTTCCTTCCATCTTCTCAAACATAGAAGAACAAAACCCTTGGCCACATCCTAGTTTTCAATAAAGTTTTACAGTCTTACAGAACTTCATCTGGATTAGACTTATGGGTTACTTGGAGAAATACTTCCTGGAAAGGTAAAATTTATGGAGTACTCCTTCACTGATAAATTTAAAAAACAAACCCAGAGAATGCTCATTATATTGACAGAATTCAAAAAGTTATTGTGTTCCTATGGAGTCTTATACTGCAAAAAAACATTTAATCTTGTCTCTGTGTACCTTAAGGGTTGAAAAGTGATTTTAGGGAAAAACAGCTAGGCCAGTGGATTGTTTTATAGAGTTAAGGGATTGCATTTTGTAACATCTAGAGAGTTTGAAGAGGCTACCCCCTGGATATACACAACTTCTGAAAAATCTCCTCAGGGTCTAAGAGAATCCTGGGAGGGGCAACTGGAATCATAAATTGTTTTAAAGGCACTTCTCAGTTTCTCTTTGAAGTTGAAAACTACATCACAAATTGATTAAAACATTTGCAAGCACACTCTAAAAGGGTTCAGATCCCCTTGTACCAGAGACGTTTCTTATGAACACCACCAAAGTGACTTTTGTGGGGGAAGGAGGGAAGAACCAAAAAAAGAAGCTATTCACATCCTCTGGAATGCACAGAATTTTTTCATATTTTAGGATCCAAGGGGTGTGAGTTTTTTATACTATATATTGTGCCATACTGGAAAGGCTGATAAGATAGAGCAGTAAGAGAATATGAAAATAGTTCTTGGAGCCTTGATCCAGGTACAGCTTACATACATTTTATTGAATAAAATAGTGAAATATCACCAATCCTTGGGGAACTTACACACAGTCCTCAGGGTACTGTTAAGGATATGAATTATTCTCTCCTCTGCCTCAGGGGTGAGCTGAGGGCTCTGTCCCCCTATTTTACCCTGCACAGAGTAGCCCCAGTCTAAAAAGCTTTGCTGAAAGGTATATACTGTAGAAACTCCATGGAGGACATGATTCAGATACCTGGCTCTTCTCCTGTTGTCCAATGTGGTGACTGCTGTGAATCAGTATGACACTTTTTACTCTCTGCATACATGCAGCTTAGATCCTTAAGATGGCACAATTTATGAATCTGCCTTCTCAGCAGTAGCAAAGGTAGTCACAGTTGAAGTCTTATCCCACTTTTAACCTCTTTCATGGGCTTCACACCCTTTGTGGGCTGATGGCAAACACCCAACTGTCTTTCATGCTGGACACTGTAAGCACAACACTCATGTGGGCCAAGCACTGTCTAGGCTCCTAGGAAGCCTTGCTGGTAAAAATATATTCTACAAGCTATTATAAGCCTCTAGGGCTCCATTGCAGAAGGAGACTTTGAGGACCTGCCCTGTAGACACACTGTGGAGAAGTAACTAGAAAGGGCTAGATCCCATCAGGCTACAAATATACAACAGTATAGCTTTTGTTGCATCAGACGAGTTTAAGCATCAATTCTTCCCATGAGGTTGCAGTAGAGGACAAAATCTGGCCTTTCCCCCATTTTATCAGGGAAATAGCAGGCTGCCTAAACCAAACCAAACCGCTCTCCATCTCTGGGCATTATCATTGTACAGTACTCAATGGAAAAATCTGCAAGATACACCATCGAAGATATTTCAACATGTGGCAGGGACATTGGTTCAGGAATTAAACTGTACACATCTATCACAATAAACTTGGACTTTCAGAGGAGAGTATTAGCTGAGCTGCAGTGCCACACTGGCTAGCTTGGTCCAGAGCTAAGTTTCTTCTGTGGTCTTTTTTACACAGTGCAGCCAAAGTTCACGGGAGAACACGGTCTTCTAAAAATGCTGTGAGTTTTTGGAATGCGGTTAAAATTTAGAAGAATTTACTGTTTATTTTAGCAGACTGCTTAGGTATAAGCAGAAGAAAGATATAGCCATGGCACAGACTGTGGGAGGGATTTAGGAACATTGCCAAAACATTTTTGGTAGACTAGAAAGCAAGGAAGGAAATAATGTAAATTAAACAGTGTTATCACAGTGATTTGCAAATATAATAGAAAAATATTAAAATACTAAAACCCCTCAGCCAATTAAGAATGTGTGTGGAGTTTGCTTGGCTATGGTTTTGTAATTTTTTTATTTTTTTTTTTAATAGGCGAAACATTTCCTGCTGCAGCTATTGATTGGTTGACTATTTCTGCATCAGGCTATAATGGTTGTTACAGTTATTTCCAAGAATTAACCCTTTTATGCCACAGAAAGACCAAGAGCAGCACTACACTCTGTTCAGCGTTGCAGAAAACCCATCTCAGATTCGATGTCAAATAAGGAGAGGCCATCTCTTAACACAGCACAGTCAGTCTCTCTTCTGGTTCAAGAATTGTTCAGACAAAGCTCACAGGTTTTGCTTTGCAAGGTCTATGTAACAATCTAACACACTTATTGCATATTGACTTTGAAGGCCTGCCTGAACTGCAGGGTGCTTGTGCCCTTAGTTAATTTACTGAAGATGAGAACTTCCTGTGGAAAGTTCTCACTTTGCTCATATAAACACATAGTTAGGAAAAGAAAACCAAACTCAACAAATATTTTTATCATGGTAGCATGCACCTCAGTAGAGTAGAACTTTGAAATCCTTTTAGCTCGTTGTCACAAAACCCAGATAGCTCTTGAACCCATTCTTCTGACAATTCTTACGCATCTTCCTTGAGATATATGGACATAGAACAGAAACTTAGATAATAAACTCACAAATTAATGGAAAGTCTTATTTATTCATCTCATAAACTGCTAGTAAACTATTGGCCACATCACTGTTGATGACTGGTTCATAGAATAATAGATGAACAATGCAAGCATTGCGTATCATCTTTATTCATGTGCTTCCATTTTTCTGTTATTCTCATTTCCCTTGCTTTCCACTAGAGAATACGCGGTACACATTTTTTTTTGCAAATGAATTCCTCCCCCCCGCTCCACTCCTTGAACTTTCCTAATCAATTCCAAAAAATGAGAATGCAATTTAAAATTCAGGCTTCTTTAGAAGTACATTATTTTATAGGCAGCTAAATATTAATTCTATATATAATTTAACAGTAGGCATTCATATTAGGAGTTTATTACAAGTCAGACGAAAACTAGGAGCATAGAATCATATATAATAGGAATAATGGTTTTGACCTGTCATGAACCCAGAAGACAGGGATTAAAGTTCTATGGGAATAATATTCAATGATAACTACATTTTACAGGTATCAGAAACACACACCGCAGAAGCACTGCATGCCACGTAATTTAACATGATTGAAATGCCTCTTCAGGATAAGCACAGACTTCACACTCCCTCCAGAAACAATGAGACTGTTGGTGGAAATGTTTAAAGAAACTCATAGGAAAAATAACTGCACGATACCTAACCTGCTATTTAAACCGGAGGCTGAAGCTCACAGGAGTGAATGTGATTCATTGTACTACGTCATTAATCTTTATGAGCAAAATGATTACAAAATTCTATGGGGAGGGAAAAACAATTACTTAATGATGTATAAAAATATTCCCATAGATATTCCAGAAAGCACTGTGCATAAAGCTGTCTGTATAAAGACGTTGGATGGTACAAACAGCCCAGTCAGTGGCATAGTTTTAAACTGTAGGACAGTTATTTTCTAATTTTTAACTGTCTCCCAGTCACTGCTTAACATTCCATGTTCACGTACTATCAACATTGTTAAATTGCCCGCAACTCCAGAGCAGTCAAGCAGTACTCAAATTAAGCCGCAAAGTAATTAGGTTTCAATCACTGAATATTCACAGCTCAATTAAATTATTTACAGAGATGTAGACAATTCTGCAGCAAAGTCAAACATTTCTATTGACCCTCCCCCAAACTGTAACATAAATATATCCTGATAAAACAGAACTTAGACGTGTCTTCTATAAAGATTTTTGTCCTGCCTCTCCTGTTTCACTTTAGAGGTCAGTTGTCTATAAATTTGGATATACATACTCATGCATTTACAATAGAAGTGAGGTTTGTTTTAGGGTGTTGAGGTGAAAGGGGAAACGATAAAAAAAACCAACCAATGTTTTTAAAGAGGATTTTTTTTTTTTTTTAATCTGCCATTCTATTACTTGTTAGACAATTTGAGTAGCAAAAATAAAAAGCACGCCTCACATTTATATTAGAAAGGACTGACTAGTGTTACCCAATTCAATCTACCAAACAAGTCAGAAAACACAGCAATATTGCTCTACTGGACAGAAATCCTGATACTTGATTGTAGTGTTCAAACTCAAGGGAAAATCAGAAAAAAAAATATAGAATTGGCAAAAGAATGGTACTGAGGCCAATGCATGCATGTTTTTCTGCTGCTAAAAAGTGCAAGGACACAGGTAAGTGAGATGTTCAGAGCTAGTAGTATTTAAAGCAGTACTGAAAGAAAAACTTTACTTGAAATTTTGACCGAGAATGGTGAAAATGTTCATTTCAGACAAATAATAAGTGTAGGCAAGAGAAGAATCAGCTTTATTCCACTTCAAGTCTGCCAGTTTAATGAAGCTAGCTCCAAAATGAAGTGGAAAGTCTGTCACGTTTTGGATTTTGTTTACTTCTTTAATGAACACTTACATACCACACTTAGTGGCTGAAAAGATAAGTTAGATAGTCCACAATCTGTGACTAGGATTTATACCCATCTGGCTTTCTTCCCCTTTTCCTATACATGATTCTTTTGCTGCTGTACCTTTCTGCTGACACAAGGTGGGCTGTGATACAGTGAAGACTTCCCCTCTGCTCCACAGTGGCATCAAGTTGAAAAATATTGCACATTGGACTACTTTATTTTAGCATCAGGCGATGAGCAAGTCCTTAACAGTTCCGCATGTGGGAACTGGAAGAGTGGTAGAAAGCTCTCTCCATGCTTTGGTCATGTATTAAACAAAATAACTCTCTTTTTTAGGAAAACAGTCTCTCAGTGTTTGAGAGACTGAATTCAGCTGTTCTATTTCTTGTTAAGAAACAAAATACTTTGGAAAATAATATGGTTTTGGACAGTAAAGTTAATCAGGTCAGACCTCAATTAAAACGATTAGCTGAACATAAGACCATAGCCACAAAATACTATCAATCAAGAGCCCAATTCTGCAGATATCAGTCATAGTTTACCATAAAATATGTTGCTTTACACAGCTTAACTCTTAGACTCAAAAGACCAGTTACTGCTGAAATAGAGTCTGGAAAGACAGTTAAAGGGATTTTTGTGTTGATGAGTAAGGAAGCAATATTCAAGCACTCATTCAGTATTAAAACCCAAATGGTAACCAGAAATACAGAAAATAAATGCCCAGATAATAGCATACATACACACCTGTACACTTGCATAACAGAGAAAGAAATAAGACAGTAACAAGATTAACAGATTGTCATAGACTAAAGTCTATTGTAAAGTCTTTTGTTCCAAATACATATCAGAGCATTTCATAAATTAAGAGATGGAGAAAAAATACAGCCATCACTCTGCTCAACACAAGCTAGCACATGGTCCCTGAAGTCTGATTCTCTTTTATAGAGAGAGAGTACACGTAGAAATATGGCAATGATATTAGATTTGCTTCTTTTAGAAAGCACTCCAAGATCTGCCTTTTGGTGGAAGAAGAGAGAGAGTGAGAGAGAGAAGAGAGACTAGACTCTAAGTACCACATTCAAGAGAATGTTCCTTTCCAGCATTTGTCCTACTATAGGGTATGTGCTAGACAAGATCCAAAGTCTCAGTGGGGAACTTGAATGCATGTTCTTTTATCCCTCAAGCATTTAGCACTACATCCTATCAAACTGTACTCTACTGTAGCTAGAATCTCTTCCTGTCACATTTACTGACTCTGCCAAGATTATTTGTAATCTTCTAGTCAAAGCACAGCAGCTCATCTACCAGCAATACAACTTGCTTTTACCGACGCATGTGTCAACAATGAAAACAGCATCTCTTTAAGACTAAAAGCCATGATCTCCTCACATTTAATTTTTCCTGTAATAAGCCCATGAATTTACTTACAAAGGAAATTAAGTGGAACAGATAACACAAACAAAAGTTACAGAATTTGGGAATTGAAGCATTGTTACCCTTTCAGGCTGGACCAGGGAAACCACTTGTTATGGTATCAAGCATTTGGCCCTTAAAAGAATTTAAAAGAGGGAGCACAAGTCACCTCTATTCCAGCTGCAGTCAAAATCCTGTACTACAACAATCATATTGTTGACTCATACGTACACCAAGTCAAATATTTTGAAGACCCAAAACACTCTTGCAGCTCAGTTTGCAGTCCCATTTATTTGTTTTTCTGTTTCACCAGCTCCAGTCAAAATTCAAGGCTGAGAAACACAAGTTATTTCTGTAATTTAATGGTTGAAGACAGAATCATTTATTGTGGGACTCAGCGGGCATATTAGTGTATGTAAGGCATATTTCGCTGTTAATTAACCTCATGGAGCGATGAGACAAAATGACCCAGCAGCACAGATTTGACTTTTACTTATTTTTGTCTTGGTACATTCTCTCACTTGTGTTTCCTCTCCCTTGCCCACCACCATATGCTGCCATTTTTCACTACTATTTTATTGTAAACAGCTAACAAAAAGCAAAGAAGAAAAGGGCATGGAATGTTAGTAGTTAGCACCTCCCAGTGAAATAATTATAGACCTGTTATGTCTGCTGTTATTCTGATTAAAAAAAAAAAAACAAAACACCACCCTATTTCTCTTGTATCTGGGGGAAAATTGAATCCTTCCTGTCCTATAGCAGTGGTTTCTTGTGACTGGCAATGCTGATGCATTCGTTACCACTAATGTAGGCAGTTAAAGGTCAACGTGCTGGAACACTTACATGGCTCAAGCTTAATTTAAAAGAAATAATTTGAACAGAAGATCTAAAAAAAGATATTGGGTGTTTTTATAAATAAACATCGAGAAGTTAAGAAATAAATGTGAGCACAGATATGACTAAGACAACACATCTACAGGTAACAGATAAGCAAGAACTAGTATAACAGACATCTTCCAATAGGTGAACATCTGCTTTTATCCTTCAAAGCGTCTGAACATTTTTGGTCTTTTTTTATTCTTGTCTGTCCCTTATTGAGTATGCATCTCAGGTCAAATAATGAATTTCCAGAGAAAGAAAATTATCATATAGAAAACATTACTTCAGGGAATAAAGCAAAATGTGAACTAAGGCCAGCATATAGAACCTTCTAATCTGCAAAAACATAAGTGCATATCGCTTGTTTTCAAAGACTGGTGAAGGAGAACGATTATCAAGCTTTTTTTTATATCAAATGCCTTCTGTTCTGCCTATTAACATTCCTACCATTTTCTAAAATATCATATTTGCCTTTAATTAAAAACAAGAAAGAAAGAAGAGGCACCAGCTAGATATATCCGTTAACTACTCTCCACCAAGTTCTACCATCTGTAATATGAACAAAAGCAAGTATGTAGTGCCTGCTTTGAGAGCTTGCTGAAAGGAGACCCCTGGCTGAATTCCCACCATTACTCTCTAACTTTCTGCAGCCTCCAGTCATTAACCAACCGGTCATAGCTCTTTTTCCCTCCATCACACCACTGGGTGCAGCTATATGAACGGCAAAAGTGGTGTAGATGTTGCTCTCATTACTAATTATTTGGGTTAAGTAGTTAGCAAATTTTTTTAAAATTTTTTGGTGGTGATAGGACAAAGAATTTCCAGCTTGTGCCCATTTCCCTATCTCAACACGAGGAAAATCCTCTTTACTATGAAGGTGACAGAGCCCTGGAACGGGTTGCCCAGGGAGGTTGTGGAGATATTCAAAACCCGCCTGGATATGTTCCTGTCCAGCCTGCTCTAGCAGAACCTGCTTTGGCAGTGGGGGTGGACTAGATGATCTCTGAAGGTCCCTTCCAACCCCTAACGTTTTGTGACTATGTGATTCTGTGGTTCTGTCCATAGCAAGAGGTGGCTAGAGAAGTTTACTTTTCCTCTAAAGACCCTAATTCCCTGGTCTTTTTCTTTATATATATTTTTTAGTTTCTTCTTACTTCATTGTTATTACTCTTCTTCCCTCATTTCCCCTACCAGCCTGCCCCAGTTCTTGTCCCTTACTAGCCATGCAGGGTTATCTAATAGTGAAGGAGGCAAGAGAAAAGGCACTAGGAAAAAAAAAAGGTATCAGAATAATAAATTTGTATCAGACCAAAAATTTTCCCTGCTGTCTTCTAGAACCCACTAGACATAACTTGAACACACATTTAGCATTTTATATACATATGTGCGTCTGCTTGTTGGTTCAAAGCTTCAGTAACCATGGCTTCCAGGCAGAGACCTCAACGAGGTCAACATTAAGAGGAAAGAAAAAAACTACTATACAGAACCGTGAGTCAGGAACCTGGTCATGAAAAACCTTCTCTTCATTAAGGGGTAAAAGAATTCCTTGCAGCTAGCCATAAATAAGTATAAGCTTCTAAGCAGAGAAATTTTTAACAAACTGGGTGATAAATAAATAATAAATGCAATACAGTCACCCTTGACAGAGCTACTTCAGAAAGGGCTTGCCAGACTGGTTCAGGGTGTCTGTCCTACAGAAGAATATGTGCTAGTTGATAATAGGCTGAAAAGCTTGCTAGCTGAAAGATCTTGATACAGTTTTTTTTTGGAAATACAATGCTCTCTACTAAAAAAAATTTCACACAGGCCTGCCTAATTCATAGATTTTGTAAACAGAGCTTCAAAATGGTTTATTGCTTGAGACAAACTGGATAGCTGAAAGCCCAGTTGGGAAATCAATGCACAATCTATCCCTCCAGATTTCTCTTAATGAGCCTTAACCAAAGCTTTGCTGCAGCTCTGCTACCCTCCAGAGGAGCTTGTTTAATACCTTTCCCCCTTGCCAGAAGCCTTCACTTCCCTCCCCCTGGCTACTGACCCTCCTCTCCTAACCAGAAGCAGGGGCAAAAGTTCCTGAATTTCCTTTTCAAGCATCTCACTAACTAAGAGTTCAACAGACCAAAAGAAAGACCTTCTTCCTGGCTTCTTGTCCAAAAAACCATACATTTTAGCTGCAAGTACTTACCTCCTTTTTTTTTTTCCTACAGCTGTGCTTTACTCATGGAACAAGCAACTGAATCTTTTCTTAAGGTTGTCCTGCTCTGTTTCATTAAAGCTTCCCCTTCCAGGATCAGCTCTAACCAGCAAGTAACCTTTTATAAGCCAGATGCTCGCTATCTGCTGTGGAGGCTGCTAGGCAACTAATTACAGGGGCCAGCATGGATTTATGAAATAAAGCTGTTATAGACCTCGGCTCCCCTTAAAGGAACCTGCTATCCCCTGACAACCTGTAAAAGAAATCAGGTAACCTTTTTCTCTGCACGAATGCCTTCCTATGTGAACAGGATCAGAGCAGCTGCTGTAGGAGAGGCTGCTAGTCTGGAAGCAGGATTTAATTATTATGGCAGATGTTACCAGGTAATACTATTTAACATATGTCTGCTTAGCTATTCACAGGCAGACTTGTACCCTGAGTCTACCAGAAGCCACATAGCCATGTACATATGGCACAGAGCCAATAGATCTGACTTTTTAAAATAGATTATTAGTCAGTTCAGGGCTGTACTATCTGTAGTCACGTGGCTGCTATCAACTCAGAGAATAAACAGGAAAAGCTTCTTTCTGCTTGCATCCTTCCCTCTCCAAAACCACAAAAAACCAAAGAGTACTAACAAAATGAAAAACCCTTTCCTCATTGTCTCCCATAATTACTTTTGTTGTGATTGAGACTTAAGGATGTTGATAGATAATTTCAATTATGCAGGGTTTGGGGTAGGGAACGTTATACAAGCAGAGAAAGAGTTTAATCTCTATAATTGGAAGGGGGTTTTGTTTTGTATTGTTTTAGCTAAAGAACAAGATTCTTGAAAGAGAAGATTGTTGCTGTGCTTTTTAACTGCCTTTGTGGCAGTGCTGGTGGCTGGGAAACAAAAACGGGCAGTGCTTTGAAAATACACAGATGCCATGTTACTTAAATCTTCCACAGACACCTACACTTCCAGGTTGTGTGCATTTCTTAGGCCTGAAGGAAGGGTAATCATTTTAATATTTGTCATGTGTGTTGTCATTAGAGGCACACACCTGTGCTAGGCTGGGATGCTTCATGGACTGCTTTTGGTTTTGTATCATTTTTATGTGAGGGTTTCACATTTTCAAGATGGAGAAAAGTGTTTGTTGAAGATACAGTCATGCAACTATGAATGAAATTGCCTATAAACTTGTATATGTAGTTTCAGTTGGGTTGGAGTACTATAAGACAAGGTTTTGGGGATTGTTTTGAAAACATGCAAGCTTCCATATTTAGATGTTGTTATGTCTGCTTAAAATAACTTAAGCTATTTACTCCTGATTAAAATAAGCTTGTCAAAAAAACTATGAACTGTATAATATCTAGCACACAGGCTAAGTACAGCTCAGTTTTTTGTTGAAATCCTCTTACCATGATTTGGAGTCTGAAGGTACACCTAAATCTGTTTTCCATATTGTAGCAAAAATAACCCCCCTCAAACACTACTACCTTAGTTTATGTTTGTATCACACATGATCATTCTCATCTGAATTTAGGCCAGCGCTTCAGCATTGAAGAAATAAACAACTGGACACTTTTCTAAAGTGTTTTAACTTCAAGATATTTAATATACTATGTCAATTCACTGCACCTCTTACTTTTCTTTATCAACAGGTGCAAAAAGCACATTCAGGTACTCCCCCCTCTAACCAATTTATACACTACCTTTTTTCGTAGTAGTTAAAATAGAAGTTACCAGGCACCTAATTAGATATGCAGTAAAAAGGAGCAACTAATCAGAATGATCCTGTTACTTCTGTATTCAATGCTATTGATGCTCATTTGAGCTGCTAACATTTATTTCCAGATCACATAAGGTCAGGAGTTGCAGCTGTTGGATCTGTTTCTCTTTTGCATGTTGCCGGCTGTCTAGGTCATAAAGCTGAGGTCTAAGGGATGTAAATCAACTCTACAGAGAGACACCAACTTCAGTTCTCTGCTAGCCGGTGTAATGAGTTATTTACAGGAAATACAGGAAGCACCATGACCTAACTTTCCTCAAATAAGGATCTAGGGCAGCTTGATAAAGCTGTAGTAGCATAAAAAATTGGTGGGAGAGGCTAAACGAACAGCAGGTGTAGCTTTACCTTTGTTGCTGGGATTTGTGTTCTGACACCCAAGTTTATTTGGAGCCCTGGTTCGTCCTTGCAGTCTTAAATTTGCTCTTGAACATCCATGTGTGCTTAACCTGTTCGGGTAAGGTCCTTGTCAAAACAAATTATATATTTGTTACCTCCAGTCTCAAATAACAGAATATATCACATCTGTCCACTACAGAGAATAATGATAATTTGACTAATTGAGTAAATGACTATATGTCCTCTAAGTGATAGCCTATGCTGCAGGTTCTCAGCACTGCATTGCCTCATATGCCTTGTAGGCAAAAATAGTCTTTTTGTTCCAAAAGCTTTGTTGAAGATGTTTTTCTTTTCTGCTTCCCTTTCTTATAATGCCCCATCAATTTCTGAAACAATGCAATTAGCGGTAATTATAGGGAGGCTGGCAGAATGAATAGAGATTTTTAGATGATTGTCTTAAAATTTCCTCTTCTAAATGACAACAGATCTACCTCGTATAAAGAAGGATGCAGAACAACTCTGTCACTGCAGTAACTCCCCTTTCTAGAAGCAACTTCATTTATCATTTGAGGAAGCTGATAGAAGAAAAAAGAAGGAAAGAAAGATACCAATGAAAAATTAATTTTCTCCCATCCATATTTATATTAGTGAAAGAAAGGAAAATAGTTATTATGACAATTATTTTTTGTTAAGATCATCAATGTGCATGGTGAGTATAATATAAATACCACTAAGGCGAATATCCAAGTTTTCCATCTGATTAGCTGAAAAGGATTACTTGTGTAATATTTTTAATTATACTTGTAGTCCAGAAGTCTTAAAATATATTTTCAAGCTTTAGATGTAGGCTGCTGCTTGAGCACTGAATGGCAATTGTTGACTGTTGTCTGCTTTCCTCTCTGAGACGTGTGACACTCTTTCGGCAGAAAAACAGCAATAGAAAAATAGATTTCTAGTTACACATTCACTGAAGAGCTATATACAATCTTTTGATATCTTCAGTGAAATTTTAGATGTGAGCATCAAACATATATATAAACATTTATATACATAAAAAGAAGGCAACACCCTTCCTCCTGACACCCTGCCCTTGACCAGAATCAGCAGTGCAGACAAGATGTTGCTGACATTATTCATGTAAGAGATGAGTGTCCCAAATTACACTACCTTTAGTGTAGCCAAAGACTCCAAGGAGCCAAGCATGACTCTTACCTGCATTCAAAGGCCATTTTTAGGATTGGCGGTTGCTGCCAGATCACCTGGACCCCAAATCTCCCTAGCAGTCCACCAGAGCCATGGAATGGCTTATGATCCTGTCTTTGCTATTGGTGATTGGGTACGTTGCTATATGATCATTCTTCTTACTGCCTCAATAAAGCTTTGTTTTATAATGTGTTGTCAAACTCTGTTACTGTTCAGCCTACAGAAGACCATGTATTTTAACATTTTCGCATCGTGTAAGGAATTCACAGATGTTATGCATACAAGATAGTTAGAAAAGCCATTCTTTTTTTCAAAAACAAGCACTGTTTCCTTTATGACATCTCATTGTTTTCATGTATTCTGAGTTCCTAGTAGAGGGCCTGAGGCAGTTAAAAGCTCTGTAGTCATGTTCATTACATTCATACAAACTGTTAGAACATATGAAGGTGGGTGGTTCATTCTGTGGTTTTGTTATATTGTTGGGCATATGTCATCCTTCTATAAGCCCTCTCTTGTATTAAAAAAAAAAAAGAAAAAAAGAAAGAACACCACCACACCCATATGGCAAAACAGTGCTTTGCTCTTTTTATAGACAAGTTTATTGCTGGATACAATTTTCAGATAGATGCAGGGAAGATCTTTTCAGCTGCTGAGCCCTTAAAAGCAACCACATGGCTGATACTCTCAAAATGCTCATTTAAACAGTAAAGGTCATGAACGCAGTGTTTGTCACTATAAACTTTTCACTGAATGACATTAACTGACATCAGGTTAATCCTAAGTGATTTGGTAAAAACTTCAACCTTTTCTCAACAGATTTCTTGTGATAAAAATTAATAGGGGTTTGATAGGTATGCAAATACATACTTTTAACTTGTGCGATCACAGAGGAAGAAAACAGGTATCAAGTACTGAGAACAGAAACTTTATTTATTTATAAATATGGCAATGCATAAGCGTGTATGTCAGCCTCTATAAATACTAATATTCTCCATATGCCACACTCATGATCCAGCATTTGGCATGTTACATATATATATATATACCTACTTGTCATGAAAAGACTTCATTAATGAAAATGCAACTGAAGTAGAATTTGGTGCAATTCAGTCTAGAAGCCCAGCTGCATTGCCCAGAATCTTGGATTTTGCTAGTAAAGGAGAAGGGACATTTTGACGCAGGGAAGACCCCTTTGTGGAGGAAAGTGTTCTACCCAGAATAGTTCGTAAACTAGTGGTTAGGGTATTGTGCTGGAAGAAGGGATGTGGCTTCAATAACGCTCAGAATTAAGAAGACAGAAAATCAGATGAAAAATTCTGGCTAGAAACTGCTTCCTAGTCAGAGACCTAATGTTGTACAGGTGGATGCTCATATATTAGCTCAAATATATTAGTCATATAAAGCTCTAAGGTTTTAAGATGTACCCTGCCCTTCTGTGCTGCTTAGCTGTGAGCTTCAGTTTACCTCTTTCCAGCATGCTGCCATACAGGACAATGGGAGAGGGATGTATGTGGGTCTCCTAAAACTGAAAGATGTCTCCAGCGCTCACAACAATCCAAATAAACATTTCAGGGTTTGTCAGGTTAGATTTAACATTTTTAGAGCTATACTAATACAACTAAATATTCCCTTGAACAATGTAGTCCTGTAGAAGTAATTTTAAATTAACTATGTGGCAAATAAATAGATCTTACATACTTAGGAAACCTCAAGACAGGCTTTTTCATTTATCAATAGTTATTTGACATATAGTAGCTGCACCCTCTAATCTAATTAAAGGATTATCTGACATACTTATTGCCTTGGTCCCTAGCTCACGAATTCCTGACACAGCTCTCCAGAAGTAAACAAGGTCAATATTTTGTAGAACTGTGGAACAGCTACTTCACAGTGAATTAAAATATTCATAATATATAAAATGGTCTCCTGTAGAGTTCCCTAGATTCTGTAGAATCAGCTGTTATGATCATTTCCAAGAATACCAGGAAACTGCTAAACATCATGAAAGGGACTTCATGCCTTCAGGAAACCTTCTTCTTAAGAAATATAGTTCGGTGACCTAATATGATTATTGGATAACAGCTATAGCCTAGGCCAGCCTTGGGTTTTTTTTGGTTTTTTTTTTTAAGCATTGCCAGATTGTGACACAAAGGTGTAGTTATAGCTCCTAAGTCATCCTGGACTGTATTCACTCTGCGAGTTCTTTCTGTTCTTTGTCATTGGTTGTTGTCATGCCTTTTGGTCCCCAAAGCCAAGAAGTACCAGCTGACACCCAGTCAAAATTTTAAGGAACGGTCCCTTCTGAAAAAGATCAGTTGAGGAATTCTAGCTGGAGTTTGTTGTAGCAAGGCCAGGGAACACACTTGTAAGTAAAGCAGATGATGAGACATCCAGATCTCTTCTTTCTTCCTACACCTCCTCTGTCTCACTGTGTACCTATGCCCTGTAGCATCCACTACTAGACACAAAACTTGCATCTGGAGTCCTTGGCTGCCTGATAGTCTGAAACCACCACCTGAGGTCTTTGCTTCCCGGAGTCCTGCCTAGACTCTTCTCAGCCCAGACTTCTTGGGCAGCAAGGAAGTGAGAAAACTGAGCTTAGCACAAGGACATTCATAGTATTTCAAGGAAGCGGTACTACAAATTATTGAAAACTAAGTTTAGTGGACTATTTAACTTAATTTGATCTCATGTCTACTGTGAGTCAGAACTCAGAATTTTTGGCAAGGCTCTCCTATCTTCTATTTCCCTTCTAGTTCCACGTACACAGAGCACTTTAAGAAAAGAGATTATTGCCATCTCCTTCTTCACACTGCTTGCTCCAGTCAAACATTTTTTCAGAATCCACATTGTACTTTGGGAATGCAGGCCAGTAACATAGAGCTGATAACCTCAGAATGTAGCCCTGAGGGTTTTACTGTGATCGTAATTTAATGAGGTATTAAGCCTTGGACCTCAAGAGGGTAGATATTTTGAACACTTTGGAGAAATAAAGCATGAATTCAAAATATAATACAAAATGGCATCCTGGAACATAAAAGGGAGTTTGCAGTTTGGTAGAGACATATTTTGCTCTGTCAAAATTCAGTATGCAAAAACTAAGGCACATGCTAGGCAAGTAATCACCAAATGCGGTCATTTTCTTTATCTGATCAATAACTTTACATAGAGGGGACTACAAATATCTTCCTCCTCAGACTAAAACACAAATTTATGGTATTGACACAATCCAGGATTATGTCATTCTGCAGTGAAATGACTCTAGTTATGTTAGAGCACATGCATTTTATATCAATGCAAATCTACCTCAGGTTTTCCTTTGCCGTTGATGGCTTGCAATCACTTCCATATGGTATGAGATTAAAATGGGTTGCTCAGGGAAATGAAAAGAAGAAATATGGCAATTATGCCCAATAATGAATATTTAAAGAAAATAAATCAAGACATCCTGTGTATTCATTTACTGTTGAACATAGAAAGGACAAATTCACTGTACATAGTTTTAAGGTACAACACAGCCTACTGGAATGCCAAACTCATCCTATAGGGTATCCTAAAATTCATAGAAAGGTTTTCTCAATGTAGGGTGCTCAAGAAAAAAACAGTACACTACACAGGGAAGTGTGTAGTGAGAAGAAAATTCTGAGTGAGAAGTGAGGCTTCATAACTGAGAAGAAAATTCAAAGTGGAAGTGAGGCTTATCACCTGACTATCTCAAAAGTCCTTATGAGACAAAAGTCAGTCACAAACACTATACAGCAATTTTCACATTTCTGTGCAAAGACATCTCTTATGTTGGATTGATGCAGCAAAAATTGGGACAGAAGTTATGTCTATTTCCTCTGTCTTCAATCTGATAATTTCTGAGAAAGAACTGGTTTGGGCAGCTGTGGTGATGACTTCTGACACAGCTCATCTGTTACTGCTTTAAGCATCATCTGGAGGAAAACTTCTGTCTTTGGATTTACGCGAGTAAATCCCATCTTGAGGTTTGTTATCTAAGTCTAGCTGACTCATTGTTCATGAAACCAAACAATAAATAAAAACAGAGAACAAAACTCACATTTGATTGATTAGTCCACTGGTTTATTTTTTTAGGATATAAATTATTCAGATTCACATCCATTCTCTGACCCTTTGGAATTTAATTTCTCCTTGCAGAAGAAGGATCCTGACCACAAGGTGACTGAGTATTCCAGGATGGGTCTGAGTCTCTTTTGTGGAGAATGTAGTGGTTTAGATAAATAAATGAAAGTCTTATTCTCTGGCATAACTTTTCAAGTTTTGTGATATGGTTGTTCATCCTCATTTGCCTCCACAGACCTGCTTCTCCTGCAGGCACAGCATAACACTGTGCTTTCCCTCAGGACTTCATATAGAGATATTGCACTAGCTGCAAACACAAGTGCAGCCTTCCAATACAGCTGTACCCAGGCAGGTCCTTTATATGGCACTAGCCCACTGGACATCTGCTGTGAAATCCAGCATAATCTACTATTTCAACACCTAGATTAGCTGAGGAGTCTGCCAGAACTGGTTGCTTATGGCAATCACCTGGGATGGAAAAAAATGAGTTTTCAGCCTTCAGTACAAAATCACCCTTGGGGCATGATGCCACTGAAAAGCATTGTTTTCCTACAAAGGAAGACACTTTTATATTTTCTCCCCCTTATAAATGTTAGTTGGTTCCACCTCTGAGCCAACAGTCCTTCTAGAAGAGAAATGGAATGTAAAGGATTGTGACAATATGTGAGGGTTGAAAATTAATGAAGGATTTAAAGAATTCTTCGGCTCTATGTGGCAAATACAGCAGCTGAGAGAATGTCAAAGAAAAATCATATGGATCCTGAATGCTTGGAGACACTGAAAGGTTTAAGTGGACTATTAATCTAGCTATAGCCTCAAATTACTATTAATTCAATTGAATTTTGCCTTTGAAATGATTACAGTTTAGGCAGCCAAGGGAGGAAAGAAAGCCAGGTTTTTCTACGTAACATTAGATCTGTGAAAGGAGTGATGGTGTGGACGAGGTAAAATACTGATTTAAGTTTTACCATTTGGAACAGAAGTGGCTTTTCTTTACCAGAATAGGGAAAACACAAGTTTAATGTTGCATATAAACAATGTATCAATCATGATCAGTACCAAAAGCCAATAAACCTTCCGGGAAAGTGAAGTGGCATGCACTGAAAGTAATGTTTAATCTGCAGAGAGAGATGTTAAAGTTTGATCTGTCATAATATTATAAAGTGAGGTTCATTTTTGTTAAGAGATCCACAAAGAAATAGAGCACTCCAGTAAAATGTGATATGTTGTTTCATCAGTGCTAGATCTGGCCATCCTTTCTTAAGAACCCAATACACTAAGCAGGGGCAAAAGACAATTGTTGTTGGTGGAAGGTTAAAGGGCAGTGGAAAGAAATAGAGAAAGTTCAAAATATCCATGCTAACTTTCACACAGAAACTTCTCAGTCCTCTGGATTTTCATCAGGCATGACTGATACTGTGCTGGTTGACACAGAATAAAAGCGAAGCTGGAAAGGAAAAGGCAAAGAAAATACCAAGCACATTTCATTTTGAATGTAAATCTTAAGTCACATCAGTCTTTCTAAGACACTAATTTCTGCCCAAATTTCATTTTCTTACAAGGTTGCTTCATTCTTTACATGACCATGCTTGGTTGTCAAAATAATAATTAAAAAAAAAAAAGAAAAAAAAAAAGGAAGGCACAAGATAACCTTCTTAGTTTCTATTCTAGTCTTCCTCTTCTAGGTTGAATAACTGTGATGATATTTTATTTGTGGTTAACGTTTTTCTTAATATGGGAAGGAGTTACGTGTTTGAAAACCTTGCAGGAGATAAGGAGCAAATCGATGGTTTACCGGGGTTTCTGATGCGAGAAGGAATATCTCTGAGGTTGCTTATCAACTGTCTTATACCAAGCAGGATAACCCAGGATTACTAGTCAAGCAGAAGTGAGTCTCCATTGTGGATCACTGACTGTGAAAAGCACCTGATGTTTCCAGGAATTGCAGGTGGCTCAGTGGCTACTAATATAAAAACATGATGTGCATAACATTGTTACTGCTAATCATACATGTGATGTATGCAAAATCCATGCGGGATCTCAAGTAAATGAATCAGGTTAACTGGAAGAGGATATAAGTAGTTGTTTTGTTCAAGATGATAGATAAAACTAGAGAAAAACCTATGAAAGGCCTGTGGCTCACTGAGCCTGCAGCATGACTCTCAGGGCCAAGTTTTTCAAGGTATTTAGGCACCTAAAGATGCAAACAGGTGCCTAATGGCTAAAACTTTATCAGCTTCCTATGTGCATCTTTAGGTGCCTAAACACCTTTAAAAATGCATCCATAGCTCCAAGGGATACAGGACACGTCAAAATTTTTGACCACTTGTTAATGAGTAACCATTAGGAGCCATGTGGAAGCATTTGCATGCATATTTGGTTAATTTTAAATGTTGGGTTTGGATTTACAGCCAAATAATGGATTAGGCTTGGAATAGATACCACTAAAGTCTTAAAAGGTACTTTTAGTGAGATTTAGTGTGTGGTAATATGCCTCAAGAAGATATCCCAAACAGTTAACACCCTTACACTCTGAAATTATCTTCCATTTCCTGAGAGATAATCCTAACTATCAGTTTATCAGATATTATGGCAACAGATTCCTCCAGCCTCTTTCAGGCCTGTTTTCACTTTGTATAAATAATTAATTGTTCCCCGAAGCAGGACCTTGAACTAAGTCTCCAACTTCCTAGGTGTATTCTCAGCAGCTGAATTTGTTTTACTTTATATAAATAATGAATGTATCAACTATTACTGTATATTTGAGTATATATTTAATATGTATTTTAGGCAAGTGTTTTAACAGGGCATATGCTTGTGCAGAATTTTTGACATTTTTGGCCAAAAGCCAAGGTTTTGTAAGTTTTATGGCCATACTTGAACTACAACAAGATCTTCTGGTTTCTACTTGGAACCAAAGCAATCAGGACCAATTTGAGAATTCAAAAATTAATCCATTTGAATTTGAAACAATTTCAGGTTCAGGATTCTACTTTTAAATGATAAAGATTGCAGGCATATTTGTTATTTTTAATAACAATGTTTCTTGCTAGCATAAAACTATCCTTTGGGTTTTTTCTGTTTAATTCATAATTATTTCTTGTAAGTTTTGTTTTGTTGCACATCTTACTTCTGCCCAAGTTGTAACCTAAACTTAAAAATGGTCATAAACTGTTGACTATTTTATGCATTAGGAAGCCTGACTCTGAATCAGCTTTTCAGAGGCTTGTTACTGATATCATTAGAGAAAAAAATATGTTCTGTCCTTGTTGAAAGGCAAATGGAAATGTTTTTGAATAGTAAACATTAGTCCTACAAGGAAACAGGGATTCTGTCGGCACCATCTCTTGTTTGCTGTAAATGAGATGATCTACTAAATTTATGTCTGCAGTCATTACAAGTAACTATGTCTGGTCCAAAGGCCATATCTTAGTCCAAAAGTGCATAATACTGATGAGATAAGTCATTGTAACTGAAATAATGTGACTGTAAGGTTTGATTTTTCATGATCCATCTACATCACTCCCCCCGCCCATAACACTGCATAGCTTTTCAGTATTTGGAACTTATTATGTTTTATAACATTGCTGATTAGTGAGAACAGCATGATTTGGATGATCATTGAGTTTGTAAATGACTAATGGGTTTCAATACCTTGTTTGTTTGTGATTTGCTGCTGAGACGAATCCACAGCAGCCCAATTGGACTAATCAGTAAGGTTATGACTGCACAGCTAAAAAACAGGCCCAGGATCAATCCTGGGCTTTGGAACAATGTGTTGCAAACTAGTTTGCACTTGCACACTCTTTAGGGATAGTTTTGGAAGGGGAAAGAGACAGAAAAGTTCATAATAGAGAAGGGAAATGATCTAACAGCCAAGAGAGGCTGATGTTTCTCAGCTTTCCAGCCTTCCCGGTGTTAGGTTGCTAAGTCAGAAATGCCTTTCTCACGGGAAACACCAAAGAGGGGCACGTGCCTTTGCTTATACCCAAAAGCCAGCGTGTATGCCACTTTGGAGGTGGAAAAATATTTTCATGTACCCAGTCTGTCTGATTAAACTAGTGTCTCCCAGAGCTTAAACCACCAGCCTGAGGCATATGCTAGGGTGGGTGAACTGCCTTTTGATGTGATCCCAACTGAACAATCTTTGAGACAAAGAGTAAGTGTAGAGTCAAGAAACCAACTCTGCAGATGGATACTCACAGGATATGGATAACTGGATTGTGGCAGATGCAGTTCCCCCTGTGCATGGTTTAATTAATTTCATAAAGAAGCAAATGCCACTAGCCTGGTAGCTAGGACACCTCTTCTGGTGTGTTGGTGTTGCAAGTAATGCTTCATATCCTGTGGTGAGAGGACTTTTACTCATAACGGTGCCTTTATCACTGCACAGCTGGGGATTATGGACAGAGAGACATATACACCAGCTCATGCCCAAAAGTTCTGTTCCTGTTGTGGGTGTACAGTTTGACCAAGGAGTCATGCCCAAAAAACAAATTAAGCTTAGGCCTCAGCTAAGAGGTTGATAGAGACACCAAAACTTGGAAGACTGTCTACCAGAAAGATAACACCTGTGATATCAGCTGAATGGGAGTGTTGAATACTTCAACAAAGCAAAAACATTGGGCTTCGATTTCTAACATTGCAGTTACATTCCTAAATGTATTTGTGATTATACATCAGTCAGACATGCCCAAATTTATAAGAAATGTCTTTAAAAAAATAACAAAATTCCTCCCAGTACACTGGATTCACTGCTTTCCCAGTCTAAATAATCCTTATGGACAGATCCCCAGCAGTTATAAATACATCTTTTCTTAATAACTCATTTCCTCTCTCCTTTGTGCTTGGGAATCTTTTTTAACTAACCATCTCATCTCTTCCTGCTGGATAATCTTTTAATAGCCTCCGTCATTTGCTGGTTTTTCTTATCATAGCATATGTAATAAATTAAGTCACAAGATGTTCTTGACTGGCTAAGTTCTCTCAACCGCATCAATTTAAAGGCATGTTTTCATTCTGTCAAGCATTTTGCTGATATTTGTAATCACTGAGATTGTGTTTCCCCTGTATTTTGTAGGAAACAGTTTGTCTGTTTACTTACTTTCAAGCAGTTTGGGGCACATGGGCAGCTAAGAAGTCTGCAAATCTTTAGTTGCTTAGACTCAGAAGTTAAGATATTTCCTGCTGGACCAGGTTCAATAGAGGTTTTAGGTGCTTGCCAATGGCCTTTTAAGGAAATTATCTTAAACAGCCTTTTGGACAATGATCCTTTCAGAATATAGTGGAGTTCAGGCACATTTAGAGGTCACCCATTCTCCCATTAATTCTACCTTGCTGAGAAAAATGCTGAGGGAAGTACAATATAGTAAATACCTTTTACTCCATCAATAAATTCTCTTTCCCTTTTTGCTACCAGCACATATTGCCACAATTAAGCCACAGTTGGATGCAAAAGTACAATTATGCACTCTGCATTACTGTAGAAAAGAAATAATTACTTCAAAATAAATGTAATTCAAATACCCTAGCAACCTGAATGGTTTCAGATGCATACACTCTCAGAGAATTTCAGATAAGTATTTTGCAGTCTGAACTCACCTTACTGAAGATGCTGCAATGCAAAGTTACATATAGAGTCTTTCAAAAGTTAAGAGTTGACTTTGACACATAGGCTTAATCAAAGTACAGTTTTGAAAGTATTTATATCATTGTTTTTGGCCACCCTTTTATAAGTGGGATCTTCAGACAAACAGCTGACCTACAGCCCTGTGCTCACAGAATTTTGCCACTAGGCTGATTATGGTTTCAAGTCCTCAAGAAAAGTTCTTTAACAGGGAAGAAAAACTCCTGTTGTCTTCACAAGACACCAATGCTAAGGGTCTTGATTTAAGGTAAGCTTTCTAAGACATAAATGAGATGAAGAATTTGTTAAACTTTTCTACCATTCCCTTCTCCTAGAACAAAAAGGCCTGAGTTACAAGTTCTAAAGTAAGTATTTTAGACCAGATATGCATTGACTGCATAGGGAGGCTCCTTTTGTATCCATCAGATCTCTAGTACAAGGCACTTGAATGTGAAGAACCATATAACCTCTTCAATTTGGAACAGTCTTGTACCTCCCCAATGTAGTTAGAAAGGCCTAATTATGTGCAACACTTTTCCTGTATTTTGTTGTTACTGCTTTGGAGGCCAGCTGAAGAGTGGTCAGCAAGCTTCCTCCCTGCTGAAAGGCAGCGTTCCTCGAATGGCAGTCTTCTCATTCAACCAGTGGAATTCGAAACAACCAGCAAGTTGTTTTCATGGGAAGTGAATATAGGTGCCCAGACATCCAAAAAAACAGGTGATAAAAATAAATCAGCATGCTAAAGTCTTGTTCTTAAATACTTAAAATAACCATAAGAAACCTAGAGTTCCCATATTCATTATAACTGTCCTTTAGACTGCTTGTTACATTCGTTATTACTGCCCTTGTTAAACAAAACAAAAACCACACACACCAAAATGCCAAACTAGAGACTTCCCTATGTTTACCACTGAAAACGTGTTATGGATAGTCTGCTTATGCATAAACCCAAATGACTGGAAAAACCCCTAAGACAATACAAGCTTCACAAAACTCGTATAGCTTTAGTATTGTTGTGTCTCTAGGTTACCTAGTTTCAAAGTGACCCTGATTTTTCAGAGGCATGTTAGGAATTTCTTGTCACTCTCCATCGCATGAGTGGTCATTTATGCTATTAGGGTAATAAGTAGAATAAATTTAACATGATACAAACACTAGATTTGAGTAAGCTTCTGGGAAACCTCTGCAAATTCACAAAGTTAATGGCTTAACCTCACAATTCTCCAATGGAAAATAAATTTTAATGGTTTTGCAGACTCGGTCTATATTTCAAGATGTGAATTACCCCTAACTCCACACTACTTGACTCCTGTTAACTGCTAAACTTAAACAAATAAAAACTTATTTTCCCGTGTGGTTCATGGAGCTATACTGCCACGGTTTCTTCTTCTGTGAATGAAGAATAGGGCATTTCTCATTGGGTACTCAGAGCAAAGAGGATGGAAATTATAACAGTAGAAGGGCATTTAAAAGTGCCAGTAAACATATGTGAACAGACAATGTGAGGACATGGAAAATGCATATGACACTTAGTAGACTAACAACAGGATTATAGGGTATTAACAGATATATTATTTGGTCAAGGCTTGCAAAAGAGGAAAAAAAATATTTGGATTTTTCCCCTGAAACTGTTGAAACTGCACAAACAGAAGCCTTTTGCACAGCTGTGCTAGGTTACAGAAGCCAAAATTATGGATACTGTCTCAGAAGAACTGTTACCTGCTTCACAGCCAAAGTTCCCACATGCCTACGCCAGCCCAAGGATGGCAATGTTTACCCTGCAGAAGTTGATTCCAATTATTTTGTACAGCAGTATTTTTGGGGGGTGATTAGAGAACTGGTAGGAAGAAAATATCTCTTAGGATATAGTGGATTTTTAGCACGCATTTGTAACATCCTAGACCTTAATTATTACTAGGAAAAAACAGTCTGTGAAATTCCAGGAAGCAAAGCCATGACTTGTGGCAAGAACTAGCTCCAAGGCGATAGAGAGAAATTCTTATTTTGACATTCTGGTTTGGTAATAATGAAACAAGTCTCTGTTTTGTAGCTGCTCTGCTGCAACACAAAAGCATTTTCCAGCCAATCAGTGTACAGGACACGCTTTCGTGAGTTTCTAATCTTGTTCTTTTTTTGCCTTGTTCTGACTTTGCTAAACAACACACATTGTATTAGCCCAGCAATGCATATTGATGTTTCCTAGTATTACAGTGAAAAGGGAATACTGATCTCCTTGCTCCCATTATATGTTAGCGTTATCTCCCTTCAATGGATTACTTGGAATTTATACATGTGCCCCAGAGTGATTTGTAATCACCATCCTTAGTTCCTCTGTCCTTGCAAAGTAAAATACTAAATGGTTCACTTGCATGTCTTTGCCATGTATTTAAACAATATTAAATATTAAGGGGCCAGATTCTGCTACCCTTCATAGTGTAAAAAACCCTCAGATGACTGGAAATCATAGTGGTATTTTGCACATGTAAGAGAACAGAAGAGCCTGCAAACAACCAGAAAATCCCTGAAAACATACTGGAGAGATTTTGCTCTCTTAAACAGTGATTGCAACCCTGCTCACCTCCTTGCTGGGCCTCTGAATGTTGTGGCAGGTTTGGGTATTATGTTCCTTTGCGTGCTTGAGTGAAGGGGGCAGGAACTTGGGCATCGGAAGACCTTAAAGTTAAATGAGCCAAATTCAGCAGTAAAGCACAAGCTCTGGAACCCTGTAAGGAGAGTCTTTCTACTGGACAGGACTTTAATTGGTTTATATGTGGAAGATGGCATTTACTTTTGTTACTGGGCATTCAGACACTTTGCTTTTTCCTAGGGGCAAAAGTCTAAGATTCTGTGATTGACTCTGTGATTGATTCTGTCTGTAGTTTCCTAAGGCTGTCTTTCTGTTTTGCTTGTCTTGCTGGGGCTGGTTATTGCTCCGCCCTTGTTTATGTGGGTTTATGGGGCCTCCACTGCAGTGCCTCATTACAGATCCTCTTAGTTGGTAATTAACAATTTTGAACTACATTCTTATATCCCAATACAGACCTCTTGCTTGATCCTTTGTAATACGCCTCTTCCTGCAGGGAGAAGAGCCTCCAAGGTCTGGGGCTTGTGCTAGAAAGCATTAACTTGGCAGACTGAAAGAGATGCTTTAATAAACTGCCATGGTCATGGCACATAGCAGAAATCAGGATATGCTGCTGAAAGGCTTGCTTTAATGTCTAGACTATAGATATTTGTATTGGATAGTACTTGTTCAGATATCGATTGTGGGGAGAAAAGTGTCTCTTTTCCAAGTCAGCTTTTATGTGGGAAGCAGATAATGTGAGAGCATCCTGGATATTTGAAAATATAATGTCTTGATAAGATAATACACCTCCACTTCTATTAATGCTGTTCTTGAAAGCTAGAAAACAGAAAATGACAATGAGAGTAACAAATACTTCAGTTAATACCAGGGGAGAGCCAAGAAACAGCAGTCTTACCCACTTCATCCTAGAGAATTTTCTGGTGAGAGCTGAACACAGCGTGTGACATATTTCAAAGGACATAAATCTTGCAATGCACAGAAATGCATATGAAACAGTTTTATGACTGACTTTCAATATGCCGGTATAAATGACATTGCCGGTGGAAGAGTCTGCTTGGTGGTTACCAGATTATGGTGTTCTTTAAACTTTCCTGCCCCAGAAAATGAAGTGAAGACTTGGCACTGAAGTTTAGCCGTGATCCTTCAGTCTCGTACATATGTCATTCTTGTGCTGGACTGATTTCACACAATTTAAGGAAGAGTTTGAAATAAACCATTTCTTTATTTCCATCTTTCTCTGCAGCATATTATTGAAGTCTTGTTAGACATTTAGAGACATATATATATGCATAAGGGTGGCATTACTTGCCTCTTATTTCCTTACTTTGGAGGTGCGTAAATATATAATAATAATAATGATTTAAAATCAGTATCAGCAGTTTCCCTAGGTACATCAGATTTCTGCACCATTTAATTTGCTGCCAGCAAAAGCCTGAGAAGTTAATGTCAGAAATAGTTATGAAGAATACTTAAAATATACATTTAGCATATGTTTTTTGCCAAAACAGAAACAGGCAGTAGTGACAGTGACTTCTCTGGCTGTCATTCTAGTTAGTTGGTGAGCTTCAGGATTATACACTGAATTATACACTGGATTATACACTGAAATATTTTTAAAATATCTGTTGCTACAATGAGATATACAAATTTACATGAACTCACCTGCATATTTGTCCAGTGAGGCAATGACATGAAATGATGCAGTCTTCCCAACATTTTATTTTATGTATAAATCAAATTTGCATCGTCCATTAGACCACTAGCATTAAGTTGTGATCCGTGAATGAGCAAGGCGGTGGTGATGCTGGTGGGGAAATAAGAATGAAATTGTTTTAACAAAGCTCTAAAGAAAATATCTATTTTTTTTTTTCCTTCCGTGTAATAATGAGGCCTGATTACCAGCCTGCAACATTTACAGAATTCTCTTTGCATATTTTCATGAAGGAATTTCTTACGCAGCCAACCAGCTACTGAGAAGACAGATTTGTGTTTTGCGTAAAGTCACTGAAATAAGCTTCCCAGGTAGCATCTCTCCTAGGTGTCATGTTGCTCTTTGGGCAGAAGGTGGTGCTGTTGATTAGGGACAATATAGCTCAGTATTCTTCCAACAAAGAGATGATCAATTTGCTATCACTGCAGTCATTCTTTATTGAACTTAAAAGAAGCAGCCATCTGGAACTTATTCCAGTATTTGACTTCAGTTACTTTACTGCTTAACAGTGACCTACAGAACAATTTAACCATGTTATCTCCCCCTTTTTATGTAAATCAGAGAAAACAGCCAGAAAAAATAAGAAGTATAATGCAAAACATAATGTTTTGTTACCTGCATAAAAGCATAACATGATCTGTTCGAAAAGAAAAAAAAACACATCAAAATATCATTTGGGGAAGTCAGAGAAAAGCTGTTGTAGAATAAGTAAGAAAAAGATTCAGATATTTTTTATTCAGGTGTTCATAGAATTTTAAAGATTTCCATTCAATGGAGCCTTCACATGGGAAAAATCTTTCTTCTTCAGTCAAGTGCAGAGTTCTATTAAAAATGTTTAGTACATTTAGTGCTTGTGAGACACTGCAGACATCAGGCCTGTGCTCAAAAAAACCAAAGGGAACAAGAACCTGCATTATGATTTTCCTTCCTCATGCTGTTCTTTTTAGGAGAAAAAATAACTCTTGTGATCAGAACTAGAAGACTGCTTGTTGGCAGCATGGAGATTTCTAGTGACAGTCTCAGTCAGGATTCCCACTGCAGAGGTATTTTTTTGTCTTGTTCATTAAAGCTGACTTCACTTTTAGTTAACTACTCTGAGACTATTATCTCCACTAGAGACTACAGTCTTATTTTTCCATGTGACTAAATGAACTCATAGAGCATAAAGTTTTGTCCACAGGGTATTAGGACCTTATTAAAGGGCTAGACTGTGATTTGGAGTCTTCCATGGCAGGTTACCCACATGGAGGGTCCACTTGTGTACTGACTGCTTACTTCCACCTCATGCTTGTGGAGTCTATAGGGACGGCTCTGCAGTCCTCCTCCTCTCCTTCAGCCTTTCATCCGTGTCATATCTCATTCTCAGGTTCCCAGCAGCATGACTGAGCTGGCTTGAGGACTGCAATCACAAGCAGTCAGGCCCTTTCTTGCCAGCATTTTCTCTTCCTTCTACTATAAAGCGGAAGGAGGGAAAGTGCTGTGGTTTTCATTTCCAGCAGGAGTTAATCCTGCAGTGTGAGATTGTAAGAGTGGCTCAACTAGATCAGCGCCAAGGGTCAGTTTGCAAAGGATCTCATGTCCACCTGGTAGGGCCACAGCAAAAAAAGTATAAGAAAGATTGTAAGCATAAAGCAAGCTTTCTGCTGCAAACATAACCTCATTTTGAGGCAGCCACCAGTTTATGTTACACCTGAGCAAATAATCATCTTCTTCATAGTTCCTGACTCTCTTGAATATCTCTCCTTTTTGAATCCCTTTCCACTTTTGACTTCCACAACACATTACAGTAATTGATGGTATTCCACCATTTAATGGGATGATGTCCCATTCTTTCTACATTTACTTCCTGGTGAAAGGACTCTTGGGGCAGGGTGGGGATGTTTCTCTGGTTGTTTTACGAGGCATAATGAATAATCTATCTATCTCTTCCTCTAAAATCTTCGATTTTTCACAACTTTGTAGCCCTTTTCCATATTGCCTTCATTGTGGAATTATTTCCAAAGTAGTCATACTCTATTTTGTCTCTGTGAAGTGTGTAGGACTATACATGTACAAAATAGCCACAGCAAGTACCAAAGAAGAGAAATAAAACCACACCTTGGAATATCATAAAATCAAAATCAGTACCTGCAAAACAGTAATATCCTCCAAACTGTGTGCATATATTGATCACACATCTTAGAAGCTGTCTTTGGCACCAAAGTGCATTTATTACTTATTTAGATGAGAAGGAACAGAAATGCAGACAAGTCAGGCTGCTTACCCAAGGTCACACTGTTGGATGCAAAATCATTTTCAAGTTCTGAACCTATAAAACAAGACTTCCTGCTTGTGTGTCTCACTGTTCTTGAGTTACTTACTTCTCCTGTTGCATGTCTTTGTTATAGTATAATAACGATTGGGTTTTACGTTTTGGGTGGCAATTATAGAAAAGTCCTGACTCCAGTCCACAGTACTGGGTGCCCAAAAAGAATATTCTGTTCAAGAAAAGGTGATGACGCTTACTCTTCCAGGTGCAAAAAGATTAACAGCTTAGTTGCTGTGAGACCCCCAAATGTTTAGCTGGACATCCACTGGAGAGATCAGAGATGAAAAAAGGTGACATTTCAAGATGCTGTTTGTATCTGAGAGCCTTCAGTGCAAATTACAGAATGTGAGACTGCTCCATCAGGAACCCTGGGAGACCACTGTTATTCCTCAAAGTGCTTTCAAGTGCTTTCACAAAATAGACTTACCTTACATTTCTCTATGCAACCACTTCTTCTGTCTGCTCCTCACCTGTTCTTCCCGTGACCTGTAGTTTTACTTCCCAAATTGATTTCACTTTTCTTCTTAACAAAAAAGAAAAACTGCAAAACTGTTTCTTTTCTTGGGCTTCTTTTTGCAAGAAGACTTTTCCAGTTCTACGGCACAAAAATAAGTCTTCAGTGAGATTCCCCTCTTATGCTGTGTTGCTTAGTCTCATGTTATTAATTGTAATCATCAGAACATACACTGCACTTTTCACTTCTTTATGGCTTCTGCCCACACAACTCAGGCATCTATAGATACAGAATACACACATGCACACAGAGGACAAAGGCAACCATACCAATGGTTTTAGGATCAAGATCTTCTTTCTGTATTAGGTTTTGACTCAGTGGTTTGACTGCATTAGGCAAGAATGTGCTTTTAGCCAAACTTGGTTTTTTGGGCACAGCCTTTCTTCTGAGAAAGAGCAGTAGTGAACTCTTGCCTTCCCTTTTCTCTCTCAAAACAAGGTTTTAATAATCTAAAATTACAAATGGAGTATCTTCAAAATATCAGGAAGCTGAAAAAATGCCAATAATATAACTGACATATGCTATGTAGAAAGTATGGGTGTTCTGAAGTCTGCGTTCACTCCTAGTTATGAGTTATTGGTAATGTCTGTCCTATAAAACTCCTGTTCCTTTGGATGTGGCCAAGACATCCTCATATTTTGGAGTTGACTAGAAGGCCTTGATGATAAAGCATTTTCCATGATCAACTTAGTCATGCTGTTATTAACCTGCAACTGGTGCAGATCTGGTAAACTGAAGTGCAAAATGCTGGATTTTGTCTTTTGCTTTATGGAGCTGGATTGTAGGATAGGCAAACTTGGAGGGGCCATTGTTATTTTACACTCCATTGATGTTATATGTGATTTGCTGTGAGAAAGATGACAAAATGTGTGCATTAAATATTGATACTTTCTGTCTTTTAATATTATACAATTTTAATTACACCATTGCTCCCCAGCCAATGAGATAATTGTACTTAAAATAATACCAAGGACAAAAATAAAAATAGTAACACTTTGTAGCAGTGCATTCATCTTGAAAATGCACTTTCAGAATAAATTAACCTGTGTAGTAGAAGCAGCTCACATAGAAATTATCGTCATATGGGATATTCTTGTTCATAGCTAGTATTCTCATGTCAAGGCCTCTACATGAAGGATTTCTTCTGGAACTCAGTTCCCTTCTCCTTCTCAAGACACCATGTGCAAGACATTAATTTATTTTACCATTACTAAATTTTTAAAAAATTTTTAGCGAGTAGTCATGGTTTTGGAGTACAGTGTCTGGAATAAGAATTATTAGAATTTGTAACAAGAAAATTATTTTTCTCTCATTTATGTCTCTGTGTGAGAGAGAAAGAGATGTACAGTTACTAGAATGGGGAGTAACTGATACAATATACAAAATGTCACTAGTGATTCACTATTACAGACGGGCTTTTTTCATAGAATCATAGAACGGTTTGTGTTGGAAGGG